>CM033433.1:15613807-15762806 GCA_019425775.1 Rafetus swinhoei
GGGCCTTCCCAACTAAACACCGTCACCACTGGGGAGCTCAGGATCTCTTTTGGGTTAAAACATCAGGCACCCAGGCACACCTGTGAGTGTGACCTGCTCCCCAGTAACCTGGGGGGGAAAAGGGGGGTTACATGCATTTAATAGTTACATTCCTGGACTGTCATTGCTCATTAAAAGTGCTGTCATATGGGCGGAAATCAGGTAAATGTTGCAATATCAGCAGAACTGATTTCAATGGGGCCTGTGTGTTATATAGTCTTGCCTTAATATTTGTATTCATGCCCATCAATATGAAAAGCTATTTGAATCTATTTGCATACATAGTTGCATGCAGACGAGTGCCCAGACATGAACTCCTTCAAGACAGGCCAAGAAGAGAAAACAGAATTCCACTTGTGATCACCTTCAGCCCCAACTTAAACCTCTCCAACGCCTCATTAACAATCCACAACCTATCCTGGGAAATGACCCCTCCCTCTCATAGCCCTTGGAGGAAAGGCCAATCCTCCCGTACAGACAACCCCCTGACTTGAAACAAATTCTTTGCAGCCACCTCACAGCACCTCTCCATGATACCCACCCAGGAACCCACCCCTGCGATCAACTCCGGTACCAATTCTGTCCACACATTTACACAAGCCAACACCATCACAGGGCTTAACCACATCAGCCACCACATCAGAAGCTCATACAACTGCACATCCTCTACTGTGATCTATACCATCAAGCACCAGCCATGCCCCTTGGCCATGTGACAAAGGTTAAATGAACCCAAATCAGACATCAGCAATGACCACACACAGAAACCTGCAGAGGAACAGTTTAATCTGCCCGGGCGCTCACTTAAAAGTAGCCTCTCTCCTACAAAGGAATTTCAGAAACCAACTACAGAGAGAGCGCAGAATTCACCTTCATCTGCACATTTGACACCTTCTCCCTCGGTTTGAACAAAGACGTAACGTGGTTATCGTATTATAACACCAGCTCTCCTAATGTTCAGCACCCTATTGATGTGACAAACTAAGCATAGGACACTTCCGGACCACTCAATTAGCCTCATTAGCATGGGGACTACAATTGACGGGTAATTTTTTTCCATCCTCTCCCTTCCTACTTGAACGTCCCCTGTTATCCCTCCACTCAAGTGCATCTCATCTGAAGAAGTGGGCCCACGGAAGCTCATGATACTAGACATTTGTTTTGTTACTCTCTAAGGGTGTGTCATTTCCTCCTGAAATGAGGTTTACCAGCTAATTTGAATTAGGGGCTTTAAATCGGAATCCTGTTTCACTGCCGCATGTGGACGCGGGCAGTTACTTCAGGCTAATGAATTTTTAAAATGGAGACCAGCCAGGAACATGCAAATCAAGCGCAGGATATTTAAATCCCAGGCTTGATTTGCAATTTCGGTCGCCCTCATTAGCCTCCTTAGATCGATCTAGGGGGCTAGTATAGACATACCCTAAGGGGCCACCGGATGACTTGCTTTTTAAGAAGTTGGCTCTTTGTTATGCTAAATAGCTCAAACTCCCACTACAAGATGGACTCATCCTCCACAAGGCTGGGCCAATCCCCCCCACCCAGGCAATTTCGTGCCCTTTGTCCCACAGCCTGCGGCCTCCAGGAGCTGCCCCAGAGCCCATGTCCAGCAGAACCAGACTGAGCCAAGGAGCAATTCAGGGACCAGGGCAAGAACCCAGGACACAATCTACCTTTCCCCCCAGGGACATGGAGTGGATCGGTGGGGGGAAGGGTCATGCCTGTGCCTGCGGAGGTTGAGCCGACCAGCTGGCCTAGCCAGCGGTAGCTAGAAGGAACCAAGCAGATATGAGGAAGCTCGGGCGGATGTGTGTGTTGGGGAGGGAGGAGGGAGTTTATTAACCCATCACATTTCCTCTGGGGTCTCTGCAGAACCAGCTGCTGCATGGGCATGGGGCCCTGAGTCCTCCCTGGGAGCCCAGAGCTGGGGCAGAGATCCCCCCCATTAACACACAGCCCCACAGCGATGGGCTCTGCCCAGAGGCACTCAGTGCCATGGGGAGCTGGGAGCTCAGTCTCCATGGCCTGTGCAGCTCTCACTCCCTCTGCTGGGACTGCCCGTGAGGGACTGGGTACCGCCCATGGGGATGGGGTCAGCTTCCCCCTATGGCCTTGGCAGCGACTCACCAAGCAGCCATCAGCCGGGGTCGCTCTCCCAGCTTCTCAGATGTTGTTATTGGGGCAGGGTCATGGGAGATGCCAGTGCATGGGGCAGTCTGGCCCCAGGAGGCTCAGCACAGGGACACCCAGGGACCCCAACACACACCAGAAGCACCCAGATAAGCACGGGAGACTCGATTACCTTCAGGGGAGACCGGCCAGGGGAGCATCTGGAGAGAGGCTGGAGGAGAAGAGAAGAGAGGGGTGAGAGCTCCGGGCAAGAGAAAGGAAGGGGGTGCACAGAGATTCAAGGATTCGGGGGCTTGCTGGACAGACAGACAGACAGACAGACAGCCACACAGAGGGCCTGGGGGTCCAGGCAGGGCACTTACCCAGCAGAGGCAGGATGCGAGTTGGCTCCATGCTGAGCTGGTGGCTCTGGGCTGTGAGCTGGGATCTCGGCTCAGCTGCTTGATGAATGTGAGCGCAGGGAGGGGGACGGGCCCCTCTGCTCTGACAGAGGAAGTCACAGGCAAAGACGTGGTCACCGCTCAGCTTGGGGGCTGGAGAGACAGCGGGGCCTGGTGCACAGGGCGGGAGGAGGGGAACTCTCCATTTCCACATCTCACAGAGGTGGGAGGGGCTGCTCCTGCAGGTGATTGACACCTCCGGTGGGGCGGGGACTCCATCGGTACAAACAAACCTGGAACAAGTTTCAGTGGCTCTTATAAGATCTGGGGAACTGGCCTGGGGACTGGGGTCTATTGACACCCACTGGGCCCTCGCTCAGTCGTGCTGCAGACTTGGGAACTGCCCCCTGACCCTGCTGGGCCGGCAGGCGTCAGTTACACTAATGCTCAGAGGCTCTGCTGTGGCCCTGGGAGCCTTAGTGCAGACGGTCAGTGACAGGACGGGGGGGGTGGCGGTTTCCAATCCACAATCCCTGACCCCGTGGGATTGGACTGACCCCTCTCAGGGAAGCAGGGGCTGGAGGCCGGGCCAATGGGACCAGAACCCCACATAAACCTGTCCCGCTCTTGTAAACAGTTTACGCACACTGAGCTCACAAGCTGGTCACTGCTTCATCCATGAGAGAGAGAGATGCGCCCTGGGTGAGCTGGTGGAGCCTGTGGCCAGAGATAGCCTCATGGGTGGCGTGTGAAGAGGGCAACCACATTGTGAACGGAGCTCACATGTAAAAATGCCCCTCTGATCTGCCAGGAACTTGGAAAGCAGAAGCGAGAGCACTGCGTTTCCTCGAAGGGACGTTCTGTGTGCTGCTTACAAGAGAGAAGAGCCAGGACAGCTCCAACCCAAGAGAGAACCTCTCCGCATGGAAATCCCTGCTGGCATGGAGACTGGGTAGGAAGGTGGGATCACAGCCTGGCCCCGAACAGCGAGCTCCCTCTAGGAAATTTGGTCCTAAACGTGGCTAAAATAAACACTTTCCTCCAGGCTGCAGATCCCGAACACAGAAAATTCAAGGGCACTCAAGAGATAATTTCAAGTGCCCTTGTAGCCATGAAGGCTAATGGCATATCAGGGTGCATTAGGAGGGGTATTGCCAGCAGATCTAGAGAAGTGATTATTCCCCTTTAGTCGGCTTTGGTGAGGCCACATCTGGAGTATTGTGTCCAGTTCTGGGCCCCCCACTCCAAAAAGGATGTGGACGCATTGGAGAGGGTCCAGTGGAGGGCAACCAAAATGATTAGGGGGCTGGAGCATATGACTTATGAGGAGAGGCTGAGGGAGTTGGGTCTGTTTAGTCTGCAGAAGCGAAGAGTGTGGGGGGATTTGAGAGCAGCCTTCAACTTCCTGCACGGGAGTTCCAAAGAGGCTGGAGAGAGGCTGTTCTCAGTAGTGACAGATGGCAGAACAAGGAGCAATGGTCTCAAGTTGTGGTGGGAGAGGTCCAGGTTGGATCTTAGGAAAAACTATTTCACTAGGAGGGTAGTGAAGCACTGGAATGGGTTGCCTAGGGAGGTAGTGGAGTCTCCATCCCTAGAGATGTTTAAGTCTCGGCTTGACCAAGCCCTGGCTGGGTTGATTTAGTTGGGATTGGTCCTGCCTAGAGCAGGGGGCTGGACTTGATGACCTTCTGAGCTCTCTTCCAGCTCTATGGTTCTATGATTCTATGAGATAGACAAGGTGGGTGAGGGGTTTCTCAGACACACCAGGATCAAGCAGGCCGGAGGCGAGGACTGGACACTGCAGGGACTGGAACATTTATCCCACGGACACTGGGCCCAGCAGCGCCGGTTCACGTTCTGTCTGGGCACGACGATGGGAAAGCGAAAGTAAAACCCAACACGGCGGCCAAGACACAGACAGGGATGTGGTTATGGTGGAGAAATGCATCGGTGAAGGGAAGTGAGTTGTTAACTTGCAGCAGAGCTGGTCACAGACTTCACCAGGTCCTGGGTAAAGTGGGGTGGGGGTTGCTCTGGGCACACTGGAAAAGGGGGGGCAGAAGGGGTGCAGCTAGGAGCAGCCAGCCCTCAGTGGATCATGCTGCCCCGGCCCGAGCCAACTCACAGAGCTGCCCTGGCTGGGAAGTACCCCAATGCCAGTGGCCCAAATCCCCAGACTCCTCCTCTGCCTCCCAGCCTTGGGCAGCCAAATACCCAGTCCCTCAGCACCCCACTCCAATTCTCCCCGAGAGACATAAGGATCTTGCAGTAAAACAGCTCAACTAAAATATGCAAATGAAGCATGACAAAATGCCAATCTGTGCTTCATTTACATACTCTGCCAGCAAAAGCCGGCAGTGTTGACAAGATTTATTACAAATGGAATAAGCGAGTTCTCTGCAGGTTACAGCCAGAAGGAGACAGAGTAGTACCCATCTAAATCTGCTTAGAGACAGAACTCCGTCTGTTATTCGAATGGGTTTTGTAGGCAGACCCACAAGGCCACCCTGGGCATCTCTGGCTTCAGTTCAGAGTCTCTGGCCCTTCAGCACTGAAACAGCCAAAAACCAGTTTCTTTTGTCAGGGATTTGTATTCCCTTGCCGAGAGATCGGGAGGAGGACCAGTTCACGTGCAAGTCTCCTGTCCATGGGTCTGGGGAGCCAAAGCCAAATGTTTTGTGCTCTTATGGTCCACACCGGTTTGTCTGATGTCTAGGGCCTTCTCTCACTGGGCAGGAAATAGCCTTTGCTGTGGCAAAATTGTATTTCACACTTGGTCAAACTTCTCTGCAGGCTGTGTGGGTGTTCAGAGTTACAGAGGAAGCAGTACATATAAGATGATAACATGACGTGTGGCCATGATCAGTGAGATTAACACAGGCAGCAACATGACACGAGCATGTTATAGACTCTAAACATTAAGCACATTCTTGCAAATATAATCTTTCTGTTAAGAAACACTGAACACATTCTCATACGTCTAATTCCGATATCAAACCAAACTAACACCCAGGTGGTTTGGCCTAGACTCCAGCGATGAGGTTGTCCGTTCTTAGCTAACACCTGCAGCTAAGCAAGAGCTGGTCTTGGACTTGCAGGAGCACCTAAGCCACGTGGTTTTTCTTTGCGGGCAGTTCACTTGAGATGCACAAAACCTGATAAATCCACACTGCTGGATATAAGTCTGGCTTGTCTTTCAAATACCTTCCTAATATATTACCAGCTACATGCGTAACCCGTTTGACATGACCCATACACACATTACAAAGTAGTATTCATGACCAAGGGTCACCAGTTTTCCATGATACTTGACAAGATGCTATTGGCTAAATATTCCGACAGTGGTGACTTGGGTGGGCCCTTTGCCACCTGCTGTAGAAGTGCTGTTGGGGTACTAATGGTCCAGAGAGGAGTACATTCAGTCTGGAGATGACACGGCTGACAGGGGACATGATAGCCATCTGCTAAGCCAATGTTGTAAAGAGTATGGGGATCAATCCTTCTCTATGTCCGCTGAAGTTCAGGCAGAATGGGTGTAGTCTATGGCAAGAGAAATTTAGGTGAGAGGTTACGAGAAATATTCTACCTCCAAGGGCAGTTTAGCTCTGGAACAGGGGACCTGGAGATGTTGGGAAATCTCTGTCAAAGGCCAAACACCCATCGGACTGGTCCAGGATGAAGTAACGCTACCACAGCGCTGGGGCAGAACTGATGACCTTTCTCTCTGCCCTACATGTGTGTGAGTCAGTGGTGGTTTGGGGAAAGGGAAGGCCAAATCCCAGCCCATTCTAGCTGCATGAACAAACTCTGGGCAGTATTTCTTTGTGACTGACAGCCACATGCTAGAGAGGCAGCATTTTTTGTGGCTGTTTTCTGACGGACGGACACACCCTAGAGAGCCAGCAATATGTGAGAGCCTGCCTAGGCAAAAATTCAGGCATTGTCAACTCAAAGAGGTAGGATTCTGCTGACTCTTGACCTTAGCCTATCAATGTAGTCATGTTACCTGCTCCGTTTGCTCCTCTCAGCTCCGTGACTTTTGATCCCTTGCTGTCATGGCCTGGATCCAGGTTCCTGGCACGTTCTCCAAGCTCAAAACCTTCAGTGCTTTCTGGAGCCTTTGGAACTAGCACAGAACCAGAGAAGAACGGAGCTGAGGTGGGGACATACCCTGAGGGAACACCCAGCTACAGGGCCTCCGTGAACTCAGCTTCATGCCCACGGTCACGCTGTTTAAATCGTATTTTCTCAGCACAGAGGCTGGGAGACTTCTGCAACTTTGACATCATTTTACCCTCACTTCACCCTGAGCACGACCAGGAGTCTTAGTGCTGATGTCACATGAAATCATGAGTCTTAAACCAAACTTCAGCTGAGTTGGCTGTTTGACACCAGGTGTCACATTTGTGCCAATCTACACTTGACAGCCTGTCAATATCTTTTTATAACTCGGTCTTCTTCCTATATTTTGCCCTCTGATTCAAAGTTAAATACCTCACTTACCCTGCTTATTGTAGACTAGCAGAGTTACCGAGTGTTTCACGGGTCCTTCAGGGCAGGGGACTGGTTGTGTGGTGGGTGCAGGACTCAGGGCAGGGCTTGGAGATGTAGGCACAAGGATAGGGTGGGGTGTACACGAGTGAGGGTGGGGAAGATCTGAGGTCAGCAACCCCCTTCTGGAAAGGATTTCTCTTCCTCCTGGCCTCAAGGAACCTTTTGTCTCCCCTTCTCCAGGCCCTTAACCGACAGGGGTCTTGTGTTCCACCCACACACAACATGCCTGCAACCTCCCCAGTCACCTGTGACCTTCTGCCTCCCTGCAGACCCACAGCTGCTAGGGCACTACTGTCTTCCCCTTGGCCACCTGGGTCCTTCTGCCCCCCTACTCCACCTAGGCCACTGAAGGCCTCCTGTGTCTCTTCAGCTCCCCTGTTGCTGCAGACAAGGGCTGGGGTGGGGAGAAGTTTGGTGCAAGTTAGCCATTCTGGTGGCAGGCAAGGTGGAAGAGTCCCAGTCCTACTGCCCACTGCCTTCGTGGCGCAGCTGCTCCCAGTGGTCACTCTGCATATAGCTCTCCTTGCTGGTTCACTGCCCCCAGTGGCCACGCTCAGGATCATGCCCTTCCTCTTTCTGCCCCTCCTTTCCATGGCTGGAACACAGTCCCATTCCCAGCACTTCCCTTGTTCCTGGCACAGCCACACCCTGACCCTGATTCAGTTAGGAGAAGAGGAAGCTCCATATGAAGTTTTGAGGTCCTGGCTCTTACCATTGTGGAGGCATTCTTCAATGAAAACACTGACAGACAGACTGACAGGCATTTGTAAATTATCGAGATCGATTTGGTTTCCATACTGCACTGTGGTAGGTTCCTTTGTGGTTGTGAATATTTTAAACCCTTTATCCAGATCACTACTGAATAGTTTCTGAGCAGACCAGATCTCAGGTGCAGGTGGTAGATCCCAGCCCTCGTCTCCTTTCACCCACCTCTTTTATTCCTGAGGCAGTAGCAGAGCAGAGCAGCCAGGGCTGCGATCAGGAGCAAGATGCCACCAGTTCCCAGCAGAATAACACAGACGGGTTGTGAGGCTGTTCAGGGTGCAAAGGAAAGCGAAGGGAGGGCAAATGAAACAAGCCCAGAAGCTGTCATAAAAGGTCTGAGCCCTCAGAGCAACCCAGCCTTGCAAGAGATTTCCTGCGATAACCCCTCACTGTGGGGGCCATTGTACATTCAGTTTGTACTGGCCTGATGACCTTTCTGAAGTGAGGAAGGATGGTCCAGTGGTGATGGGGCTGGTCTTTGACACTGGCTGTGGGCAACTCCTGATAATCCACAAGCCACCTGTGGGACTTGGCTGCTCTTTGCCTCATTTCTCCATCTCTTAAATGGGCACCGGGGCTAATTCCATTCACACCATTGGGAGGTGCCCAGATTCTAGGCCATTGAAGTGTCATAGCTAGAAATGGTGGGGGGAGTCAGAAATGGGGGGTTTTCTATCTCCAAGTGAGATCTGTCTCCTCATCCAACCCCCCTTTCCCGTGAGAGTGGGTCTCCTCCACTGGGAGCAACACAGGGAGCTGGATTAAGACATTAGGAACATCTCACCCATCAAAGTCACAGTCACAGTCTGGCTCCTGGGGGCAGGGCCCACCTCCCACCCCCGTTCTGCTCGCCCACAGGTGAATTCCCAGCGTTGCTGGGATCAGCCTCTGGGATGCCGAGCACAGAGACGTTCACGGAGCTGGTGCTGGGCTCTGTAGAGTTGATCTCAGATTTTTAATTCACCCAAGTCCCAAGGCTGTAATTCAAGTGAGGTCTTCGCAAAGATTTTAAAGGGGGGGGGGTATTAACTATACTTTGGACCGTTATTTGAATTAACTTTAATAGCGTCTATACATGCAAACCGCTATTTAGAATTTAATTCTAAATAGCGGAGCCCTGGTGGCCAATATGGGCACAACCAGGAAAGCTTATTCTCCTCTCTCCAGCCTAGGAGCCATTAAAGGGTAGACCCTGGCCACAGTGCCTGTGCCAGCTCCAAGCCTGCCAACCCAGAGCCAGCAGTGGCCCCAAAACATGAGGCAGCAAGCCACAGGCAGCCAACCCTCCACCAGTCCTCAGAAGCAGTCTGCCAGCTCCCAGGAGCCTGACAGGTGCTGGAGAAGGTGAGCGCATTCCTGGTCCAGGGTGGAGATCATGGACCTTATTCAGATTTGTGGGGGATGCCCCCAACGTCCATGATCTCCGCACTAGAAGGAGGAACGCGGCCGTCTATGGCAGGATAGCTGCCAGCCTGGCCACCAAAGGCCACATGCGAACCTAGGAGCAGGTTTGCATGAAAGTCAAGCTGATCTGGCAAGACCCCCAACCGTGAGCCCTGAGCTTTCCCTCCCCCTTCTTCCTCTTGCTTCCCTTCCAGCTCCCTCCTCCCAGGTTTCCCCCTCCCTTCTTCCACCTCTCTCTTCCCCTCTCCCACCTCCTTTTCCCAGTCTCCCCAGAGGTTCATCCCCCCACCCCCAGTTTTGTTCAATAAATCCAGTTTCTATTTTTGAACATACGTGTCTTTTATTTGACATCAGGAAGGGGGACTAGGGAGGGGTAAGTGGAAGGATGTGAGGGAGGAATGGGGCACGAGCCCCCGGTGGGGAGGACCGGGGAGACTCTGAGGGCTCCTCGGGGTGGATGCTCTCCCGCAGGGCCTCCTGGATCCTGACAGCCCCCCCATGAACTCCCTGGATATCAGCCTGCAGCAAGTGCAGCCGGGCTGATGGCAACGACCCCACGAGACGCACCGGCGTGCCCAGGGGCAGCTCTGGCTCCATGTGGCCGAGTGCTGTGGTTTCCCGAGTGCGGGCACTCAGGGCACTCCAAGACAGGACTGCTTTGCTGTCCCTCATCGAGGTAGACAAGCAAGCGGGGAACCCTGAGAACTGTCTGTCCGGGGTGGGGGTAGGGTCCCTTTAAGGACGGAGCTCAGTTAGCCTCAGGTAGCAGCCCCACACACTAAGTCCTAACCTAATGCCCTAGTTTTGGTTCGGGGTCCACTCAGTATGGACGTGCTATTTCAAAATAGCAAAACAAACAAAATAGTTTTTGTGTATAGATGTGTTATTTCGAAATAGCACCGTAGTGTAGACATACCCTAAGTTAACCTTAAGAGTTTATTGAGGAGGAATAAGGAAGAAGAGAGCTAGTCGCAGGTTAGAGGCAGGAAAAAGACACACCCCAAAGAGTGACAGAGCTGCAGGGACCTGCCTATTCAAAGGGTCTCTCTGGGCAAAACCAGGAGGCATCTCATGGGGATCTCTGGTTTCAATGCAGAGTCTCTGGCCCTTCTCAGTTCAAACAGCCAAAACAATTCAGTTTCATTTCCTTGGAGTCTTTCATTCACATGTTCGTGTCCTCTTTCTAGGTTGGGGGGGATGTAATCCACAAAGTGTTTTGCCCTCTCCTGTTCCACAGTTGTTTGTCACATGTCTTGGGGCCTTCTTTGGCAGGGTGGGAAATAAACCCTCCATGGCAACCTCGTATTCCACATGTGGTCCCAGTTCTCTCCACGTCGTTTGTGTTGATAGTTTCATCTCAAATACTGAAATAGGCTGGTCTCTTGGGTAGGCCGTCTCCAGCCCCATCCATAGCTGAGTCATTTCTCCAGGGCTCTGCTGCAAGGTGTATGGAGAGGCAAACCTATTCCAGATTCAGCCTATGTCTCTGGATCATCTTGGTTCAGTCTCTTTCCACAATCACTCAGTTCTGTCAGTGGTGAGGACTGTCCTCGATTGGGTGATTCTGTCTCTTTCCTGGTTGGTTTTAGGAGAAGCAATCCCATTCCAGGCACATCCCATTGTGCTCTGTTCAAACACGGATTTCACAGGGATGCATGGTGAACAGCCGGATCTCCGTCTGTGTCACTCTCACATATGCTCCACATGTGATTTGGGAGTTTATTCGTCACAAGGCAAAATACAGACCCACATTTTCACAGTTGCGTGTGGGGGGTGAATCCTGGGTAGCCAGGTTCACACCAAAGAAGCAATCTCTGCGCACAGGAGTTATGCAGCTTTAAAAAACAGGCCGTGCCCCGTCATGAATGAAGCTGTAGTTTGCATTGGTGGCTGAAATGCTCATGGAGTGGATATTTCCAAGGTCTGACTCTTTGAGTTTCCAACAGAACTTCCCCCTCCAGGTTGAAATTCAAGCTGAGTGATTGCAGAAAATGGGGCAACTTGTGGGGAGAATCCAAGGCACAGAATAAAGGGCCCCTGAACAAGCCTGTTATCTTGTGCTGAGTCCTCGTTGAGGTCCATGTAGCATCCCTGTTGCCCGGTGGCTCTGGGCCACCACGTTGGGCTGGAGCATGGTGGCGTGAGGCAGATCAGGGCACATGGAAAAGCAAAGCAGGGGCAGAGGAGGGACAAAGGGGGCAGATGTGAATTCACAGAGTGGAGCCCACCGCAGAGGAGGGAGGAGAATGAGCAGAACTGGAACGAGGAGGCTGGAGCAGAAGGGGTGTTGGGGCTGGTTCTGCTCCAGGTCTCTGCCCTGTGGGAGGCAGGAGCTCAGACGAGAAGGACATGAGGTCCTTCCCGGCCTGGCAATCAGTGAAGAACCATCTATGGTCCTCGGACAGGGCTGGGCGATCCAGGCCTGTGGCTCTGGATTCTTTGCCTCAGCTCTGAGCTACAACGGGCCCCTCCTGGTTCGCATGGGTACGCTGCACCCCTCTCAGCCCCACCCTGTCCTGATGATAGTTATGGAGTGGAAGGTCTGAGCATGTAATACTTGGCAGCTGGGCACCTCTCCCTGCCTTAGAGTCCATTGCCACCCTCCTCCCCGCCCCACAGCCTATCAGATGGCAGAGCCTGATGGTGACTAGAGACAGGGCAGGCTGGGGAAATGTTTAATTAAAGCTCCCCAAGTTTACAAATATTTGAAGGCTGGAAGTCCCTAGAAGGAAAGTAGCATCAATGCCCCCACCCCCAAAATCCCAAAGCCAGAGACCCAGGGACTGACACTGACCAGAGACGGGGGCTAGATCTGACCCAGTAGCCCTGGCTGGCCCTGTGCAGAGCTGAGTGCTGGGCTGTGTCTCATCCCAGGCATGGAGCAGAGACACCCCAGCGAGGGTCAGCAAACAGCAGGGGGCGGAGGGACTCACCTCTCACCCTGATGAAGCTGCATTGGCTCCGAGCGGATTTAATCTCTCGGCCAAACAATGTCTCCCAGGACTCACAGCTGTACTCCCCGACACTGCCTGCAGACACGCTCGACAGTGTCAGTGACTCAATGTGACTGTGATGAGACGAGGAGAGTTTCTTCGACTGGATTTCCCGACTGTCCCTGTAGAACCGAATCCCAGACACGGTGGGTGACCCAACAGCTGAGCACGTCAGGATCACGGCTTCCCCAGCGATGTAGATAGGCTGCGGCGGGGACACGGTGAGCTGGGGGGCTCGGAGAGGGTCTGGAAATGACAACAGGGAGATCATTCTTATTTGGGACACTGGTGGCAGAGGCAGAGTAGAAGAGGGGAGGGCAGAGCACGGATGGATCCTGGGCAGAGACCACAGCCAGCCCCAGCTCCATGCCAAGAAATCACGTCACCACTGGGCGTAGAATCATAGAACACTAGAACTGGAAGGAACCTCGAGGTCATCGAGTTCAGTCCCCTGCCCTCCTGGCAGGACCCAGCACCATCTAGATCATCCCTGCCAGGTGTCTGTCCAACCTGCTCTTAAATATCCAGGGATGGAGATTCCAGAACCCTCCTAGGCAATTTATTCCGGTGTTTAACCATCTTGAGAGTTACAAAGTTAGAAAGTTTTTCCCAATGTCCAACCTAAACCTCCCTTGCTGCAGTTTAAGTCCATTGCTTCTTGTTCTGTCCTCGGAGGCTAAGGAGAACAATACTTCTCATTCCTTGTAACACCCTTTTAAGTACTTGAAAACTGCCATCATGTCCCCTCTCCCTCTTCTCGTTTCCAGTTCTTTCAGCCTTGCCTCATAGGTCATGTTCTCTAGACCTTTCATCAATTTTCTTGCTCTTCTCTGGACCTTCTCCAATTTCTCCACATCTTTCCTGAAATGTGCTGCCCGGAACTGGACACAATCCTCCAAATGAGGCTTAATCAGCACAGAGTAGAGCTGAAGAATCACTCCTCACCTCCCGCTCACAAAGCTCCTTTTAATGCAGCCCAGAATCATGTTTGCTTTTTTTGGAACAGCGTCATGTACTCTGACCTTTAGATGCCTTTCTGCAGGACTCCTTCCTAGACAGTTGCTTCCCATTCTCTGTGGGTACGTCTAGACTACAGGCTTTTGTCGACAGAGGCTTTTCCAGAGTGTAGACACAAAGGACAGTGTAGATGCAATAACACCTTCTGTCGACAGAACTCTGTCGACGAAAGGTGCTAATCCTCGTAAAATGAGGTTTACCACCACTGACAAAACTGCCGAGTTCTGTCGACATTATGTCCACAGAACTCGGCGGTAGTGTAGACGCAGGCATAGTTTTGTTGACAAATGTGGACTTTTGTCTCCAAAACCCTGTAGTCTAGACACAACCTGTGTGTGAAACTGATTGTTCCTTCCTAACTGGAGCACTTTGCTTTTGTCCTTATTAAACTTCATCCTATTTACCTCTGGCCATTTCTCCAGTTTGTCCAGTTCATTTTGAATTATGACCCTGTCCTCCAAAGCACTCGGAACCCCAGCTTGGTACCATTTCCAAACTTAATAATTGTACTCTCTGTGCCAATATCCAAATAATTGATGAAGATATTGAACAGAAGCAGTCCCAGAATAGACCCCTGTGGAACCCCACTTGTTCCGCCCTTCCAGCAAGACTGTGAACTGTTCCTAGCTACTCTCTGAGAAGGGTTATCCAGGCAGTGTGACAGGGTCAGGCCAGGGAGCGGCTGCAGAGAGGGGGAAAAGGCAGCCCAAAAGGGAAAAACCCCTGTGAGAGAAGCAGAGAACTGCAGCCCAATTAGATGCAGCTGGGAGGGAGCTGGCTCAGGCTAATTGGGGCCAGCTGACTTCTCTGCTGTCTGTCTGAGGGCCTTTAAAAGCCTCAGCAGTTGGAGGCTGGAGGGGAGAGGGAGAGGACAAAAGGAAGGTGGTGGAGAGGCAGAGAGGAAGAAACCAGAGAGAACAATTTTGACCAGCATTAGGTAAAGGCAGCTAAGGAGGGAGCCTGTGGGCACGTGGCCCGGCTCCCTACCATTGAGACCACGCTGCAAAACCCCTAACTGGGGCTAAGGGGAGGAGGCCTCCCAGTAGTGGCTTGGGGAAGAGGGGCCCTTGCCACACGTGGTGTCAGGGGTGGGATCGTGGCTGTGAGGCCTCACAGCAACCCAAATCTAGCCAAGTTGACCGCAAAGCAAAAGTACCCATGGAGGACCTGGTAAAGCACTGGTGCAGGCCACGGCTGCCCAACAAGAGGCTACTCGGTGCAAGCAGCTGCCCAGCGGGAGTCGGTGCGGATCCAACAAGAAACCAACCAGTTGTTGATGAGCCAGGTAGCCCAGGACAGGGCCACCCTGCAGGAGGTGGTGAACCAGCTGAAAGCCCTGACAGTCCAGGTACGTGATCAAGATGCGGCCCGACCCTTTACGGGCCAATTTCTACTTACAGAAAATGACAAAAGACGATGAGGTTGAGGCCTATCTCTTGGCCTTCGAAAGGACAGCTTTGCGGGAGGCCTGGCCTCAAGCTCAGTGGGCCAGCATTTTGGCCCCTTTTCTGAGCGGGGAAGCCCAGAAGGCATACCTTGACATGGCAGAGGAAGCTGCATCCGACTACCCCCAGCTGAAAGCTGAGATCCTGGCACGGGCTGGGGTCACGGTCACAGTGAGAGCCCAGAGATTTCACGACTGGCGATATCGAGATGACCAGGGCCCCAGAACTCAGTTGTTTGATCTGGTCCATCTGGCCCGGAAGTGGCTGCGGCCCGACATCCACAGCCCCGAAAAGATTATCGAGGTGATCGTTCTTGACCGGTACATGAGGGGTTTACCCCCAGACCTTCGGGAATGGGTGGGCCAGAATGACCCCACGACGTTTGATGAGCTGGTGGCTCTCGTTGAGAGACGATTGACAGCTAAGGGACTTTCCCGCAGCCCCAGAGTCGAGGCGCAGCAGAGCAGAAGGTCCGCCTTCACCCCAAGGACCCGTGCCCCTGAAGTTTCTGACCGAGTCCAGACAGGAAGAAAGGAGGCGGAAGAGCGACCGACGGGCAAAAGACCTTGGGGTCTGGACAGGAGAGGGCCAGGATCAAGACCCAACAGCCCAAAAGAAAGGGGCTGTCCCGCCAGGTTATAGGTGTTATGCCTGCGGGAGATAGGGCATATTGCGGTTCAGTGCCCTAACATAGACGAGCCTATGCAATGTGACCTGGGAACCTACAAAGTGTCCTAGTCAACCTCGTTGGGGTAGCAGTGGGCCCCCATCAGTATACCCAGCCCGTGAAAATGAATGGGGTAGAAACCACTGCCTTAGTAGATTCCGGGAGTGCAGTTACGTTGGTCTCAGGGAAGCTAGTGGGGCAAGATCAGCTGACTCAAGCCAAGTACACTGGGGTATCTTGTGTACACGGGATACTAATTATTACCCCACCATCCCTGTGGAGATAGAAGTACAAGGGCGGGTTACAGAGGTAACTGTGGGGTGGTCCCAAGGCTCCCTACCCGGTGGTCATTGGACGAGACTTCCCGGGTTTAGTGACCTGCTACCACGGGACTGGGGAGGAGGATAGCTCCTCCCGGCCTTCCATGAGTTTTCCCAGGACCTGTTCTCGATGCCTGGGGAACCCCGAAAACCCGACGGGAGAGGAGGGCCGCAAAAAAATTGGGGACCAGGATCTTGACCCAAGGTCGGAAGCAGGCACTGGTAGAGGGGAGGCCTACCCAACTACTAGAGCAGAAGCCCCGGACAGGATGAGCCTGAAGCAGGACCCAGCTCATCAGGGGAGGAAAGGGGGCTAGGTTCCTGGAGCCTGAGCAGGTGAGATCCCCAAGTGAGACCTTTGGGCAGGATCAAGCCAATGATCCAATATATCAGAATATCCGTAAGGAGGTGGTTGAAGTTAATGGGGTCCCAGTGGAGGGAGGAACAAGGGCACGGGGCCCTACTATATAATCAAGGGGGAGCTTCTATATAGGGTAGCTCATATACAGGGCCAAGAGGTGGAACAACTCTTGGTACCCCAAAAGCACCGGAGGGCAGTACTGGAATTGGCACACAGTCATCTATTTGGAGGACATCTAGGGGTGGATAAGACCCTGGACCGCATTCTTCGGAGGTTCTTTTGGCCTGGGATCTATGTAGAAGTCCAGAGGTATTGTGCTTCCTGCCCGGAGTGCCAACTACATGGGCCCCGACCACACCTGAGGGCCCCATTAGTACCCCTACCAATCATTGAAATCCCTTTGAACGGATTGCTATGGACATAGTTGGCCCACTAGAGAAGTCTGCCCGGGCCACCAGAGCATACTAGTTGTAGTGGACTATGCTACTCGATACCCAGAGGCAGTGCCCCTCACGCAACACCCTATCCAAGACCATCTAAGGAACTAATTCAAATCTTTTCTAGGGTAGGGATTCCTAAAGAAATCCTAACGGACCAAGGGACCCCTTTGTGTCCAAGCTTATGAAAGACTTGTGTACCTTGTTCGCATAATGGGCCCTGCGGACCTCGGTATACCATCCTCAAACCGACGGTCTAGTTGAACGGTTTAACAAGACCCTAAAAAGTATGCTTAAGAAAGTAGTAAGCCGGGATGGCAAAGATTGGGATATGCTACTGCCCTACCTCATGTTCGCGGTAAGGGAAGTTCCCCAAGCTTCGACTGGCTTCTCCCATTTGAACTTTTGTATGGGCGTAACTCCACGGGCATACTAGACCTTGCTAAAGAGGCCTGGGAGGAACAACCCAACCTGGGGAGAAATGTAGTTGATCATGTGCTCCAAATGAGGGACAGGATTGCCAGAGTCACCCCATAGTGCGGGAGCACCTAGAAAAGGCACAGGAAGCCCAACAGGTCTATTACAACCGGCGAGCAACCTCCCGGAAGTTCCAGGTGGGAGACCGGGTGATGGTGCTAGTGCCGACGGGCGGAGAGTAAGCTCCTAGCCCAATGGCAGGGGCCATATGAAATAATAGAAGCAGTGGGAGAGGTAAACTATAAGGTTCGCCAGCCTGGCGCAAAGCCTGAGCAAGTATATCACGTCAACCTGCTGAAACCCTGGCGAGACAGAGAAGTGGCCTTGGTTGTGCTGGGGCCACCACCCCAAGGGGAAAACCCACCAAGGCAGGTGGGAATATCTCCTGAGCTGACTCGACCAACAGGCGAAGCAGCCGACATGATTGAGCGGAATCGGGATGTGTTTTCGACAGAACCGGGTAGAACTACGGAGGTTTACCATGACATCATCACAGACCCCAGGGTGAAGGTGCACGTTAAGCCACCGGATACCTGAGGCAAAACGAAAAGAGGTCCAAGCTGAAGTTGAAAAAATGCTGAAGCTCGAGTCATTGAAGAGTCCATAGCCAGTGGTCTAGCCCTATTGTTATGGTGCCCAAGCCAGATGGAAGCCTACGCTTTTGCAATGACTTTCGAAAGTTAAAGTACATCCAAATTCGATGCCTATCCCATGCCAAGGGTGGATGAACTCATTGACCAACTGGGCAAGGCCCGATTTCTATCCACCCTTGATTTGACCAAGGGGTACTGGCAGATCCCCCTAGCACCAGGGGCCAAAGAAAAGACAGCCTTTTCGACTCCAGAGGGTCTCTTTCAATACACGGTCCTCCCTTTTGGTTTGCATGGGGCTCCTGCAACGTTTCAAAGGCTCATGGACAAGCTGTTGCGGCCCCATGCCAAGTACGCAGCTGCCTATTTGGATGATGTTGTTGTCCACAGTCCTGACTGGGACACACACATTGAAAAGTAGAGGCAGTATTGGAGACATTAAGGAGAGCGGGACTTACGGCGAACCCTGCAAAGTGTACGATTGGGCTGGCCGAGGCCAAATATCTCGGTATATCGTGGGAAGGGGGATAGTGAGGCCCCAGCTCAACAAAGTGGATGCAATACAGAATTGGCCCCGACCAACCCGGAAAAAGCAGGTCAGGGCATTCTTAGGGTTGGTTGGATATTACCGCAGATTCATCCCCAACTTTGCCTCCAGGGCCTGCCCTCTGACCAACCTGACTAGAGCACGTGGTCCCGACATTGTAAAGTGGACCATGGAGACGGAAGAAGCTTTTAAAGATCTCAAGAATGCCATCTGCGGTGATCCAGTTCTCATAGCCCCTGATTTTAAGAAGGAGTTTATCTTGCAGACCGATGCCTCCGAGGTAGGACTGGGAGCGTATTATCTCAAATGGTTGGAGAAGAGGAGCACCCAATCCTGTACCTCAGCAGGAAGCTTCTGCCGAGGGAACTAAACTACGCCGTGGTAGAAAGGGAATGTCTCGCGGTAAAGTGGGCCATGGAAAGCCTTCGCTACTACCTTCTTGGGCGGAAGTTTACCCTGGTCACTGATCATGCACCTCTGCAGTGGATGCACAGAAACAAGGACAGAAATTCGAGGGTTACCCGTGGTGGTTCCTGTCCCTGCAGCCCTTCCACTTCCATGTGCAACACAGATCAGGAACCCAGCATGGGAATGCAGACGGGTTGTCAAGGGTGCATTGTTGTCCGACTAAGTAACCCAACCCCATGGGGTTGAGCAGAGGGGGAGGATGTGTGACAGGGTCAGGCCAGGGAGCGGCTGCAGAGAGGGGAAAAGGCAGCCCAAAAGGGAAAAACCCCTGTGAGAGAAGCAGAGAACTGCAGCCCAATTAGATGCAGCTGGGAGGGAGCTGGCTCAGGCTAATTGGGGCCAGCTGACTTCTCTGCTGTCTGTCTGAGGGCCTTTAAAAGCCTCAGCAGTTGGAGGCTGGAGAGAGGGAGAGGACAAAAGGAAGGTGGTGGAGAGGCAGAGAGGAAGAAACCAGAGAGAACAATTTTGACCAGCATTAGGTAAAGGCAGCTAAGGAGGGAGCCTGTGGGCACGTGGCCCGGGCTCCCTACCATTGAGACCCGCTGCAAAACCCCTAACTGGGGGGGGGGCTAAGGGGAGGAGGCCTCCCCAGTAGTGGCTTGGGGAAGAGGGGCCCTTGCCACAGCAGCTATGCACCCACCTTACAGTAGCTCCATCTCAGTTGTATTTGCCTAGTTTATTGATGAAGGGATCATGCGAGACCGTGTCACATGGCTTCCTAAAGTCTAAGTATCCCACGTCCTCCTCATGTAAAATTCATGAATTAAAAGGCACGGGAAACTCGGTGCGTTGGTCTATCTCACTGAGCCCCACCCTGCACTGTGCCCATATGCTACGCCACAGCTGTGTGAGATCCCCCGGTTGGGCTGCTCCGGATGAAGATGGGAATTACAAGTCAGGAGAATTTTCCATGGGAAACTGGGTACATTGGTCTATCTCACAGAGTCCTGCCCTGTGCCCATGTGCTACCCAGCTGTGTGAGATCCCCCGGTTGGGCTGCTCAGGCTGAAGATGGGAGGTCTCTGGCATCTGCCAATCACTCCCTTGGCACCCGAGACATCTCTGGGGATGCCATGGAAAAGCTGATCACTGAAGTGCCCTGGATTAGGGTGGGGGGAAGATTAGATACTGAGCCCTCATCTGACAATATCCTTAGCATCTGTTGCTCTTGTGTGCCTGCACGACAGGGCTGTGATCTTCCCCCGAAGCAGTGCCCAGAGCTGAGAGCTTCCCCTTCAGCTGTGCCCAGGTGCCGCACCCTCCCCCCTCCCCCCAGCACTGACAAACCTCACTGATCAGCTGGGAGCCTCTCGGCCCCTGTGTGCCTGAAACCAGGGCCTGCCGCTCACCAGAGGGGGGGAGATTCGGGGTTTGTGTCATTAATCCTCTCCAAGGTTTCCAATGTTCCTGCCGGCTGGGAGCCCCTGACCCCCAGAGCACCCCTCACACCCACCCTAAAACCCAGCCCGGGAGCCAGAGACAGGGGTAGAACAGCCCCAAGGGGTGACCGAGTGCGGAGCTGAGGGACCAGGCTGAGTCTCACCCTGCCCATGGGGGAGAGAGACCCCAGCACAGGGCCAAGGAGCAACAGGAATCGGGGACTCACCTGTCACTATTATGCGGATCCTCCGGCTCCTCTCCAACGGGATCTTTCGCCCAGGCTCTGTCTTCCAGGATTCACAGCTGTACAACCCCGCCTGCGACCCAGGCTCCCCTGACAGCTGAATCGAATAAGTGTCACTGTATGGCGGTGAGGAGAGGCTCTGGGAGTGGATTTCCTGGTCGTCTCGGAAGAACCGGATCCCGGACACAGCAGGCATGCTGGCAGCTGAGCACGTCAGGGTCACGTTTTCCCCTGTGAGATATATAGGCTGCTGCGGGGCCACGGTGAGCTGGAGGGCTGGGAGGGGTCGGGAAAAGACAAGAGGGCCAGGGGAGAAGACAGTTTCTATATGAGAGGCTGGTGACCCGGAGGCAGAGGAGGAGTCAGGGAAGGGCAGAGAATGGACTCTGTGACCTTGGGGACTTGTTGAGCAGAAGCCCCTAGAGGCAGGGTATTTCTAAGGGGTCTCGCAGACCTCCACCTTCTGAACTCGCAGTGCTGGAGTGGGGAAAAGCCATGACGACCCCTACGAGCCAGAACGATACCAGAGAGCAAAATCTGGCCTCGATGCCAGTGACCTCCCCAAAGAAATTTGACATTTAATAGAAACCCCTTGTCTGGAATCCAACTCAGGGAAAGGCCAAACCAATCCACAGGCTCGAGATGAGTGGGTATTAATTTTTTGTAACACGGGATTTTAAAAAAGTCGTTAGGATCAGAGTTCTCAGATAACTACAAACACTTCAAAAATTCAGTTGAAGAATCCTTTTCTTCCTTGCCTTCAGGCATTAACAACTAGGCAAATTTTGAATGTAATGAAGCAAATGTCATGCACAAGGCTTATGCACAGGCTCTTGCTCCCGTGTTCATCCACCAGCTCCTGATCCTTGCAGATGGGATGTCCCAAATGACTCTTGCAGCCCCCCAGATCACTCCCAGTCACTCCTCCCTCCTCCTCCTCTGCTCCCGACTGACAGGCTGGTGAAGGCACATTCCCCTGCCCCCTCACAGGGATCTGCTACAGCTCAGGAGAGATGCCCTTCTCCCAGCCAGGCAGCTCCATATGGGGCAGCCCAGAGCCATCGGGCTAGGCACATTAAACAGCTGCGCAGCCGCGCTGCCATACACCTTGGCAGGAACCTTGGGAATTGGTCGTCCCTTCTGGCCACAGCTCCCCTTCCCCATAACTCCAAAGTGCCAGGAGCTCTGGGGACACAGGGACTGATGCTGACCAGAGACAGGGATATAACTGACACTGTGTGAGACCCTTATTTCCAACCTAAACCTCCCTTTGCTGCAGTTTAAGCCCATTGCTGCTTGTTCTATCCTTCTCGTGCTGTCTTCAGAGGCCAAGGAGAACAATTTTTAAAAGCTGCTCCCATGTCCCCTTTCAGGCTTCTCTTTCCAAACTAAACAGGCCCATTTTTTCAATCTTCCTCATAGCTCATGTTCTCTAGACTTTTCATCTTTTATTTGCTCTTCTCTGAACCTTGTCCAATTTCTCCACATCTTTCTTGAAATGTGGGCCCAGAACTGGACACAATACTCCAGCTGAGGCCTAATCAGTACAGAGTAGAGCAGAAGAATGATTTCTCATGTCCTGCTCACAACACTGCTGTTCATGCAGCACAGAATCATGTTTGCTTTTTTTGCAAGTGCACCCACCTTAAAGTAGTGCCAACTAACTTGATCCTAGTTTATTGATCAGAAGGTCATACAAGAGCATATTACTAAAGTCTAGATATATCATGTATTCCACAAGTAAATTTCATCTCATGAATTGAAGAGGCAGGGAAACTTCTTCATGGGGAAACTCGGTGAATGGGATACAGGCTGCTTCTACACACCCTGGGTCTCCGGTCTGGAAGGCCCTGGGAGGTGAGGGGCAGATGATACCAGCTCAAAATCATCTCAGGAACAAGAGAGGGATGGAGAGCTCTCTGGGAAAAACACCCTGAACCCTGCATCCATCTGAGCCTCACCCAGCACTGTGCACACATAGGGCAAGGCTTCTGTGTGGGACCTGCTGGCTGGGCTGGGCTGCCTAGGGCACAGCAGGGGAGGAAGGAATGGCGGGGACAGTCTTTCCTAGTGATGAGCACCAGTCGGTCACTGCCCTGGGTGCAAGACCACTTTGGAAACCAGATCCCTGGATCTGTGGGGGGAAGGGTCCTGCCTGTGCCTGGGGTGGTTGAGCTGACCAGCCGGCCCGCCCAGCAGTAGCTAGAAGGAACCGAGCAGAAATGAGGAAGCACGGGCGGATGTGTATGGGGGAGCGAGGGGGGAGTTTTTCTACCCATCCCGTTTCCTCTGGGGTCTCTTCAGAACCGGCTGTCAATCTGTTGCTGCACAGGGCTGTGGCCTGAACCCCTGTGGGAGCCCAGAGCTGGGGCAGAGACGCCCCCACCCCCCCACACACAGAGCCCCACAGCGGCGGGCTCTGCCTGGGGCATGGGAGAGTAGAGGTTGGTCTCCAAGGTGTGTCCAGCCCCCTCTGTCTCTGCTGGGATTGCCCATGAGGAGCCGGGTAGCACCCATGGGGATGGGGGCAGCTTCCCCCCTATGGCCTTAGCTGGGATCCACCAAGCAGCCATGAGCCAGGGTCACTTTCCCGGCTTCTGAGATGTGTCTCTGGCCTGCAGCTGCTGCTGTTGGGGCAGGTTCACGTGAGATGCCCATAAATGGGGCTGCCTGGTCCAGGGGCACCCAGGCACCCCAATTTGTAATTCTAAATTCTGCAGAAGATCCTAATCATCATGGGCAGAAATCTCCCCCTCCGCCCCGCACCATGAGAACCCAGATAAGGACAGGAGATGCCATTACCTTCAGGGGACACCGGCCGGAGGAGCATCTGGAGCGAGGCTGGAGGAGAAGAGAAGAGAGGGGGTGAGAGGAAAGAAAGGGGGTGCACAGAGATTAAAGGATTGGGGTGTTACTGGATGACAGAGGGCCTGGGGGTTCAGGCAGGGCACTTACCCAGCAGAGGCAGAAGGTGAGTTAGTTGCATTCTGAGATGCTGACTCTGGGCTGGGAGCTTGGTTTTCAGCTCCACCGCTTGATAAATGTGAGCGCAGGGAGGGGGACGGGCCCCTCTGCTCTGACAGAGGAAGTCACAGGTTCAGGCGTGGTCACCGCTCAGCTTGGGGGCTGGACAGACAGCGGGGCCTGGTGCACAGGACAGGAGGAGGGGAGCTCACTATTTGCACGTCTCACAGTGGTGGGAGGGGCTGCTCCTGCAGGTGATTGACACCTCCGGTGGGGCGGGGACTCCATCGGTACAAACGAACCTGGAACAAGTTTCAGTGGCTCTTATAAGAGCTGGGGAACTGGCCTGGGGACTGGGGTCTATTGACACCCACTGGGCCCTCGCTCAGTCATGCTGCAGACTTGGGAACTGCCCCCTGACTCTGCTGGGCCGGCAGGCGTCGGTTACACTAATGCTCAGAGGCTCTGCTGCGGCCCTGGGAGCCTTAGTGCAGACGGTCAGTGACAGGACAGGGACTCCACCGGTACAATGGAACCGGGAATAAGTCACAGAGTCTGTAACGCCCACTGGGGATCTGGCCTGGGGGCTGAGGTCTATTGACATCCACTGGAACCTTGTTCATTTATGCTGTAGACTGAAATGTCCCTGGTCCTCTGGACTCTTCAGGTGACTGTTAAACTAATGCATGGAGGCTATGGCACCAGGAGCATTAGCCTAGATGGTCAGTGATGGGGTTAGGAGGTTTCACTCCCCAGCCCTGACCCACACTGGGTAAGAGGAGCTGGAAGCCAGGACAGACCAGGCCCAGCTGTGGACAGACTTAGCTGAGGTTGGGCTTGGGAGTGACTTTAAACTGGCCCAGATTGAGGGATGGAAATCACCACAGGACCTGAGGCTCTGTCGTCAGTGCTGCTGGGCCAGGCTCTGCCATGGGGGGTGCCCATCCAGACCCTCCCATCTACCCCAGTAAATGCACATGGGAGGAGTTCACAGGCACAGCAGAGCCACACAGACACTGAGAGCAGATCTGTTCTGAGCAGGCTTAGTTACAGGCACTTGATGCAGCCCCGGGTGCACGGCCCCAATGGGACCAGAACCCCACAGAAATCTGTCTCACTCTGTATAGAGTTTATTCAGAATGAGCTCACAAACTGGTTGCTCATTCTCCAATGAGAGAGATGCGCCTGAGTGAGCTGGAGGATCCTTTGGCAAGAGATAGACTTACGGGCGGCATTAAGGCCGATGTGTGAAGAGGGCAACAGATCTGTGAAGGGAGCTCACATCTGAAAATCCGATCCGCTGGGAACTCAGACAGCAGAAGTGAGAGAGCTGAGTTTCCTAGAAGGGATGTTCTGTGCGCTGCTTACAAGAGAGAAGAGCCAGAACAGCTCCAACCCAAGAGAGAACCTCTCCGCAATGAAATCCCTGCTAGCAGGGAGACTGGGTGTGAAGGTGGGATCACAGTCTGGCCCCGAACAGCTAGTTTCCTCTGGGAAATTCGGTCCTAAACGTGGGGAAAAAAAACACTTTGCTCAAGGCTCCAGATCCCCCACACAGAAAATTCAAGGGCTCTCAGTGACAGACAAGGGGGAGGAGTTTCTGAGACACACCGGGATCGAGCAGAACAGAGGCGAGGGACTGGATCATTTATCCCACGAAAACTGGGCCCTGCACTGCAGGTTCATGTTCTGTCTGAGCATGAGGATGGGAAAGCAAAAGTAAAACCAAGACCGGGGCCAAGACACATACAGGGACGTGGCTGTGCTGGAGAAATGCACCGGTGAAGGGGAAATGAGTTCTTAACTCGCAGCAGGGCTGGTCACGGACTTTGCCAGGCCTTGGGTAAAGTGTGTGTGTGTGGGTGCTTTGCTCTGGGTGCACTGGAAAAGGTGGGGGCAGAAGGGGTGTGGCTAGAGGCAGCCAGCCCTCAGGGGATCATGCTGTCCCACCCCTCGCCAACCCACACAGCTCCCCTGGCTCGGAAGTACCCCAGGGCCAGCAATCCAAATCCCCGGCCTCTTGCTCGTCAGCCCCCCCACTCCAATTCTCCAGGAGAGGCATAAGGATCTTGTGCTAAATTGACTCAAATAAATTATGCAAAAGAAGCATGACAAAATGCTAATCAGCGCTTTATTTACATACTCTCTGCTGGCAAAGCCAAAAGGATTATTAACAATGGAATAAGCGAGTTCTCTGCCGTTTAAAGCCAGAAAGAGACACCCCAAGTAGTACCCATCTTAATCTGGTGAGTGACAGAACTACAGTCATCTGTTATTCAAATAGGTTTCGTAGGGGTCTCAAGGCAGCTCTGGGGATCTCGGGTTTCAGTTCACAGTGTTTGGCCCTGCAGAGTTCAAACAGGCAAAAACCAGTTTCCTCTTGTCAGGGATTTTTACTCCCTTGCCCCAGACATCAGGAGGACGGGACCAGTTCACGTGCTCATCTCCAGTCCACGAGTCTGGGGAGCCAACAGTCAAGTGTTTTGTGCTCTGATGGTCCACACTGGTTTGTCTGATGTCTCGGGGCCTTCTCTCAGTGGGGAGGAAATAGCTCTGCTTGTGGGAAACTCGTATTTCACACTTGGTCACACTTCTCTCCAGGCTATGTGGGTGTTCACAGTTATAGAGCAAGTAGTTACACATCAGCTCATACCATGACGTGCGGCCACGATCTGTGAGATTAACACAGACAGCAACAACACACAAACATGTTCTAAATTCTAAATATTAAGCACATTCTTGCAAATTTTATATTTATATTAAGAAACATTAAACACATTCTCATACGTCTAATTCTGATATCGAAGAAAACTAACACCCAGGTGGCTTGGCCTAGTCTCCAGTTATGAGGTTGTCAGCTCTTAGCTAACACCTGCACCTAAGCAAGAGCTGACCTCCGATTTGCAAGAGCACTTAAGCCACGTGGTGTTTCTTTGTAGGCAGTTGACTTGAGATGCACAAATACTCGTAGATCCACACACCTGCAGCTAAGCAAGAGCCAGCCTCAGACTTGCAGGAGCACCTAAACCACGTGGTATTTCTTTGCGGGCAGTTCACTTGAGCCACAAAAACTCATAAATCCATACTGCTGGGTAGAAGTCTTGCTTCTCTTTCAAATACCTTCATAACCAGGGCTCGACAAACTGTGGCAAGAGCTACTCACCAGCCTCGCATCAGCGCGCATGCACCAGCGCCGGTGAATGGAGGAGCGGAGTGACCGGCTGAAATCTACTCGCCACGGGTGGTTTGTCAAGCCCTGTTCATAACATATTTCCTGCTACATGGGTAACTCTTTCGACACAACCCAGACACACATGACAAAGTGATATTCATGACCAGGGGGTGATCAGTTTTTTCATGATACCAGACAAGAGGCTGTTGGCTAAATATTCCGACTGTGGTGACTTGGGTTGGCCCTTTGCCACATGCCAAACAAGGGCTAGAGGTATAATAAAGGGTTCAGGGTATGACTGATTGAGGAAGGGGAAAAGAGGAACAGAGAGAAGGATTCCTCTCTTATTTAGCTACTTTCTGGCTGTGGCTTGTCACCACCTAGCTGTACAGCACATGTTGATCTTTGGCAGGTCTGACTTTGTTTTTCGACTGGGTTTGTGGACCCATGAGGGCGGAGAACTAAGAGTGCGTAGCAGACTTCTGAGCCCTGTTGGGGAGGAAGAGAAATGGTGAGGGGGTGTAATGAGAAAGAGGCTACCGGCATTCTTGGGTGTATGAAGATGAAGAAACATGGAGATAATTGTCCTGCTCTACTCTGCACTGGGGAGGCCACAGCTGGAGTTCTGTGCCCAGTTCTGTTCATCACTCATTAAGGAAAATATGGACAAATCGGGGGAGTTCATGGCAGAGCATGTTCAGTCTTTAGATGACAGAGCTGATGGGGGACATGGTAGCCAACTGCCAAGCCAATGTTATAAAGAGGATGGTTGGTCAACTGTTTTCTATGTCCGCTGAAGTTAAGGCAGAATGGGTGTAGTCTGTGGCAAGGGAGATTTAGATGAGACGTTTCAATAAACGTTGCACCTCTAAGGGCAGTTAAGCTCTGGAATAGGTGACCTGGGGACTGCAAATGTCTGTCATAGGCCAGACACTCATTGGGCTGCTCCAGGTTGAAGTAACACTACCACAGCACAGGAGGCCAGAACTGATGAACTCTTGAGGTCCCCACTCAGTCCTACATTTCAGGGTACATATACGTTGCAAGCTTCTTTTGGAGTAAGCTTTTCAGACAGTGCACGAAAACTTGAGAAATCAGTAAGAGGGTGCGATGGTTGGGGGTTAATTGTAATTTGATGTCCTTGTTCAAAAGTGCATCTGGCTTCCCCATAACCAAGAAATCAACCTGGTTCTGTGAGAGAACGAGGAATTGGGGAGACACGTGTGAAGGCCAAACGTTCTAGGAAGACTCGAGAACAGGCGTAACAATGCCAAAGATGTTGTACCTCCCCATCGAGGTGGAAACAGTGGGAAATCGAGAGCTCTGAAAGAAGACAAGCATTTATCCATTGGGACAAAGCCTTTGTGATCAAAACTAGCTTCGCCTGGCAGAACAAAGACAATAAGCAGCAAGAGAATGCACTGGAAATAAACATCCATCAGCCCTTGTTCAGGGCTGAGCTCCCGGCTCCCCCTGCCTTTCCCCAGCAGGGTCCGAAGTACCCAGCAAGCAGGCAACCAGGTCCCTCTCCTTCCAGAGCTGGAGCAAGAGTGAGCCCCTCCTGGGCAGCCAGCCCTTTTATACAGCCCTGCCGGGCTCTGATTGACTGCCACAAGCCCTTTCCTAATTGGCTGCTACCCACAGCCTGCTGCCAGGGCTGTTTTCACCCTTTACAGTCAGTTTCTCCCCCTCCCCCTGATAATCCCTATAAACTCTGATCATTTCCTGTATTATAACAAAAAGGGCCACAGTCAGTTTGGTTTCCCACAACCTTGTCTTGTAGTTTTCAAACTTTAAACAGTGATTGAACTGGGCCAAACCAAAGCCCTCCCGAAAGTCTGCATTTGACTTCATTGTTGTAAGGTGTATTGAGATGCAATCGTATTCCAGGTTCATCCCATGTCTCTGGTTCGTCTTGGTTCAGTCTCTTTCCACAATCTCTCAGTTCTGTCAGTGGTGAGGACTGTCCTCCAATGGGTGATTCCGTCTCTTTCCTGGTCGGTTTCAGGAGAAACAATCCCATTCCAGACATGTCCCATTGCGCTCTGTTCAAATACGGATTTCAGAGTGACTCACAAAACAGCCATATCTCCACCAGTGTCACCTTTCACGTATGCTCCCCTGTGATATGGTTGGCCCGTGTGGTTTGGGAGGTTATTCCTCACAAGGCAGAGCACAGACTGACATTTTCACAGCTGCGTGTGGGGGCGTGTATGAGGCGACCGGCGATGTTGTGATGGCGACCTCTGGTGATGGTATGGTGATGAAGAATGTCGGTACCGTTTGTAATAATCAGAGTGGGTCGAGAGCGTGGGTGATCTGGGAGACCGTGACCTTTCTCTATAGTAGGTGGTATAGCTGGACGACCGTGTTGAGTTTGGAGCTGCAGGGCTTTGTCGAATAGCAAGATTTTCAAACGCATGTCCCTATCCCTTCTTGCTCTAGCCGTGAGCTTTGAGCAATGGGAATATTTTGAAGGTATGTGGCCTTCCCCTAGACACCTGATACACAGGGAATGGCCATCAGAGGCAGGCATTGCCTCGCGGCATTCGCCAGATTTCTTAAAACCAGGCATTGAAACTATTTGCACCCCGCGACAGGCACCAGGAGCATTTCAGACACCAACTGAACTACAGCTGCATCCGTGGCGGGGCATGGCCACTTTTTCACAGCTGCATAACTCTTGAGCACTGAGACTGCTTCTTTGGTGTGAACCCAGCTTCTCTTTCCCCCGTCCCGGGTCTACGGCCTGTCCCGCGCACTCATAGCTCTATTCCCAGCTATGGCCTGGCCCCAACTCTAGGGCCTGACGGGCAGCTCGGCCTGATCCAGTCATTCAGAAAGGCTTGCTGGCCCTTTAAGGCAGGGGCACCGGCCGGTGATGGCAAATCACGGGGAGCGGCAATCTCCCCTAGTAGGGGGAACCGGGCCCACCCTAATCCACGGGGTCCCAGCCCAGGGCCCCGTGAGTGGCAGGAGAACTAACCACTCCCTCGGCGGGGAATCCGTCCGAAACACGCCAAGGACTCCAGGGTGGGAGAGGCAGCTCCTGGCCCCAGCCTGGGCCACTTTCTACCTCATCCTGTGAGATAGCATCCCACGGGCTCACCGGGTCCACTCCCCCTCTGAGGGCTGCTTCTCCCTCATAGGCCACAGGGGAGATGTCTCAGCTGGCACTCGGGTCACTGCTGTCTGCCCTCTGGTATGATGCTGATCAAGAGCTTCCCTCACCAGTGGTCAGCCCAGATTGAGCCTCCCTGCAGGGTTTTATACCTGGGCTGCAGTCTGAGCATGCTCAACAGAGTCGTGGGCGCAGAGCGTGTTCAGCCAGGTGGGCCTCATTAGGCTCATACACCCCGTCACAGTGCCCCAAGCCCTTTCAGACCCTGAGGGTGTTTCCAAGGTCTCACTCTTTGATTTTGCACTACAGCTTTCCCACTCCAGCGATTGCAGCAAATGGGCCACCTTGTGGGGAGAATCCAGGGCAAGGGATGAAGGCCCCCTCAGCAGAACGAGTTGTTATCTGGCTCTAGAAGCAGCGGTAGGAGATGAGGAAGATGAGGCCATTGATGAGGAAGAAGGAGCCGCCCACCACCAGCTCCCGGACCCAGCGGAAGCCGTGAACTGGAGAATCATGAATGGAACGAGATGGTTAATGTCACTGTTGAACATCCTTCTCTGTGATATCAAAGCTTTTGTGCCTCTAGAATCTGTGACGAACTCCCGTGGATCTCAGGAGCCATCATGAAACCACCCCCAGCCCTTCCCTCTCTGACATGTGGACACTGACCCCTGATCCTTCCTGTCTGTGTGTCTGTCCCTCTCCTGCCTGGCTGTCCTGTAACACTGCTGTGACCTTACTTGTCCTGCCAGAGTAGTGGGGAAGTGTGGGGGTTGGGAAGGACCTTGGGGAGATGTTAGCAGACAGCAGCCGACTCACCTGACACTCTGATGTTCCCAGGGACAGTCACAACTTGGCTCCTGGGAGACAGGACCCACCTTCCAACCATCTTCTCCTCGTACCCGCAGGCGAAATCCCCACTGATGTTGGGACCGGCCCGTGGGAGGCTGAGCACTGAGCCCTTCACAGAGCCGGTGCTGGGCTCCATGGTGCTGATCTCAGACCTCAGATCCCCAGGAACGAGCTCGATTCCGTCCTTGTAGAAGTGAAACCTCTGCTCACGGGCATCCCCAGGGGCCGTGCAGGTGATGTTCAAGGGAAACCCTTCGCTCACTGCTCCAGACGGGGGATCCACGCTCAGCTCCGGCCGGGGAGGGGGAGCTGCAGGGAGCAGGAAAGAAGAGGGATTAGCAGGGTGAGAAAGCGGAGCTGAACTTTGTTCTTTGCTGCTTTGAGCTGCCATGTGCTCTGCCACTGTCTCTCAGGGCGGCCATATTGGAAATTGGTGGCCATTTTGGATTGGTGTGTCCACGGCAGCCTTGTGTTAATACCACACTGACATCCCTAGAGCAGCCCTGTTGACCAATTGGTAGCCCTGCTGGGCTGGGGGGGGAACCATTTTCTCAGCTGGGCCACATTGGTCCAGACCGTGGTGGCAGGAGGCAGATCAGGGCACATGGAAGAGCAAAGCAGGGACAGGGGAAGAGAGAACAAAGGGGGCAGATGTGAATTCACAGAGCAGAGCCCAGCGCAGAGGGAAGGAGGAAGGAGAATGAGCAGAACTGGAAGCAGAGACAGCAGGATCTGGAGCCACAGAGGGGAGTTTGCACTGGTTCTGCTCCAGGTCCTTCCTGGCCTGGTGTAAGCAGGGTCTGAACCACTTCTTCCATTGCAGCCCTGTGAAAGGGATGGAGAATGGACTGTCCCAGTGGCAACCATCACATCTTACCCCCCCAGCTTTGTGGAAAGAGGGTCTCACCCATCACTGACACCCGGACAGGAGGGCTCATTTCTGACGGGATCTCTCGCCCACGCTCCACTCTCCAGTACAGGCAGGTGTAGGCGTCACTCGCGCTGATCTGCCAGGTGTAATGGCTGGATTCCTTGCTGGAGATCTGCTCCCTTCCCTGATTGAAGAAATTGTATCCTGCTGCTTTCTCATTCAGTTGAGCAGAGCACCTGAGGGTGACCAGCTCCCCTTGGATATAGATGGGTTGAGGAGGGTCCAGAGAGAGGCTGGGGGAAGGTGGGCGTGCTGGGAGGGAGAGAAGTGGGGAGGGGAGATAGATGAGCCAAGTCCCTGACTCCCTCGCACAAACTTCTCCAGTCTCTGTGCCAGAGCTGTCTCTTCCAGGCTGACAGACCCAGGCTGGTTCTTCCCTATTTGGATCTCCTAGCTGCACAGATGTATACAGCACCCTGCACTCCTCTGAGCTCCACCCTACCTCTGCCCACATGTTACCTCTCAGGGTAGGGCCTCTGTGTGTGGGATCCCCTGGCTGGGCTGGGCTGCCCAGGGCTCGGCAGGGAAGGCGATCGGAGGGAGGGGGGTGTCTCTGTCTCAGATGTGAGCACCAGCCAGGCACTGACCTTGGGAGACCAGATCCCTGCTTTCAGAGTAAGATTTGTAATTGGTGGTGCCCTACCCGGCAGGGTAGGATCTCTCCTTCTGCTGTCGATGGGCTCTGGGCATCCTCAGCTACTGGTTCTGCTAAGGAGTCAGGGGGGCATCAGATGATAGTTATGAGGTGGAAGGGCTGAGGATGTAAAACAGGATTCCTGGTCATAGAATCATAGGGCTGGAAGAGACCTCAGGAGGTCATGCAGTCCAGTCCCCTGCCCAAGGCAGGACCAATCCCAGCTAAATCAACCCAGCCAGGGCTTTGTCAAGCCAAGACTTAAACACCTCTAGGGATGGAGACTCCACCCGCTGCCCAGATTGCCTGTGTACTGCCGTATTGGTCTCCCAACAGATGTCTGGGTGATTAAAGTCCCCCATGAGAACCAGGGGCTGCGATCTGGAAGCTTCTCTCAGTTGTCTGAAAGCCCCATCTACCTCATCCACCTGATCCGGGGGCCTGTAGCAGACACCAAGCACAACATCTCTGACATTGTGTGCACCTCGCAAATTAACCCATAGACTCTCAACAATCTTTTCTCCCTCTGAGTACTGGAGTCAAGTTACTCCACTGCCGTGCCCTGTAGGGACAAATGTACTGGGTAGCTGGGCAGCTCTCCCTGCCCTTAGTGTCCAGTCCCTCTGCCCACTGACTAGATACAGGGGGATGGCCCTGTGCAGAGCTGAGTTCTGGGCAGTGTCTCTCCCCAAGCATGGAGCAGAGACACCCCATCAAGGGCCAGCAAAGAGCAAGGGATGGAGGGACTCACCTGTCACCTTTATGGAGCTATGTCGGCTCTCCCCCGATTTGATCTCACGGCCAGACACTGTCTCCCAGGACTCGCAGCTGTACTGCCCGGCACTGAGTGCGGAGACACTCGACAGTGGGAGTGACGCAGTGTGACTGTCGTGAGATGAAGGAAGTTCCTTGGAGAGGATTTCCTCACTCTCCCAGCAGAACCGGATCCCGGACACGGTGGGTGCCCCGGCAGCTGAACACGTCAGGGTCACGGCTTCCCCAGCTATGTAGACAGGTTGCGGTGGGGACACGGTGAGCTGGGGAGTTGGGAGGGGAGCTGGAAAAGACAACAGGGAGGACACGGTTCCTACCTTGGTGGCTGGTGACCCAGAGGCAGAGGAAGAGCCAGGGAAGGGCAGAGCAGGGAGGGATCCTGGGAACAGACCCCAGCCAGCCCCAGCTCCGTGCCCAGGAACCACGTCCCCACCGGGCGAGGCAACCCCTGAGCAGCTGAGATCTCCCTGCCTGGAACCCAGTAGGACCAGCCTCCCCTGGCAAACAACTTAGTTTTGCCAAGCAGATCTTTTTGTTTTGTTAACAACATCTTTTCTAAGGCTATGAACTGATTCTTGTGTCCTGGATGGCCACGGGAGGTCTGTGTGTGCCTGTCTAAGACTGAGAGGTCAGCTACCAGAGATGGCAGTTTGTTTTTTCAAGCTGTCTTGTGGTACAGGGGTTTGGGGTACCCTCTGAAAGAAGTTGCTACCTCTAGACCACGGAACGGGTTTGCTCTTCCAGACATTTTTGTTGGAAGAGCAGATGCGCTTTGTCACAAGCCCTGTCTTCCTTGTTCAACGAGAAAGAAGGGCTCTACTGAAAGAGGAAGTTTTTCTGAAATTTGGTCCAGGTAGATGGGCCAATTTTCAGAAAAGCATCTTCCAACAAAACTATCAGAGAACGGTATGCAAATTGACAGACCATTGTAGGCTAGACATAGCCTAAGTGATTCCTTCCTGGATTGAAGAAGAAAGAGACTCTCTTCTCAGTTGCTGGTGGCAGCTACCTCCGCAGGCCAGGGACTCTGTGACCATGGGGAGCTGTTGAGCAGAAGGCCCTAGAGGCAGGGTATTTGCAGGCCTCCACCTTCTGCACTCCAAGTGGGAACAGCCGTGACGCCTAAGAGCCAGAACGATACCAGAGAGCAAAATCTGGCCTCGGTGCCAGTGACCCCCCTCAAAGAAATTCAACATTTAATGGAAACCCCTTGTCTGGAACCCAACACTCAGCGAAAGGCCAAACCAATCCACAGAAGCCAGATTTAAGCGCTGACCACGTATGAATTCATTGGACACACAGGATTTTAGAAACGTTGTTAGGTTCAGAATTTTTAGATATCTCCGAACGCTCCAAAAATTCTGTTGACGAATTCTTTTCTTCCTGACCTTCAACCATTCACAACTATACACATTTTGAACGTAATCACACAAATGTCATCCATGAGGCTGATGCACAGGCTCCTGCTCCAGTGTTCATCCACCAAAACCTGAATCCTTGGAGATGCGATGTCCCAAATGACTCTCCCAGCCCCTCCCTCCCTGCTCCTTCTGTTTCCTTCCCACAGGCCGGGGGAGGCGCATTCCCCTGCCCCCCTGCAGGTAGCTGCTACATCTGGGGAGAGGTGCCTCCTGCAGCAGGCAGCTCCATGCTCATCAGCCCAGAGCCATCCACTCACATGAACCTCTCAGCCGGTCCCACCCAGAGCTTCTCCCAGCCCCCACCCTTTACCCTTGCAGCCCAGCCCCTCTGCACAGCTCTGGGCCCTTCCAGAGCTCGGCAGCTGCGTCATTGGAGGGTGCCAGGGCGGATGCACTGAGCCCTGTCCAGGTGATCGGGGACCCAGTGTGAGGAACTGAGGGCCCTTGAGAGGGGCAGGGCTGGAAGGCAGGACTGGGAGGAACCAGGGTCTCCGATGTTCCCCCTCACCCACCAGCAAGAGGATGTACCAGCCCCTCAGTTATCCTGGGGGGTCAGGCCCATAGGACGGCCTGTTGGGACACCCGGTGCTCGGAGGTCACATAACTAGTGGGCACATGCTGCTTAAACCAGAATATGGCCTGGCTGGGACCTGGCTGAGCCGCTGTGACATCCTGCTGCTGTGAGGGGGCCCTGCTCCGTTCCTGGCTCCTGCCATTGGCATCCAGCCTGCTCCTGCCCGGCCCCACCGGCCTGCACCTGCCCCCCCACTCTTCTCCACCCCCATCCTGCACCTGCCTTGATCCACCCTTGTTCCCATCTCTGGCCCCAGAACCCAGAGCAGGGCAGAGACCTGTGCCATCATTGGTTGTTTTCTAAAGGATCTGCCCTGTGCCAGGCAGGGCTCACTCAGGGCTGTTCCCTGTGCTCTGCGGGGTCAGAGCTGACGATCGCTCGGCCCCTCTACCCTCCGAATCGATGTTGCTGTGACACTGACACGTGGCCCCAATTCTGGGTTTCGATTAAGTACCCCACCGGATCAAAACTGCTATAAATGCAAGCCACTTCTATTGCTTGTCTGGGGCCTGACTCCATCCCCATCTCCAGCACGTCTTCCCCCAAAGTGCCTGCCTGTTCCAGGGACACGGGGACTGAAACTGACGAGGCACAGGGGGGAATACTGACCCCATGGTGTCCCTGTCTGGAGCCAAGTGACCTGGCTGTCTCACCCAGTGCATGGAGGAGAGACACCCGGCCATGTAGCCAGCCAACAGCAGGTGACTGGGGGTCTCACCAGTCACTACAATGTGGATGGTTTGGCTCCTCTCTGATGGGATCTCTTGCCCAGACTCTCTCTCCCAGTATCCACAGCTGTACTCTCCGGCTTGTGACTCAGACACTCTCGACAGCTGAAGAGATCTGACATTGTACTGAAACTGCTGGAACTCCCCATGGTCGATTCTCTGGCCGTTCCTGAAGAACCAGATCGTGGACACGGTGGGAACACGGGGAGCTGAGCACGTCAGGGTCACAGATTCCCCACGTAGGAAGACGCGGTGTTGTGGGCTCACAGTGAGTTCGGGGGCAGACGGCTGAGCTGGAAGGGGGGAGGTAGGAAGGAGAAAATTCTTTAGATCCAGCGTCTCATTCACATAAACAGTCACCCTCCACCCCTCAGCCAGTCCCACCCAAAGCTGCGAGGGGCCCTGGGGATGCAAAGGGAGATGTGGGGCAGGGAGAGGGAATCTCTATGGAGACAGACACACAGACAGACAGGGAGGCTGGGGGCTGAGGGGAGGAGTAGAGTTAGCTCCATGCTGAACTGGTGGCTCCGAGCTGGGAGCTGGGTCCTCAGCTCAGCAGAGGAAGTCCCAGCCTCAGGCGTGGTCACCGCTCAGTTCAGGGGCTGCAGAGACACTGGTGTCCGGTGCGCAGGATGTACAGACAGGGACAGAGCAGGAGCCCCATGTGACTGACACCTAGGGTGGGGGGGGATTCATTTATTGCAAAGAGGCTCAGAGGAGTGACACCGGCTCGAACCCGCTGGGGATCTGGCCCAGGGGCTGGGGTCGATTGACTCCCACTGGGACCTCGCTCATTCACCCTGAAGACTTGCGAACGGCCCCTGGTCCTGGGGGCCAGCAGGCGTCTGTTACATTAACGCTCGGGGGCTCTGCTGTGGCACCGGGGGCCTTAGAGCAACAGGGAGCATAAAGAGGGGGAGGGATGTTGTTGCAAACGGATCAGCCCCAACACCCCCATTCCCAGCAGGGGATTCACCCCACTGTCTCTGTCCATGGGCAGGGGCAGAAGAGGGAGGAGATGTCATCACCCAAACAGCAGTGGCCAGCAGGCTCTGCACAGAAATGAGGAAGCTCGGGCGGATGTGTGTGGGGGAGCGAGGGGGGAGTTTTCCACCCATCACATTTCCTCTGGGGTCTCTGCAGAACCTGCGTGTACTGCTCTGCTGCGCAGGGCTGGGTCTGTGGCCCTGGGACTGAGCCCTCGGTGGGAGCCCAGAGCTGGGGCAGAGAGACTCCCCACACACACACACACAGCCCCACACAGATGGGCCCTGCTCAGGGGCACTCAGTGTCATGGCGAGGCAGGGGGTGGTCTCCATGGCCCGTTCAGCCCTCGCTATCCCTGCTGGGACTGCCTGTGAGGGGCTGGGTAGTGCCCAGGGGGATGGGGCAGCTTCTCCCCCACGGTCTGGTCTGGGGCCCATCCAACAGACCCTCCCAACAGTCATCAGATGGGGTTGCTCTTCCACACACACACACACCCCGGATGTCAGGGGATGCTCCCCCTTCCTTGCAATTCCCAGCACCCCGGTGTGAGAGGAGCAGGATCCCAGCCCCACTGCCAGGACCCGTCTCCCCTCCCCCACCCCACAGCGAGCATCCCAGGGAGTCCAAGGGACCTTGGTACCTGCGGTAGACACCAGCCTGGGGAGAGTCTGGAGTTAGGCTGGAAGAGAAGAGCAGAGAGGGGGTGAAGACTCTGGGGAGGGGATGGGGACACAGGGAAAGCCTGGGGGGAGTCTCCAGACAAGCAAATAGACAGACGGCGCACTGGGGGCCGAGTGGGGCACTTACCCAGCAGAGGCAGTAGACGAGTTAGCTCCATGCTGAGTGGGTCGCTCTGGGCAGGGAGCTGGGTGCTCAACTGAGCCTGCGGCTGCGCACAGGGAGGGGAAGAGTCACCTCCGTTCAGAGAGAGGCAGAGGAAGCCACAGCCTCAGGTGTGGTCACCGCTCAGCTCAGGGGCTGGAGAGACACTGGCGTGTGGTGCACAGGGTGCCCGTTTCCGTTAGAGATGGGCCCAGCCTCCACTTTTAACCCTACAGGAGAGAATCTTCAACCTGAGGGGGCACCCCAGCCATGAGCCCCTCTGCCCCACCAGCCAGACCCTTCCCCTGCCCCGACCCAGATGCAATTTTCATATCTCTGCAGGGAAAGACTCTTACATTTTCTGGTCATTGTGAGACTGCCCCTGTTCTCTGGGCTGAGCATGGTGAGCCTCAATCCCTCACATGACGCAGGGATTCCCAGTCACCCGCGACCACGATTCACGTTCTCTTTCCTTGCCCCCAACCACCATGCCCGGAATTGTGATGTTCCACCCCCACGCCGTACAGTACGACAGTGTTGTGTGGACACACATACCCATAACACCAAGAGCCTTTGGATAACACCGCCTTGGGAGCCATCAATGTGAATGTCACCATCGGCTCTTACTTCGGGGCAGGTGTCACTCGTGTGTGAGACGGAGTCGGGAACGGTTTAGGGTTTGATGTGCATGGGGAAGCCATCTGGGCGTTTCCCTGATGCTCTGGGTGATCCCCAGTAAGCAACCTCCTTTAAGTCAAAGCAGTGACTGGTCTTTGGAAGTCACATGACCCCCCACTAGGGAAGGTCTGCCCAGGGAATTTTCCTTGGTAGGCGGGGGAGAAAACTCCCAAGTTCCCACCCAAAGTGGAATCTATAAAACAATGAGGAGCTGCTGTCCCTTTGTCTTTGGCTGGCTGGATACTCCCAGGAGAACAGTCAGAGCTGCCCAGGAGAAAAGGATCTTCCCTTTCTTGGTGGGTTTTTGGCCTGAAAGAACAGTTTTTGTTAAGTGCAAAAAATTTTAGCAAGTAAGGAGTAATTTTGTTTCAATTTGAAGTTCACTTTGCTCCATTCATTTCACTTTCAACCACTTAACTCCTAGGCTATGTCTACACTATGAATTTTCTCAGCAAAAAATATGCTAATGAGGGACTCATTTGCATGAGTCACAATCTCATTTCCATATTTTCTGTCAATCTGTTTTTGCACTGGGGTTTTGCTCAAAATCAAGCAGTGTGGATGGGGGTATTTTTTGCACAAAACTCCTTTTTCTGCAAGATCCTCATGCCCCCAAAAAGGAGGCATACCGATCTGGAAAAGGGGTTTTTTCTCAAAAATAACACTTCTGGGCAGCTTGGTTTTGGGCAAAAATCGCAGTGCAAAAACGGATTAGCAGAAAATATTCAAATGAGATCATGACTCATGCAAATAAGTCCCTCATGTTTTGCCAAGAAAACTCACAGTGTAGACATAGCCCTAGTCTTATTCCTACTTCCAAGAGATCTTGCGGAAAAGGGTTTATTTTCCGCAAGATCGCGTCTAGACTGGCGCTTTCTCCGCAAAACCCGAGCCGGAAAAGCGGCAGCCATGTTCATGCAAATGCCATGGGGATATTTAAATCCCCGCGGATTTGCAATTGCGCTGTGTCTCATTAGCATCCCTTTTCCGCAAAAGGGTGCCAGTGTAGACACAGCCCTAGTGTTTGTACTTAATAAAAATCACTTTTCTTTGCTACCCAGCCCAGTGTAAATAACTGTGACCTAGAGGAGCAATCCATGTGCACATTCCCCCATGCATTGTGAAAGGGGGTTACCGCAGTAATTCTTTGGGGGTTCTGATGCCATGTGGGGAGGTACATCCTGGAAGCTAGGCCCCAAACTGCATCCTCCTCCGACCAGAAGCTTTTCAGTGTCTGTTTTGCTCTGCTTTGGCAGCGGAAGTGTGCGGTGAACTCAGCTCTGGGCCTTAGCTGGGGGAAGACCAGGAGATCTGGCTCAGCAGGACCGGGCGGTGAGAAGCCCGAGAGAGCAAGGAGGTGAGTGTCTGTGGCTTTATCAGCACCCCGGGGAGCAGCCCCATGGGGTCTCCTGTGACTGCCCCCCATGAGAGGAACTTCAAAGCCGTGTGACAGGACATTCTTGCCACGCACTAGAGTTCCAGAGGGAGCTGCTGTTCTGGCAAAAGATCTCTCATTTGGCTTCCCATCTCCACCACGCACCGGTGTCTGACACAGCCCTTCTCTTCTCAGCTGGGAGCTCCAGCCGGGCTCCTGCTGTAGGGGGTGGGACTGTGCTGGGGCCCTGCAGCTCTTTCTGGAAGAAGAATCTGTCTCCCCAAAACTGCATGAGCCAAGTGGCCAAGCTCCTGGAGATTGTCAAGGTAGGATGGACTCACCTGCTACACCGCTGGCAAAGTCCAGCTCCCCAAGGCTGTGCAACTTCACCCCCCCCCCCCCATCCCATAGCTTGCTCCCCTCAGATAACCTCATTCACACGCCCAATTTACCGCCCCTCCTGCCATGGGTGCAGGAAGTGACAGAGTGGGTGGGACTAAGTGCCATCCAGGGTCCAGGGCTATGTCTACACTAGAAAGTTAATTCGAACTAACAGCCGTTAGTTCGAATTAACTTTCATAGGCGCTACACATACAAACCGCTAGTTCGAACTTAACACCCAGCCAGCAGACCCTGCACCTGACACGGCACGAGCCAGCCACCTGCTGCCACCCAGCCCTCTGCCTCTTCCCGGGACCAGGCTGGCGGCTCCCAGGAGCCTGCCCGGGGCCGCAAGAGGCGGGTGCCCACCTGGTCTAGTGCAGAGATTGTGGACCTCATCCAGGTTTGGGGGGAGGCCTCCAACGTCCACGATCTCCGCACTAGGCACAGGAAAGTGGCCGTCTAGGGCAGGATAGCTGCCAGCCTGGCCACCAAAGGCCACATGCGAACCCAGGAGCCTCTTTTGAGGTGAGGAGACCACATCTGTACACAGTACTGAAGATATGGAGTACCATAGTTTTATACTTCCCCTCCTCCTTCTTCCCCTGGCTTCCTCCTTCCAGCTCCCTCCTCCCAGGTTTCCCCCTCCCCTCTCCCACCCTCTCTCTTCCCCTCTCCCACCTCCTTTTCCCAGTCTCCCCAGAGGTTCATCCCCCCCACACCCTCAGTTTTGTTAAATAAAGAGAGTTTCTATTTTTGAACACGTGTCCTTTATTTTTTACTTCAGGAAGGGGGGTTAGGGAGGGGTACGTGGAAGGAGGTGAGGGAGGAATGGGGTACGAGCCCCCGATGGGGAGGACTGGGGTGGCTCTGCAGGCTCCTCGGGGTGGAAGCTCTCCTGCAGGGCCTCCTGGATCCTGACAGCCCCCCGATTGACCCCCCAGGATGGCAGCCTGCGGCAAGTGCAGCCGGGCTAATGGCCCAGTGCTGTGATGTGCCCAGTATGGGCACTCAGGGCACTCTAAGACAGGACTGCTTTGCTGTCCCTCATCGAGCTAGACAAGCAAGCGGGGAACCCTGAGAACTGTCTGTCCGGGGTGGGGGTAGGGTCCCTTTAAGCACAGCCCTCGGCTAGCCTGAGGCAGCAGCTCCACTCTCTAAGTCCTGGTTCCGGCCAGCCTTAACTTCGGTTCAGGGTCCACTCAATGTGGACATGCTAGTTCGAATTAGCAAAACGCTAATTCGAATTAGCTTTTAGGTCTAGATGCACTAGTTCAAATTAGCTTAGTTCGAATTAACGAATTCAAATTAAGTTAGTTTGAATTAGTGCTGTAGTGTAGACATACCCCAGGAGACAAGCTGCATTTCCAAAGTGGATTGGGGGCATCAGGAGTGGAACTGGGCAGGAAGGTCCTAGATGTGCCTCAGGAATCCTCTAATCCCCACTCTGTCCATGCAGGGGGAGCAGGGGAGGGCATGCTGAGTGTGGGAAGCTACTTCCCCCCCGGTGTACCCCAAGACTGACAGATTGGGCAGAGGGAGTGGGCAGAAAAAGGGGGAAGGGTTGTTGATACAAATGGCTCCACCTCAAGACCACTGTTCCTATCTGGGTATTGACCCCACATTTTCGAATGGGGGTCAGTGGTGGAAGAGGGGGGAGACCCCATCGGCCCAATCTGAGACCTGCCCAGCAGGAGCTAGAAGGCCCTGAAAGCAAAAACGAGAAATGAGGAAGTCTGGCCAGACATGAGGAAAGGGGAAGGGGAGAGTTTTCACTCACAGTGTTTCCTGTGGCGTCTCTGTGGAATTTAACGTCTTCTGGAACTTGCTAGTTTTGTGGGAGCCCAGAGGTGAGGCAGAGAGACCCCTCCCCCCCCCCTCCACACACACACAGAGCCCCACACCAATGGGCCCTGCTTAGGGGATGGGGGAGCTCAGTCTCCATGGCCCGTCCAGCCCTCGCTCTTCTGCTGGGACTGCCTGTGAAGGGCTGGGCAGTGCCCATAGGGATTGTCGCTGAACTCCGTCTGGGCTCCCCCTGCCTTCCTCTAGCATGGCGCTGTCCAAGGTACCCTGCGAGCAGGCAGCCAAGTCCCTCTCCTTCCAGAGATGGAGCAAGAGTGAGCCCCCTCCTGGCCAGCCATCCTTTTTATACAGCCTGCCAAGCTCTGATTGGCTGCCACAAGCCCTCTTCTGATTGGCTGCCACCCACAGCCCACTGCCAAGGCTGTTTTAAACTTTTACAGTCCAACGCGGGGCATCCCCCCAATCACAATCCCTATAAACTCTGATCGTTCCTTGTGTTTTAACAAAAGGGACACGGTCAATTTCTAATAACATCGTCTTGTAGTTTTCAAACCTTAACAAGTGATTGAGCGGGGGCCAAACCAGATGTCTCCCACTGACTTCTTTGCTGCAAGGTGTATAAAGAAGCAAAGCCATTCCAGATTCAGCCTATGTCTCTGGCTTGTCTTGGTTCAGTCTCTTTCCACAATCACTCGGTTCTGTGCTTGGTGAGGACTGTCTTCAACTTGGTAATGTTGTCTCTTTCCTGGTTCTTTTTGGGAGAAGCAATCCCATTCCAGGCACATCCCATCATGCTCTGTTCAAATGCGGAGTTCACACGGACTCGGAGAACAGCCGTATCTCTCCTGTGATATTGTTTACCCGTGTGGTTTGGGAAGATATTCCTCACCAGAAAACACATTTTGACAGCTGTGTGTGGGGGGTGAATACTGGGGAGCTGAGATCACACTGCCGAAGCAATCTCTGTGCACAGGAGTTATGCTGTTGTGAAAAAGTGGTCGTGCCCCACCCTGGATGCAGCTGTAGTTCAGTCAGGGGCTGAAATGCTCGTGGTGCCCAAAGCCCTTTCAGACCCTGCGGATGTTTCCAAGGTCTCACTCTTTGATTTTGCACCAGAACTTCCCTCTTCTGGTTGAAATTTAAGCTGAGTGATTGCAGCAAATGGAACAACTTGTGGGGAGAATCCAAGTCACAGAATGAAGGGCCCCTCGGCAGAACAAGCCAGGTACCTGGATCTAGAAGCAGCGGTAGGAGATGAGGGAGATGAGGCCATTGATGAGGAAGAAGGAGCCACCCACGGCCAGCTCCCGGACCCAGCGGAAGCCGTGACCTGCAGAGACTGGAGAATCATGAATGGAACCAGCAAGTCAATGTCACTGCTGAGCATCCTGCCTGTAGTATCAAAGATTTTTCTGCCTCTAGGATCTGTGATGAACTCCCCTGGATCTCAGGGGCTGTCAGCCTGAGATGGGAATCCCACCCCCAGCCCTTCCCTGTGACACGTGGACTCTGTCCCCAGATCCTTTCTGTCTGTGTGTCTGTCCCTCTCCTGCCTGCCTGTCCCATAACACCACTGTGACCTGCCCTGAGCAGTGGGGAAGTGCGGGGGGTTTGGGAAGGGGACTGTGGGGGAGATGTTAGCAGGCAGCAGCCGACTCACCTGACATCGTGACATTCCCAGTATTGTTCCCACCCCAGCTCCTGGGGGACGGGATCCACCTCCCAGCCACGTTCTCCTCGTACCCACAGGTGAATTCCCCAGTGATGTTGGGACCGGCCCGTGGGATGCTGAGCACTGAGCCCTTCACAGAGCCGTTGCCGGGCTCCATGGTGCTGATCTCAGACCCCAGATACCCAGGAACGAGCTCGACTCCGTCCATGTAGAAGTGAAACCTCCGCTCTCGGGCATCCCCGGGTGCCGTGCAGGTGAAGTTCAGGGAAAACCCTTTGCTCACCGCTCCAGACGGGGATCCATGCTCATCTCCGGCCGGGGAGGGGGATCTGTGGGGAGCAGGAAAGGGGAGGGGTCAGCAGGGCCATGGGAGGGGAGAATGTGGAGTCCAGAATTTGGTTCATTCACAGTTGAACTTTGTTCTCTCTCCAGAGTCTCTGGTCTCATTGCAGGGTCCCCTGGGGCTGCTCCCAGAAATGAGCAGGAGCCGGGCTAGGGACGGCTTCCTTCCTGCCACTGTGGGGCTGAGATATGGATAAGGGGGTCAAAAGTGGACAAGGGCAAAAGGACATCACTCGTTTTGTGTCCCCTCTCCGTGGCCAATGCTTCATGGAGCCTTTGACAGACAGGGAGGTACTAGGGTCTGTGGGGATCCCCTCCCCTCTGGCCAGGCTGTTTGAGACCTGGGGGCCCTGTTCAAAATCCACCATCCTGGAGGGGAGAGGCACGAGGCAGCCACGTCAAAGGGGGGTGCCCAGGTCTGTGTCTGTTGGGCAGCCATTTTCTTTCCTGCTTTGACCGGCCATTTGCTGTGCCGTTCTGAGGGCAGCCCTATTGGAAATCAGGGACCATGTTGGATGGATGTGTCCATGGCTGATTTGTGTTGAGGTCCATGTAGCCCTGTTGCTTGTTTGGGGGGGCCTGTATTCTCAGCTGGGCCACCACATTGGGCCTTAGCATGGTGGCAGGAGGCAGATCGGGCATGTAGAAGAGCAGAGCGGGGGCAGGGGAGGAGGGGACAAAGGGGGCAGATGTGAATTCACAGAGCGGAGCTCAGCGCACGGGGAGGGAGGAGAATGAGCAGAACTGGAACCAGAGGAGGCAGGACGGGGGGGCTGGGGCTGGTTCTTCTCCAGGTCTCTGCCCTGTGGGAGGCAGGAGCTCAGGCAAGATGCAAGGCCTGGCATGGTCGATGATCTTGTGACTGGGGTGGGCGATCCAGGCCTGGGGCTCTGGATTCTTTGCCTCAGCTCTGCACCGCAGTGGGCCCCTCCTGGTTCGCATGGGGATCCCATCAGAGATCAGCTCCCTGCCTTGGCTGGGGGGGTTGTGCCAGGCTGAGATGGGATCCTCATGCATGTGTGAGTGGGGAGGGGGGTTGGCTAAGAATAACAGGTCTGGGGAGCAGACGATGGTGCTGTGGGAAGGAGCCTCTAGGAGGGAGGGGTCAGTGCAGGGGGCAGGGAAGGAGAAAGGCCCAGGCTCTGCTAAACAGAATCCGGGCAGCCAGGCTGGGGACACGCCTGGGGAACAAGAGCGGGATGGAGAGTTCTGCCCCCCTCTGAGCCCCACCCTGCCCTGTGCTCTCATGTTCACCCGCAGGGGGCAGGGCCTGTGTGTGTAGGCTGCCCAGTGCATAGCAGGGGTGAAGGGCGGGTAATCTCTGTCTGTGCTGTGAGCCTCAGCCGGTCACTCCCCTTACCACCAGGAGCACTTTGGTGACCAGATCCCTGCTTTCAGTGTAAGATTTGTAATTGGTGGTGCCCAGCGTGTCAGGGTAGGCTTCTCCCCCTTCCTTATCGCTGGGCTGTGGGGCCCTGGTGAACTGGTAAGGGGTCCAGGGAACATCAGAATGGATCCGTCCTCTGATGATAGTTATGGAGTGGAAGGGCTGAGGATGTAAAACAGGATTCCTGGTCAGGTTCCCCAACTGCAATGCCCTGTAGTGGCAAACTTTACTGGGCAGCTGGGCAGCTCCCCCTGCCCCTACTGTCCAGTGCACCAACCCCCGGCATTTCAGACAACACGGCCTGATACTGACCAGAGACAGGGCAGGCTGGGGAATTGTTTAACCAAAGGTACCCAAGTTTACAAATGTGTGAGGGCTGGGAGTCCCCTAGAAGGAAAGTAGCATCAATGCCTCACCCCAAATCCCAAAGCCAGTGACCCAGGGATTGACCAGATACAGGGGCTGGATCTGACCCAGTAGCCCTGGCTGGCCCTGTGCAGAGCTGAGTGCTGGGCTCTGTCTCCCACCAGGCATGGAGCAAACACCCCAGCAAGTGCCAGCAAAGAGCAGGGGACGGAGGGACTCACCTGTCACCCTGATGGAGCATTGTTGGCTCCTCACGGATTTGATCTCTCGGCCAGACACTGTCTTCCAGGACTCACAGCTGTACTGCCCGGCACTGCCTGCAGACACGCTCGACAGCGGCAGTGACTCGGTGTGACGGCTGCGAGGTGAGGGGAGCTCCTTGGACTGGATTTCCTGACTGTCCCTGTAGAACCGGATCCCGTACACGGTGGGTGACCCAGCAGCTGAGCATGTCAGGGTCACGTCTTCCCCCGTGATATAGACAGGCTGCGACTGGGACACAGTCATCTGGGGGACTGGAAGAGAGGCTGGAATATACAAGGGGGAGAAGACCATTCTTATTTGGGAGGCTGATGACAGAGGTAGAGGAGGAGCCAGGAAAGGACAGAAAAAGGGAGGGATCCTGGCCACAGACCCCAGCCAGCCCCAGCTCCATGCTCAGGAACCACGTCCCCACCGGGCCATAGAACCCTAGAACTGGAAGGGACCTCGAGGGGTCATCGAGTCCCCTCCCCTGACCACACATCAGGACCCAGAATCATCTAGATCATCCCTGACCGGTGTCCATCCAACCTGCTCTTCAGTATCTCCAGTGATGGAGATTCCACATCCTCCCTAGGCAATTTATTCCAGTGTTTCACCCTCCTGAGAGGCAAGAAGTTTTCCTCATGTCCAACCGAAATCTCCCTTGCTGCAATTAAAACCCTTTCTCCAGGATTCCTTCCTTGACAGGGGGAAGGAGACAGTTCCTATGGGGGCAGCTGGTGACAGAGGCAGAGGACGAGCCAGGAAGGATCCTGGGCACAGACCCCAGCCAGCTCCAGCTCTGTGCTCAGGAACCACGTCCCCACTGGGCAAGCCCTGAGCAGCAGAGATCTCCCTGCCCACAACCTAGTGGGACCAGCCTCCCCTGCTGGGTACCTGAGGGGGTCACTCCTGTCCAGGGCAGTTCAGCCAGCAGGGAAGGGGGAGGCCTTGTGCAGCTGAGTCCAGAGGGTCAGGAGCTTGTCCCCAGCAGGCACAGACAGCGCTGCCCTGCAGTAAAGGCAGGTGCCAGCAATGTGCCCACAGACCATCACCCTTATACCGGCCATGTACGTGCTGCTCACTGAGGTGCCCTGGCTTCTGTGGGGCGGGGAGGGGGAGGGAGCCTAGAAACCAATCCCTCATCTGACAACATCCTGGAAACAGCAGCAGGGCTGCATCCTGAGCATCTGTTGCTCTTGCCTGCCTGCACAACAGGGCTGTGGTCTTCCCCCCAGCAGTGCCCAGAGCTGAGAGCTTCCCCTTCAGCAGTGTCTGGGGTCTGTGCCCCTTCCCCACACGCACTCAGCAGTGCATTGTTCGTGACAAACCTCACTGATCAGCTGGCAGCCTCTGGGCCCCTGCATGCCAGAGATGGGGGAGATTTGGGATTTGTGTCATCAACCTCTCCAAAGTTTCCAGTGTTCCTGCCAGAGCCTCCCAACCCCAGAGCACCCTCACCCTCCAACCCAGCCTGGGAGCCAGAGACAGGGGTTGAAATGGCCCCAGTGGGTGACCATGTGTGGAGCTGAAGGACCAGGCTGAGTCTCGCCCTGCACAAGTGGGAGAGAGACCCCACCACAGAGCCAAGGAACGGCAGGAGGTATTCTCTTCAGCTGCTTTCTCCTCAGGGTAGCTGTGACACACATGGGCGGCTGGGGCTCCTGGTGTCTCGGTGCTGGCAGGTCACGGGCCAGAAAATGACAAGTGAGGAATCTCCAGGGCTGAAGATTCACAATGGGTGGCCCTGACCGTGCCCAGCCAGGTCCCCGGTGCTGTGAGCTTCCCACAACAGTGCCTAGTCTTTGCAGATCAGGCAGGACCCCCATGCCCACCACAGAGTGTCTGAGATGCTAGGAGTGGCCCTGGTTGGAGGCAGGGGGTGCAGATCAGGTTTTGGAGGCTGGGACCACGTGTGAATTTTCCATCATATTAACTGATCCATCCCCCATTCCCAGCTTCTGGAAAACAGGCCACAGGCATCATTAGCCAGGTCCTAGTACTGCCCAGAACTGATCCCTCTGTGGCCTAGAGCCGAGCTCTGAGAAACACTTTTGGGTGCATTCAGAAATCACCGGCACTGGAGGATCCACCCGACCCCTGTGGAATTGTCCCTGTGGCCAATCCCCTTCTCCTTTAAAATCTGCCCCGTCCACCACCCTGGATTTGCCTGGCTCCAGCCGCACCACACTGGGTCACGTTAGATCTTTGGCTAAGATCTTTGTCCAGGTTAGATCTGGATCTTTGAAGAACCATCAATTAGTCAATTTCTGTTCCCCACGTAGGAAGTGGTCAACCAGAGTCAAATCCTTTCTTTAAGTGTTCTGTGCTACACGGCTTCTGGACCTTGAAGTACAGATCTGTGAGTAGTTAGGGAATGTCTAGGTAGACATGAACAGGTTATATTCTTCATTTTGTTGATTGGTTAAATTTCTCTGTCCCCCTCCTCCATTGTAACTTTACACTGAATCCCAAGGATGAAATTCTGTGTTTTGATTTGTTAATTTCTTAAAACAGCTGCCAACCAAGTATTCTTTGCCAAGCAGATCTCTGTTTTGTTAATAAAATCTCCTTTTCTAAGGCCATGATCTGATTCTTGTGTCCTAGAAGGCAACAGGAGGTCGGTGTTTGCGTGCCTAAGACTGAGAGCTCTGACAGAGATGTGTTTTCAAGCTCTCTTGTTGTAGAGGGACTTGGGGTACCCTCTGGAGATGTTGCTAAGTGATTTCTTCCTGGGTTGAAGAAGAAAGGGAATCTTCTCAGCTGCTGGTGGCAGCTACCTCCCAAGGCCAGGGACTCTGGGACCTTGGGAGCTTTGAGGTAACGACAAAACTCCAAAAATTCTGTTGAAGAATCCTTTTCTTTCTTACCTTAAGCCATTAACAACTATGCAAATTGTGAATGTAATCATGCAAATGTCATGCGCAAGGCTTATGCACAGGCTCTTGCTCCAGTGTTCATCCACCAAAACCCAAATCCTTGGAGGTGGGATGTCCCCAAATGACTCGCCCATTCCCCTCTGACCCCTCCCATCCACTCCCTCCCTCCTCCTCCTGTTCCCTACTGACAGGCTGGGGGAGGCACATTCCTCCGCCCCCCGCAGGGAGCTGCTATGGCTGGGGAGAGGTGCCCCTCCCCCAGCCAGGCAGCTCCATGCGCGGCAGCCCAGAGTCATCGGGCAGGGAGCATTAAGCAGCTGGGAGGCCGCGCTGCAATTCGGCCTGGCAGGAACCTTGGGGATCGGTCGCTCCTTCTGGCCACAGAAGGGATGTTTCCGTGTCACTCACGAATGTCACAGACCTGACCTGAAATCTGGGCTATAATGAAACACCCCAGCTGATCAAGTCCTGCTGTCAACTGAAGCCGCTGCTGTTGCTTGCTGGTCTCCCGCCTCTCCATCCCCATCTCCCAGCCACCTCCCTTTTCCCGGCACCCTCAAAATGCCAGGTGCTCCAGGGACCCAAGCATTGACACAGACCAGAGACACGGGTTCAAACTGACCCCATGGTGACCATGTATGGAGCTGAGTGACCGGGATGTGTCACCCGTGCATAGAGCAGACACCCCCAACCCCAGACCAGCCAATAGCACACAACAGGGCCTCTCACCGGTCACTGTGATGGAGATGGTTTGGCTCCTCTCTGATGGGATCTCTCGCCCAGACTCTGTCTTCCATGATTCACAGCTGTACGCGCCGGCGTCTGTCTCAGACACTCTCGACAGTTGATGAGATCTGGCATTGTACTGATACCGCTGGAGCTCTCCAGAGTCGATTTCCTGGCCATCCCTGAAGAACCGGATCCCGGAGGCGGTGTCAGTGCGGGGAGCAGAGCACGTCAGGGTCACAGATTCCCCACGTAGGAAGATGCGGTATTGTGAGCTCACACTGAGTTCGGGGGCAGACGGCCGGACTGGAAGGGGGAGGGAGGAAGGAGAAAACTCTTCAGAGCCAGCGCCCCACTCACGTAAACACTAACACCCCACTCCTCAGTCAGTCCCACCCAGAGCTTCTCCCAGCCCCCCAATTTACCCCTTGCAGCCCAGCCCCTCTGCACAGCTCTGGACCCCATGCCAAAGTTCGGCAGCTCTGCCGAGGAGGGTGCCAGGGTGGATGCCCTGAGACCTGTACAGGTGACCAGGGACCCAGCGTGAGGAGCTGAGAACCCTTGGTACGGGCAGGGCTGGAAGGGAACCGGGGCCTCTGATGTTCCCCCCTCTCCCTCCAAGGCAGAGGATGAACCGGCCCCTCAGTGATCCTGGGGGGTCAGGCCCATAGGACGTCCTGTCAGGACACCCAGTGCTTGGGGTCACATGATTCAGGGGACATGATGCTGAAGCCAGGAAACGAAGCACCTGAGCAGCTGTGATGTCCTGCTGCTGCAAGGGCCCCTGCCCTGACCCCCCTCAGCCTGTCCCTGCCCTGCTCTCACCATCAGGCCAGGCTGCCTCCATCCCGCCCCCCAGCACCCAGAGCAGGGCTTAGGGCTTCGCCATCACTCGCAATTTTTCACCAGCCCTGGGGATGTTTCTAAAGGATCTGCCCTGTGCCAGGCAGGGCTCACTCAGGGCTGGTCCCTGCGCTCGGTGGGGTCAGAGCAGACGATCACTTGGCCCCTCTGGCCTCAGAGTGGATGTTTCTGTGACACTGACGCTTGTTCCAGGCCGATCTGGATTTGAATTAAACACCCCGGCTGATCAGCTCCTGTTATGAAGGGAAGCTGCTTCTGTTGCTCGCCTGGAACCCCGTATCCCTGTCTCCCTGCCAGCTCCCCTTCCCCATAACCCCAAAGTGCTGGGTGCTCCAGGGTCTCAGGGACTGACACTGACTGGGGGGGGGGAGGGTAAAACCGATACTATGTGTGACCCTAATGTCCAACCTAAACCTCCCTTGCTGCAGTTTAAGCCCCTTGCTTCTTGTCCTTTCCGCAGAGGCCAAGGAGAACAATGTTTCTCCCTCCTCCTTCTAACACCCCTTTAGATACCTGAAAACTGCTCTCATGTCCCTCTCACTCTTCTCTTTTCTAAAGTAAAGAAGCCCAATTCTTTCAGTCTTCCCTCATAGCTCCTGTTTTCTAGACTTTTCCTCATTTTTGTTGCTCTTCTCTGAATCTTCTCCAATTTGTCCACATCTTCCTTGAAATGCGGTGCCCAGAACTGGACACAATACTCCAGCTGAGGCCTAATCAGTGCCGAGTAGAGTGAAAGAATGACTTCTCGTGTCTTCCCCACAACACACCTGTTAATGCATCCGAGAATTAGGTTTCCTTTTTCTGCAGCAGTGTCACACTGTTGACTCATATTTAGCTTATGCTCCACTGTGACCCCTAGATCCCTTTCTGCCGTACTCCTTCCTAGACAGTCTCTTCCCATTCTATGTGCGTGAGACTGATTGTTCCTTCCTAGGTGGAGCACTTGGCATTTGTCCTTATTAAGCTTCATCCTGTTTATTTCCAACCATTTCTCCAGATCATTTTGAATTTTGACCCTATCCTCCAAAGCACTTGCAAACTCTCCCAGCTTCGAATCATCCGCCAACTTAACAAGAGTACTCTCTATGCCAATATCTAAATCGTTGATGAAGATATTGAAGACAACCGGTCCCAAAACTGACCCCTGTGGAAACTCACTTGTTCTGCCCTTCCAGCAGGAGCGTGAACCATGAATAACTACTTTCTGAGAACGGTTCTCCAGAGAGTTATGTTCCCACGTTATAGTCGTGCCAACCAAGTTCTACTTGCCTAGTTTATTGATAAGAAGGTCATGCAAGACCATATTAAATACCGTACTAAAGTCTAGGTATATCATGTCCTCTGTATGGAACAGTCATCTCATGAATTATAGAGGCAGGGAAACTTGGTGCATGAGATACCGGCTGGTTCTACACCCCCCTGGATCTCCAGTCTGGGAGTTGTGGGCACATGATACTAGGAAGAAGTCATCTCAGGAACAAGAGAGGGATGGAGAGTTCCCTGGGAAAAACATCCACCACCCCTCTGAGCCCCACCCTGCCCTGTGCCCACATGTTGCCCCGCAGGGGGCAGGGCCTCTGTGTGTGGGATCTGCTGGCTGGGCTACCCAGGGCACAGCAGGGGGGAGAAGAGGGGAGGGTCTCTTTCCGAGGTCTGAGCACCAGTCGGTCACTGCCCTGGGTCCAAGACCACTTTGGAGACCAGATCCCTGCTTTCAGAGTAAGATTTGTAATTGGTGGTGCCTCTCCCTACCTAGCACTGGGTTGTGGGGATCCTAGTGAACTGGTAAGGGGGCAGGGACATCAGAAATGGATCCATCCTCTGATGATAGTTATGAAATGGAAGGGCTGAGGATGTAAAACAGGATTCCTGGTCAGGTGCCCAACTGCAATGCCCTGTAGTGACACACTTTACTGAGCAGTTGGGCAGCCATCCCTGCCCTTCGTGACCAGTGCCCTTCCCCCCACCCCCAGGAAGACAGACTCCAGGGCCAGACACTGACCAGAGACAGGAGAATTGTTTAAGCAAAGGTCCTTACGTTTAAAAATGTTTGAGGGCTGGGGGGGGGGACCCCAGTGGGACCAGCCTCCCCTGGTGGGTACCTGAGAGGGCAGCTAGTGCCCAGGGCAGCTCAGACAGCAGGGATGGGGGGGGCTTGTGCAGCTGAGGCTGAGGATGTCAGGGGGCTGCCCCAGAGACCATCACCCTTACACCTGCCATGTGCAGATCGCTGACGTGTCCTGGCTTGGGACAGAGGGCTTAGAAACCAAACCCTCGCCTGACAATGTCCTGGGAGCAGCAGCAGGGCTGCATCCTTAGCATCTGTTGCTCGTCTGCCTGCACAACAGGGCTGTGATCTCCCCCACCCCCAGCAGTGCCCAGGGTCACACCCTTCCTCCCCAGCAGTGCATTCTGAGTGACAAACTTCACTGATCAGCTGGGAGCCCCTGGGTCACTGCATGCCTGAGACCAGGGCCTGCCCCTCACCAGAGAGGGGAGATTTAGGGTCTGTGTCATTAACCCTCTGAGGTTTCCAATGTTCCTGATCACTCACCCCCAGCCTCCAACCCAGCCCGGGAGCCACAGACAGGGGTTGAACAGCCCCAGGGATGACCGTGCGCAGAGCTGAGGGAGCAGGCTGAGTCTCACCATGCACATGGGGGAGAGAGACCCCACCACAGGGCCAAGGAGCAGCAGGAGTCATGGACTCACCTGTCACTTTTATGCGGATCCTCCGGCTCCTCTTTGACAGGATCTCTCGCCCAGACACTGTCTTCCAGAATTCACAGCTGTATAGCCCAGCCTGCGAGCCAGGCTCCCCTGACAGCCGAATCGAATCAGTGTAACTATACCAAGATGACAGGAGTTTTTTGGAGTAGATTTCCTGGTCATCCCAGAAGAACCGGATCCCGGACACAGCAGGTTCGCTGGCAGTTGAGCACGTCAGGGTCACGGTTTCCCCAGTGAGATAGACAGGCTGCTGTTGGTACACGGTGAGCTGGGAGGCTGGGAGGGGGGCTGGAACAGACAAGGGGGCCAGGGGAGGAGATAGTTTCTATACAAGAGGCCGGTGACCCAGAGGCAGAGGAGGAGCCAGAGACCTGCGTGCCTGAGACCAGGGCCTGCCCCTCACCAGAGAGGGGAGATTTGGGGTCTGTGTCATTAACCCTCTCCAAGAACATAACATAAGAACAGAAGAACGGCCATACTGGGTCAGACCAAAGGTCCATCTAGCCCAGTAGCCTGTCTGCCGACAGTGGCCAGCGCCAGGTGCCCCAGAGAGGGTGGACCGAAGACAACTATCAAGCGATTTGTCTCCTGCCATCCCTCTCCAGCCTCTGACAAACAGAGGCCAAGGACACCATTTTATCCCCTGGCTAATAGCCTTTTATGGACCTAACCTCCATGAAATTATCTAAATTATTTAAACTCTATTATAGTCCTAGCCTTCACAGCCTCCTCTGGCAAGGAGTTCCACAGGTTGACTACACGCTGTGTGAAGAAGAACTTTCTTTTATTAGTTTTAAACCTGCTACCCATTAATTTCATTTGGTGTCCTCTAGTTCTTCTATTTAGGGAACTAATAAATAACTTTTCTTTATCCGCCCTCTCCACACCACTCATGATTTTATAGACCTCTATCATATCCCCCCTCAGTCTCCTCTTTTCTAAACTGAAAAGTCCCAGTCGCTTTATTCTCTCCTCATATGGGACCCGTTCCAAACCCCTAATCATTTTAGTTGCTCTTTTCTGAATCCTTTCCAAGGCCAAAATATCTTTTTTGAGGTGGGGAGATCACATCTGTACACAGTATTCAAGATGTGGGCGTACCATAGTTTTATACAGGGGCAGTAAGATATTCTGGGTCTTATTTTCTATCCCTTTCTTACTAATTCTTAGCATCCTATTTGCCTTTTTGACCGCCGCTGCACGCTGTGTGGAAGTTTTCAGAGAACTGTCCATGATAACTCCAAGATCTCTTTCCTGATTTGTCGTAGCCAAATTAGCCCCCATCATACAAGGTTTCCAACATTCCTGACCCCTTACACCCACCCTCTAACCCAGCCCAGGAGCCAGAGACAGAGGTTAGGAAAGCCCCAGTGGGTGACCGTGTGCGGAGCTGAGGGACCAGGCTGAGTCTCACCCTGCCCATGGGGGAGAGAGACCCCACCACAGGGCCAAGGAGTAGGAGGAGTCGGGGACTCACCTGTCACTTCTATGCGGATCATCCGGCTCCTCTCCGATGGGATCTCTCGCCCAGACACTATCTTCCAGGATGCACAGCTGTACCACCCAGCCTGCGAGCCAGGCTCCCCTGACAGCCGAATCAAATGGGTGTAACTGTACCGAGGTGACGGGAGTTCTTTGGAGTGGATTTGCTGGTCGTCCTGGAAGAACCAGATCCCGGACACAGCAGGTTCGCTGGTAGTTGAGCACGTCAGGGTCAAGGTTTCCCCAGTGAGATAGACAGGCTGCTGTTGGTACACGGTGAGCTGGGGGGTTGGGAGGGGGGCTGGAACAGACAAGGGGGCCAGGGAAGGAGATGGTTTCTATACAAGAGGCCGGTGACCCAGAGGCAGAGGAGGAGCCAGAGAAGGGCAGAGGGATGCTGGTCACAGACCCAGTGTGTTATCTAGACATTTGGGGTTCAATAAACCTCCCCAAGTTTGCAAATGTTATTGTGGGCAGCAGAGATCTCCCTGCAGGAACCCAGTGGGAACAGCTTCCCCTGCTGGGTACCCGAGGGGGCAGCTCAGCCTGCAGGGCCTGGGAGGGGGCTTGTGTGGCGGAGGCCGGGGGTGTCAGGGCGCTGCCCCCAGCAGGCACAGACCAAGCAGTAACATCCCTCACAATTCTCCTTACCCCCAAGGAGCTTCACACTTGCCAGTGGGCCATGGCCCCACACAGAGCAGTTTGGATTCTGGCACCATTGGCTGAATGGCGCTGTAGCCCACTAGCATCCCTGTGGCTGTTCCTGCAGACACCTCTGTGTGGGGTCCACTGGCTGGGCTGAGGTGCTCAGGGCACGGCGGGGGGTGAGGGATGGTGGGTCCCCATCTCAGCTGTGAGCACCATCCGAGCACTGCCCCGGCACCAGGGACCTCTCTGTAGGCCAGAGCTGTGACTTTGCCAAGGAGATCTCTTTGTTTTGTTAATAAAAATCTCCTTTTCTAAGGCCATGATCTGATTCCTGTGTCCTGGCAGGTACAGGAGGCCTGTGCGTGTGTGCCGGAGACTGAGAGCTCAGCTACCAGAGATGGCAGTTTGTGCTTTCAAGTTCTCTTGTGGTAGAGGGGGTTGGGGTACCCTCTGGGAGAAGTTGCTAAATGATTCATTCCAGGGTTGAAGAAGAAAGGGAATCTTTTCTCAGCTGCTGGCGGCAGCTACCTCCCAAGGCCAGGGACTCTGTGACCTTGAGGAAGCTCTTAAGCAGAAACTCCTAGAGGCCGGGCATTTGTAAGGGGTCTCACAGGCCTCCACCTTCTGCACTCTCAGTGCCGGAGTGGGGATCTGCCCTGTGCCAGGCAGGGCTCACTCAGGGCCATTCCCTGTGCTCTGCGGGGTCCGAGCAGACGATCACTCGGCCCCTCTGGCCTCAGAGTCGATGTTTATGTGACACTGACGCATGTTACAGGCCTGGCCCCAAATCTGGGTTTCAGTTAAACACCCCAGCTGGTCAACTCCTGCTATAAACTGAAGACGCTACAGTTGCTTGCCTGGGACCCCCCTCCTCATCCCTGTCTCCCTGCCAGCTCCCCTTCTCCGTAACCCCAAAGTGCCGGGTGCTCCAGGGACACAGGGACTGACACGGACCAGAGGCGGGAGATAAAACTGACACTGTGTGTGACCCTGATGTCCAACCTAAACCTCCCTTGCTGCAGTTTAAGCCCATTGCTTCTTGTCCTGTCCTCAGAGGCCAAGCACAACAATTTTTCTCTCTCCTCCTTGTAACATCCTTTTAGATTCTTGAAAACGGCTCTCATGTCCCCTCTCAGTCTTCTCTTTTCTAAACTAAACAAGCCCAATTCTTTCCGTCTTCCTGCATAATTCATGTTTTCTAGACTTTTCATCTTTTTTTTTTTGCTCTTCCTCATGAGGTAGACAGGCTGCAGTGGGGACACAGTGAGCTGGGGAGATGGGAGGGGTCTGGAAAAGACAAGAAGGGAGGTGTCAGGTTTCTGGATTTTGAGGAGCAGCCAGATCACTGCTGTGCCCATGGTGGGCTGTTTGCCCCAAAGTTGGTAGGAAGGGGGCCATGTGAGGTGTCAAACAAAAGCTTACTTTCTACTGATTCTGTATATGCTCTTCATAGATCTGTATAATGTCTGTGTGTGGAGTTATGAATATGTACTCTGTATGGAGACTGGATGTTTCTCTGTATGTGGTTGAGCAACAGGCGAGAAAGCTCAGCCCATGCACATGCTAGTTAGCAAGCCACCAGGAACAATAGGTGTCTTAAGCACCAGAGACCCACCTGAGAAGGAATCTAGGTGCCTGGCCACTGACCATGTGACTTGCAAGAAGCCAGGGAAGGATATAAAAGTGCCATGCGGCCAACTCCATCTTGGTATCCAGTTTTGCTCCTGACCCCAGAGGCAGCCTTGCAGGAATCACAGGACGGAAAGAACTGTGAACCCATCCTGACATAGGATGTACACCAAAGCCTTTGAAGCCAGCAGTTATAACATCTCTGCTGTGAGCCTGCATCGAGAACTGGGAGATTTGATGCGTGTAATTAATATATGATACTTGAACAACCTCACTCTCATGCTTTTCTTTCTTGTAGTGATAAACCTTTAGATGTTAGATTCTAAAGGGTTGGCTCAGCGTGATTTGTGGGTAAGGTCCAGAGTGTAAATTGATTGGGACCTGTGGCTAGCTTCTTGGAACTGGAAGAACCTGTTCGGGGTAGGTGAGATTGGGTTCTAAAACCCCTCACCTGTGTGTTAGGCCCAGGGCTGTTTGGGGCATGGAAAGAGCTGGGGTATCAAAGGGGTTTTGCTTGTGAGGTTTCTGGCTGGCCAGGTTGGCAGCTGAAGTGCTCTGTGGGACTGGTTTGTGGCCTATTTGGGAACATCTTCAGTGTGGGGCTGTACCGAGCCCCTAGTCTGAGCAATTCGCCTGAGCAGACACCCTCAGCTGTGCCCAGACCTGGCCTGCTCCATCACAGTGGTGTAGTTGGCAGAGAGGTGACAGTTCTTACATGAGCAGCTGGTGACAGAGACAGAGGAGGAGCCAGGGGAGGGCAAAGCAGGGAGGGATCCAGGGCACAGACCCCAGCCAGCCCCAGCTCCATGCCCAGGAACCACATCCCTGCCAGGGCAGGCAACCCCTGAGCAGCAGAGATCTCCCTGCCGGAAACCCCGTGGGACCAGACTCACCTGCTGGGTACCTGAGGCAGCTAGTGCCCAGGGCAGCTCAGCCAGCAGGGATGTTGGGGAAGAGAGGGAGCTTGTGTGGATGAGGCTGAGTATGTCAGGGGGCTGCCCGGAGACCATCACCCTTATACCTGCCATGTACGTGCAGCTCACTGAGGTGCCCTGGCTTGCGGGGAGAGAGGGCTTAGAAACCAAACCCTCGCCTGACAATGTCCTGGGAGCAGCAGCCGGGCTGCATCCCTAGGATCTGTTGCTCTTGTCTGCCTGTGCAACAGGGCTGTTATCTCCCCCCCAACCCCGCCCCAGCAGTGCCTTGGACACACCCTTTCCCCGCCCAGAGCAGTGTATTCTGAGTGACAAACTTCACTGATCAGCTGGGAGCCCCTGGGTCACTGCATACCTGAGACCAGGGCCTGCCCCTCACCAGAGGGGGGAGATTTGGGGTCTGTTTCATTAACCCTCTAAGGTTTTCAACGTTCCTGATCACTAACCCCCACTCTCCAATCCAGCCTGGGAGCCAGAGACAGCGGTTGAACAGCCCCAGTGGGTTACTGTGTGCGGAGCTGAGGGACCAGGCTGAGTCTCACCCTGCCCATGGGGGAGAGAGACCCCACCACAGGGCCAAGAACAGCAGGAGTTGGGGACTCACCCGTCACTTCTATGCGGATCTTCTGGCTCCTCTTCGACAGGATCTCTTGCCCAGACTCTGTCTCCCAGAATGCACAGCTGTACCACCCAGCCTGCGACCCAGGCTCCCCTGACAGCCGAATCGAGTGGGTGTCACTGTATGGCGGTGAGGAGAGGTTCTGGGAGTGGATTTGCTGGTCGTCCCGGAAGAACCGGATCCCGGACACAGCAGGCGCGCTGGCAGTTGAGCATGTCAGGGTCACAGTTTCTCCAGTGATGTAGACAGGCTGTCGCGGTGACACGGTGAACTGGGGGGCTGGGAGGGGGGCTGGAAAAGACAACGGGGTAGGGGGAGGAGATGGTTTCTATGCAAGACCTTGGTGACCCAGAGGCAGAGGAGGAGCCGGGAAGGGCAGAGGCAGGAGGGATCCTGGACACTGACCCCAGCGTGTTGCCTAGACATTTGGGGTTCATTAAACCTCCCCAAGTTTGCAAATATTGTTCTGGGCAGCAGCGATCTCCCTGCGGGAACCCAGTGGGACCAGCCTCCCCACTCAGTACCCGAGAGGACAGCTCAGCCAGCAGGGGCTGGGAGGGGGCTTGCACGGCTGAGGCTGGGGGTTTCAGGGAGCTGCCCCCAGCAGGCACAGACCAGGCAGTAGCATTCCTCAGAGCTCTCCCCAACCCCAGGAGTCGGGAACATCCGTGACGACTCCTAAAAGCCAGAACGATACCCGAGAGCAAAATCTGGCCTCAATGTCAGCGCACGTCCCCAAAGAAATTCAACATTTAATGGAAACCCCTTGTCTGGAACCCAGCTCTCAGCGAAAGGCCAAACCAATCCACAGGACCCAGATTGAACATCGACCCACTCATGTAAACAGTGACACCCCCACCCTTCAGCCAGTCCCACACAGAGCTTCTCCCAGCCCCGCCCCCCCCTTTGCAGCCCAGCCCCTCTGTACAGCTCCGGGCCCCTGCCAACACTCAGCATCTGCGCCATTTGAGTGTGCCAGGGTGGATGCACTGAGCCCTGTACAGGTGACCGGGGACCCAGGTGAGGAGCTGAGGGCCCTTGGGGAGGGTCAGGGCTGTGTGGCAAAGTCTGGGCTAAGCCCCATGGGTCCTGCATTTCCTGGTGGGTTTTTGTTTGCCTCATAGGCTCATGGTGTCATAAAGGCACAGGTACCCCGCTACCAGAGCCTCTTTCATCATTGGCCATTCAGTGTCCTTTTTCCACCCCCTCCTGCTCCTTCCAGCTGCAGGGGGCAGGGGGGGGGCGGGAGGGAAGGAGGAGGGGAGAGGGACCCAGTCCCACCCACTTGCTTCAGGTTCCAGCCCAGGGCCCTATGTGTGGGGGTAGCCCTGAGCAGGCCACATAGCTTGGACCTGGCCCCTGACCAGAAGCCCTCCTGGGCCACTTCCCCAAACCTTCCAGCAGTACCTCCTCCCTGATGCCGTAGAACAAACCTTGATGTCAGCTGTCTCTGGTGTGTTCCCTTGTGCCAGGCTGTTCTCTTCTCCTCTAGTCCATTCCTTTTCTCCTTCCCCCTTAGCCTTGCCTGGGGAGTGTTTTTATAGTGCGCACATCCACCTTAAGTGGCTGTAGGTGTTCCAATTAGCCTTCCCTTCAGGCTGATGCCAGATAGGCTACAGGTGTGGCTGGCTGGGCCACAATCTTTAACAGCCTACTAAGGGAACATAAAACCACATACACAGCTCCCCGCATACCTGCCTTCCAAGAGGCCTCGGTACCTCCCTGCTCTCAGGCTGCCTCAGGCTGGAAGGCAGGGCTGGGAGGAGCCAGGGTCTCTGATGTTCCCCCCTCACCCCAAGGCAGAGGATGAACCAACCCCTCAGTGATCCTGGAGGGTCAGGCCCATAGGACGGCCTGTCGGGACACCCAGCACTGGGGTTCACATGACTGGCAGGCACATGCTGCTGAAGCCAGGAAATGACCCGGTTGAGCCGAGGGGCCCTGCTCCATGTCTGGCTCCTGCGACCAGAATCCAACCTGCATCTGCCCCGCCCCCCAAACTGCGCCTGACCCGCCTGCCCAGCCCATCCCTGACTCTCCCCGCCCTTGTTCCCAGGTCTGGCCTGGTCTGACCATGAAGCCAGGATGCCTCTGTCCCGGCTCCCGGTACCCTCCTTGTCTCTGGATGTGTTTTCTGAAAGACGTGGGTCAATTCAGGGCTGTGGCCTGCACTCTGTGGGGGTCAGAGCAGACGAACACTCCTCCCTTCTGTCCTCAGACTGGATGTTGCTGTGACACCAACACAGGTTACACTCCTGCCCCTAATTAAACACCCCGACTGATCAACTCCTGCTATAAACCTTGAAGAGACCCTTGAAGAATTCCACCACAATTTCAACCACTTCCATCCCACCATAAACCTCAGCCAGGATCAGTCCACGTGAGAGAGCCACTTTCTGTACACTACAGTACAAGTACAAGACAAACACATTTGAAACACCTTATACCCGAAACCTACCGATGCTTCATGCCTCTAGCTTCCAGCCCAGACACACTTCTCAATCTATTGTTTGCAGTCAAGCCCTAAGATACAACTGGATTTGCTCCAATCCCACAGACAGAGACAACCACCGACAGGATCTAAATAGCACAGGCTACTCAACACGTGGCCAGTGGACTACATATGGCCCATGGGTGGGAGATAAACAAAAAGGCTGTGTCTAGACTGGCAAGATTTTGCGCAAAAGCAGCCGCTTTTGCGCAAAAACTTGCCAGCTGTCTACACTGGCCGCTTGAATTTGCGCAAGAGCATTAACTTTGTAATGTACAAAATCAGTGCTTCTTCCGCAAATACAATGACGCTCCCGTTCGGGCAAAAGCCCTCTTGCGCAAATGTATTTGCGCAAGAGGGCCAGTGTAGACAGCTAAAAAGTGTTTTGCGCAAAAAAGCCCCGATGGCTAAAATGGCGATCGGGCTTTCTTATAAAATCGCGTCTAGATTGGCACGGGCGCTTTTCTGCAAAAAGTGCTTTTGTGCAAAAGCGTACGTGCCAATCTAGACGCTCTTTTGCGGAAATACTTTTAACGGAAAAACTTTTCCATTAAAAGTATTTCCGCAAAATCATGCCAGTCTAGGACGTAGCCAAAAGGAGTCAATATAATGATCTTCTGTTAATATGCATGTAGTCCCCTTACTAAAGGGGCCTCTGTTTTATTCTGAAAAGACCCTGTGTGCTACAATCCAGACTACAATTTCCATGAGCCCTTGGGAAAAACAGGAAGGACTCTTGTATGGGAGAGGACTCTCTCTCCATGTGCTTGAAGAAAAGAGCCCTAGCGGTCTGGGCCTTTACCTTGGAGTTTGGAACCGAAGGGGAGCCAGGCTGCTGCCAAGGACATTGATCCAGTCCAGGGGCTGTTGGATGCAGCTACAGACCGGGACTAGATGCCTGTTGGAACTGGGATCTAGCAGGCTGCTTCCGATCGGCACAGCATGAGGCAGTGAGTTTCTGGGCCTTGTTGAAAAAGTGCTGCCTGGGACAGAGCTGCTGTCTAGCCTGGACCAAATGTCCACTACAGCTGCAACATCAGCACGCCCACTCAAGCAAGTGTCTGGGACTGTGAGTCCAGGGGTGTGCACACTCTGGGGTGGGGTCACTGGTAGTACAAACGTTAGCTCTATAAGCGTCAATTATTGTTATATGTTTTGTTAATGCTGTTCATTGCTAATCTGTTCATCCCTTTTCTTTAAGTTAAGTAAAGACTGTTTATTGTAAAGTATTCTATGAGATGTATATGATTTGTAGTTGTTCTGGAATTAGATCCAGATTTATGTTGGAATGAGTATGTTCCTGGAGGCTCTCAAGGCACACCAGTGAGCGTGTACAAGGCCAGCCAGGTGGAGGCACCGCCATTTTACATTCATTACAAGCAAGGGACAGCAGCAAGGGGGTGGATAGGGCCTTCCCCAACTAAACACCGTCACCACTGGGGAGCTCAGGATCTCTTTTGGGTTAAAACATCAGGCACCCAGGCACACCTGTGAGTGTGACCTGCTCCCCAGTAACCTGGGGGGGAAAAGGGGGGTTACATGCATTTAATAGTTACATTCCTGGACTGTCATTGCTCATTAAAAGTGCTGTCATATGGGCGGAAATCAGGTAAATGTTGCAATATCAGCAGAACTGATTTCAATGGGGCCTGTGTGTTATATAGTCTTGCCTTAATATTTGTATTCATGCCCATCAATATGAAAAGCTATTTGAATCTATTTGCATACATAGTTGCATGCAGACGAGTGCCCAGACATGAACTCCTTCAAGACAGGCCAAGAAGAGAAAACAGAATTCCACTTGTGATCACCTTCAGCCCCAACTTAAACCTCTCCAACGCCTCATTAACAATCCACAACCTATCCTGGGAAATGACCCCCTCCCTCTCATAGCCCTTGGAGGAAAGGCCAATCCTCCCGTACAGACAACCCCCTGACTTGAAACAAATTCTTTGCAGCCACCTCACAGCACCTCTCCATGATACCCCACCCAGGAACCCACCCCTGCGATCAACTCCGGTACCAATTCTGTCCACACATTTACACAAGCCAACACCATCACAGGGCTTAACCACATCAGCCACCACATCAGAAGCTCATACAACTGCACATCCTCTACTGTGATCTATACCATCAAGCACCAGCCATGCCCCTTGGCCATGTGACAAAGGTTAAATGAACCCAAATCAGACATCAGCAATGACCACACACAGAAACCTGCAGAGGAACAGTTTAATCTGCCCGGGCGCTCACTTAAAAGTAGCCTCTCTCCTACAAAGGAATTTCAGAAACCAACTACAGAGAGAGAGCGCAGAATTCACCTTCATCTGCACATTTGACACCTTCTCCCTCGGTTTGAACAAAGACGTAACGTGGTTATCGTATTATAACACCAGCTCTCCTAATGTTCAGCACCCTATTGATGTGACAAACTAAGCATAGGACACTTCCGGACCACTCAATTAGCCTCATTAGCATGGGGACTACAATTGACGGGTAATTTTTTTCCATCCTCTCTCCCTTCCTACTTGGAACGTCCCCCTGTTATCCCTCCACTCAAGTGCATCTCATCTGAAGAAGTGGGCCCACGGAAGCTCATGATACTAGACATTTGTTTTTGTTACTCTCTAAGGGTGTGTCATTTCCTCCTGAAATGAGGTTTACCAGCTAATTTGAATTAGGGGCTTTAAATCGGAATCCTGTTTCACTGCCGCATGTGGACGCGGGCAGTTACTTCAGGCTAATGAATTTTTAAAATGGAGACCAGCCAGGAACATGCAAATCAAGCGCAGGATATTTAAATCCCAGGCTTGATTTGCAATTTCGTCGCCTCATTAGCCTCCTTAGATCGATCTAGGGGGCTAGTATAGACATACCCTAAGGGGCCACCGGATGACTTGCTTTTTAAGAAGTTGGCTCTTTGTTATGCTAAATAGCTCAAACTCCCACTACAAGATGGACTCATCCTCCACAAGGCTGGGCCAATCCCCCCCACCCAGGCAATTTCGTGCCCTTTGTCCCACAGCCTGCGGCCTCCAGGAGCTGCCCCAGAGCCCATGTCCAGCAGAACCAGACTGAGCCAAGGAGCAATTCAGGGACCAGGGCAAGAACCCAGGACACAATCTACCTTTCCCCAGGGACATGGAGTGGATCGGTGGGGAAGGGTCATGCCTGTGCCTGCGGAGGTTGAGCCGACCAGCTGGCCTAGCCAGCGGTAGCTAGAAGGAACCAAGCAGATATGAGGAAGCTCGGATGTGTGTTGGGGAGGAGGAGGGAGTTTATTAACCCATCACATTTCCTCTGGGGTCTCTGCAGAACCAGCTGCTGCATGGGCATGGGGCCCTGAGTCCTCCCTGGGAGCCCAGAGCTGGGGCAGAGATCCCCCCCATTAACACACAGCCCCACAGCGATGGGCTCTGCCCAGAGGCACTCAGTGCCATGGGGAGCTGGGAGCTCAGTCTCCATGGCCTGTGCAGCTCTCACTCCCTCTGCTGGGACTGCCCGTGAGGGACTGGGTACCGCCCATGGGGATGGGGTCAGCTTCCCCCTATGGCCTTGGCAGCGACTCACCAAGCAGCCATCAGCCGGGGTCGCTCTCCCAGCTTCTCAGATGTTGTTATTGGGGCAGGGTCATGGGAGATGCCAGTGCATGGGGCAGTCTGGCCCCAGGAGGCTCAGCACAGGGACACCCAGGGACCCCAACACACACCAGAAGCACCCAGATAAGCACGGGAGACTCGATTACCTTCAGGGGAGACCGGCCAGGGGAGCATCTGGAGAGAGGCTGGAGGAGAAGAGAAGAGAGGGGTGAGAGCTCCGGGCAAGAGAAAGGAAGGGGGTGCACAGAGAATTCGGGGGGGGCTTGCTGGACAGACAGACAGACAGACAGACAGCCACACAGAGGGCCTGGGGGTCCAGGCAGGGCACTTACCCAGCAGAGGCAGGATGCGAGTTGGCTCCATGCTGAGCTGGTGGCTCTGGGCTGTGAGCTGGGATCTCGGCTCAGCTGCTTGATGAATGTGAGCGCAGGGAGGGGGACGGGCCCCTCTGCTCTGACAGAGGAAGTCACAGGCAAAGACGTGGTCACCGCTCAGCTTGGGGGCTGGAGAGACAGCGGGGCCTGGTGCACAGGGCGGGAGGAGGGGAACTCTCCATTTCCACATCTCACAGAGGTGGGAGGGGCTGCTCCTGCAGGTGATTGACACCTCCGGTGGGGCGGGGACTCCATCGGTACAAACAAACCTGGAACAAGTTTCAGTGGCTCTTATAAGATCTGGGGAACTGGCCTGGGGACTGGGGTCTATTGACACCCACTGGGCCCTCGCTCAGTCGTGCTGCAGACTTGGGAACTGCCCCCTGACCCTGCTGGGCCGGCAGGCGTGTTACACTAATGCTCAGAGGCTCTGCTGTGGCCCTGGGAGCCTTAGTGCAGACGGTCAGTGACAGGACGGGGGGGGTGGCGGTTTCCAATCCACAATCCCTGACCCCGTGGGATTGGACTGACCCCTCTCAGGGAAGCAGGGGCTGGAGGCCGGGCCAATGGGACCAGAACCCCACATAAACCTGTCCCGCTCTTGTAAACAGTTTACGCACACTGAGCTCACAAGCTGGTCACTGCTTCATCCATGAGAGAGAGAGATGCGCCCTGGGTGAGCTGGTGGAGCCTGTGGCCAGAGATAGCCTCATGGGTGGCGTGTGAAGAGGGCAACCACATTGTGAACGGAGCTCACATGTAAAAATGCCCCTCTGATCTGCCAGGAACTTGGAAAGCAGAAGCGAGAGCACTGCGTTTCCTCGAAGGGACGTTCTGTGTGCTGCTTACAAGAGAGAAGAGCCAGGACAGCTCCAACCCAAGAGAGAACCTCTCCGCATGGAAATCCCTGCTGGCATGGAGACTGGGTAGGAAGGTGGGATCACAGCCTGGCCCCGAACAGCGAGCTCCCTCTAGGAAATTTGGTCCTAAACGTGGCTAAAATAAACACTTTCCTCCAGGCTGCAGATCCCGAACACAGAAAATTCAAGGGCACTCAAGAGATAATTTCAAGTGCCCTTGTAGCCACGAAGGCTAATGGCATATCAGGGTGCATTAGGAGGGGTATTGCCAGCAGATCTAGAGAAGTGATTATTCCCCTTTAGTCGGCTTTGGTGAGGCCACATCTGGAGTATTGTGTCCAGTTCTGGGCCCCCCACTCCAAAAAGGATGTGGACGCATTGGAGAGGGTCCAGTGGAGGGCAACCAAAATGATTAGGGGGCTGGAGCATATGACTTATGAGGAGAGGCTGAGGGAGTTGGGTCTGATTAGTCTGCAGAAGCGAAGAGTGAGGGGGGATTTGAGAGCAGCCTTCAACTTCCTGCAGCGGAGTTCCAAAGAGGCTGGAGAGAGGCTGTTCTCAGTAGTGACAGATGGCAGAACAAGGAGCAATGGTCTCGAGTTGTGGTGGGAGAGGTCCAGGTTGAATCTTAGGAAAAACTATTTCACTAGGAGGGTAGTGAAGCACTGGAATGGGTTGCCTAGGGAGGTAGTGGAGTCTCCATCCCTAGAGATGTTTAAGTCTCGGCTTGACCAAGCCCTGGCTGGGTTGATTTAGTTGGGATTGGTCCTGCCTAGAGCAGGGGGCTGGACTTGATGACCTTCTGAGCTCTCTTCCAGCTCTATGGTTCTATGATTCTATGAGATAGACAAGGTGGGTGAGGGGTTTCTCAGACACACCAGGATCAAGCAGGCCGGAGGCGAGGGACTGGACACTGCAGGGACTGGAACATTTATCCCACGGACACTGGGCCCAGCAGCGCCGGTTCACGTTCTGTCTGGGCACGACGATGGGAAAGCGAAAGTAAAACCCAACACGGCGGCCAAGACACAGACAGGGATGTGGTTATGGTGGAGAAATGCATCGGTGAAGGGGAAGTGAGTTGTTAACTTGCAGCAGAGCTGGTCACAGACTTCACCAGGTCCTGGGTAAAGTGGGGTGGGGGGGTTGCTCTGGGCACACTGGAAAAGGGGGGGCAGAAGGGGTGCAGCTAGGAGCAGCCAGCCCTCAGTGGATCATGCTGCCCCGCCCCGAGCCAACTCACAGAGCTGCCCTGGCTGGGAAGTACCCCAATGCCAGTGGCCCAAATCCCCAGACTCCTCTGCCTCCCAGCCTTGGGCAGCCAAATACCCAGTCCTCAGCACCCCACTCCAATTCTCCCCGAGAGACATAAGGATCTTGCAGTAAAACAGCTCAACTAAAATATGCAAATGAAGCATGACAAAATGCCAATCTGTGCTTCATTTACATACTCTGCCAGCAAAAGCCGGCAGTGTTGACAAAGCCTAAAGATTTATTACAAATGGAATAAGCGAGTTCTCTGCAGGTTACAGCCAGAAGGAGACACCCCGAGTAGTACCCATCTAAATCTGCTTAGAGACAGAACTCCGGTCGTCTGTTATTCGAATGGGTTTTGTAGGCAGACCCACAAGGCCACCCTGGGCATCTCTGGCTTCAGTTCAGAGTCTCTGGCCCTTCAGCACTGAAACAGCCAAAAACCAGTTTCTTTTGTCAGGGATTTGTATTCCCTTGCCGAGAGATCGGGAGGACGGGACCAGTTCACGTGCAAGTCTCCTGTCCATGGGTCTGGGGAGCCAAAGCCAAATGTTTTGTGCTCTTATGGTCCACACCGGTTTGTCTGATGTCTAGGGGCCTTCTCTCACTGGGCAGGAAATAGCCTTTGCTGTGGCAAAATTGTATTTCACACTTGGTCAAACTTCTCTGCAGGCTGTGTGGGTGTTCAGAGTTACAGAGGAAGCAGTACATATAAGATGATAACATGACGTGTGGCCATGATCAGTGAGATTAACACAGGCAGCAACATGACACGAGCATGTTATAGACTCTAAACATTAAGCACATTCTTGCAAATATAATCTTTCTGTTAAGAAACACTGAACACATTCTCATACGTCTAATTCCGATATCAAACCAAACTAACACCCAGGTGGTTTGGCCTAGACTCCAGCGATGAGGTTGTCCGTTCTTAGCTAACACCTGCAGCTAAGCAAGAGCTGGTCTTGGACTTGCAGGAGCACCTAAGCCACGTGGTTTTTCTTTGCGGGCAGTTCACTTGAGATGCACAAAACCTGATAAATCCACACTGCTGGATATAAGTCTGGCTTGTCTTTCAAATACCTTCCTAATATATTACCAGCTACATGCGTAACCCGTTTGACATGACCCATACACACATTACAAAGTAGTATTCATGACCAAGGGGTCACCAGTTTTTCCATGATACTTGACAAGATGCTATTGGCTAAATATTCCGACAGTGGTGACTTGGGTGGGCCCTTTGCCACCTGCTGTAGAAGTGCTGTTGGGGTACTAATGGTCCAGAGAGGAGTACATTCAGTCTGGAGATGACACGGCTGACAGGGGACATGATAGCCATCTGCTAAGCCAATGTTGTAAAGAGTATGGGGATCAATCCTTCTCTATGTCCGCTGAAGTTCAGGCAGAATGGGTGTAGTCTATGGCAAGAGAAATTTAGGTGAGAGGTTACGAGAAATATTCTACCTCCAAGGGCAGTTTAGCTCTGGAACAGGGGACCTGGAGATGTTGGGAAATCTCTGTCAAAGGCCAAACACCCATCGGACTGGTCCAGGATGAAGTAACGCTACCACAGCGCTGGGGCAGAACTGATGACCTTTTCTCTCTGCCCTACATGTGTGTGAGTCAGTGGTGGTTTGGGGAAAGGGAAGGCCAAATCCCAGCCCATTCTAGCTGCATGAACAAACTCTGGGCAGTATTTCTTTGTGACTGACAGCCACATGCTAGAGAGGCAGCATTTTTTGTGGCTGTTTTCTGACGGACGGACACACCCTAGAGAGCCAGCAATATGTGAGAGCCTGCCTAGGCAAAAATTCAGGCATTGTCAACTCAAAGAGGTAGGATTCTGCTGACTCTTGACCTTAGCCTATCAATGTAGTCATGTTACCTGCTCCGTTTGCTCCTCTCCAGCTCCCGTGACTTTTGATCCCTTGCTGTCATGGCCTGGATCCAGGTTCCTGGCACGTTCTCCAAGCTCAAAACCTTCAGTGCTTTCTGGAGCCTTTGGAACTAGCACAGAACCAGAGAAGAACGGAGCTGAGGTGGGGACATACCCTGAGGGAACACCCAGCTACAGGGCCTCCGTGAACTCAGCTTCATGCCCACGGTCACGCTGTTTAAATACGTATTTTCTCAGCACAGAGGCTGGGAGACTTCTGCAACTTTGACATCATTTTACCCTCACTTCACCCTGAGCACGACCAGGAGTCTTAGTGCTGATGTCACATGAAATCATGAGTCTTAAACCAAACTTCAGCTGAGTTGGCTGTTTGACACCAGGTGTCACATTTGTGCCAATCTACACTTGACAGCCTGTCAATATCTTTTTATAACTCGGTCTTCTTCCTATATTTTGCCCTCTGATTCAAAGTTAAATACCTCACTTACCCTGCTTATTGTAGACTAGCAGAGTTACCGAGTGTTTCACGGGTCCTTCAGGGCAGGGGACTGGTTGTGTGGTGGGTGCAGGACTCAGGGCAGGGCTTGGAGATGTAGGCACAAGGATAGGGTGGGGTGTACACGAGTGAGGGTGGGGAAGATCTGAGGTCAGCAACCCCCTTCTGGAAAGGATTTCTCTTCCTTCTGGCCTCAAGGAACCTTTTGTCTCCCCTTCTCCAGGCCCTTAACCGACAGGGGTCTTGTGTTCCACCCACACACAACATGCCTGCAACCTCCCCAGTCACCTGTGACCTTCTGCCTCCCTGCAGACCCACAGCACTACTGTCTTCCCCTTGGCCACCTGGGTCCTTCTGCCCCCCTACTCCACCTAGGCCACTGAAGGCCTCCTGTGTCTCTTCAGCTCCCCTGTTGCTGCAGACAAGGGCTGGGGTGGGGAGACGTTTCGTGCAAGTTAGCCATTCTGGTGGCAGGCAAGGTGGAAGAGTCCCAGTCCTACTGACCACTGCCTTCGTGGCGCAGCTGCTCCCAGTGGTCACTCTGCATATAGCTCTCCCTTGCTGGTTCACTGCCCCCAGTGGCCACGCTCAGGATCATGCCCTTCCTCTTTCTGCCCCTCCCTTTCCATGGGCTGGAACACAGTCCCATTCCCAGCACTTCCCCTTGTTCCTGGCACAGCCACACCCTGACCCTGATTCAGTTAGGAGAAGAGGAAGCTCCATATGAAGTTTTGAGGTCCTGGCTCTTACCATTGTGGAGGCATTCTTCAATGAAAACACTGACAGACAGACTGACAGGCATTTGTAAATTATCGAGATCGATTTGGTTTCCATACTGCACTGTGGTAGGTTCCTTTGTGGTTGTGAATATTTTAAACCCTTTATCCAGATCACTACTGAATAGTTTCTGAGCAGACCAGATCTCAGGTGCAGGTGGTAGATCCCAGCCCCTCGTCTCCTTTCACCCACCTCTTTTATTCCTGAGGCAGTAGCAGAGCAGAGCAGCCAGGGCTGCGATCAGGAGCAAGATGCCACCAGTTCCCAGCAGAATAACACAGACGGGTTGTGAGGCTGTTCAGGGTGCAAAGGAAAGAGAAGGGAGGGCAAATGAAACAAGCCAAGAAGCTGTCATAAAAGGTCTGAGCCCCTCAGAGCAACCCAGCCTTGCAAGAGATTTCCTGCGATAACCCCTCACTGTGGGGGCCATTGTACATTCAGTTTGTACTGGCCTGATGACCTTTCTGAAGTGAGGAAGGATGGTCCAGTGGTGATGGGGCTGGTCTTTGACACTGGCTGTGGGGGGCAACTCCCTGATAATCCACAAGCCACCTGTGGGACTTGGCTGCTCTTTGCCTCATTTCTCCATCTCTTAAATGGGCACCGAGGGGCTAATTCCATTCACACCATTGGGAGGTGCCCAGATTCTAGGCCATTGAAGTGTCATAGCTAGAAATGGTGGGGGGAGTCAGAAATGGGGGGTTTTCTATCTCCAAGTGAGATCTGTCTCCTCATCCAACCCCCCTTTCCCGTGAGAGTGGGTCTCCTCCAATGGGAGCAACACAGGGAGCTGGATTAAGACATTAGGAACATCTCACCCATCAAAGTCACAGTCACAGTCTGGCTCCTGGGGCAGGGCCCACCTCCCACCCCCGTTCTGCTCGTACCCACAGGTGAATTCCCCAGCGTTGCTGGGATCAGCCTCTGGGATGCCGAGCACAGAGACGTTCATGGAGCTGGTGCTGGGCTCTGTAGAGTTGATCTCAGATTTTTAATTCACCCAAGTCCCAAGGCTGTAATTCAAGTGAGGTCTTCGCAAAGATTTTAAAGGGGGGGGGGTATTAACTATACTTTGGACCGTTATGAATTAACTTTAATAGCGTCTATACATGCAAACCGCTATTTAGAATTTAATTCTAAATAGCGGAGCCCTGGTGGCCAATATGGGCACAACCAGGAAAGCTTATTCTCCTCTCTCCCAGCCTAGGAGCCATTAAAGGGGTAGACCCTGGCCACAGTGCCTGTGCCAGCTCCAAGCCTGCCAACCCAGAGCCAGCAGTGGCCCCAAAACATGAGGCAGCAAGCCACAGGCAGCCAACCCTCCACCACTCCTCAGAAGCAGTCTGCCAGCTCCCAGGAGCCTGACAGGTGCTGGAGAAGGTGAGCGCATTCCTGGTCAGGGTGGAGATCATGGACCTTATTCAGATTTGTGGGGATGCCCCAACGTCCATGATCTCCGCACTAGAAGGAGGAACGCCCGTCTATGGCAGGATAGCTGCCAGCCTGGCCACCAAAGGCCACATGCGAACCTAGGAGCAGGTTTGCATGAAAGTCAAGTTGATCTGGCAAGACCCCAACCGTGAGCCCTGAGCTTTCCTCCCCTTCTTCCTCTTGCTTCCCCTTCCAGCTCCCTCCTCCCAGGTTTCCCCTCCCTTCTTCCACCCTCTCTCTTCCCCTCTCCCACCTCCTTTTCCCAGTCTCCCCAGAGGTTCATCCCCACCCCCAGTTTTGTTCAATAAATCCAGTTTCTATTTTTGAACATACGTGTCTTTATTTGACATGAGCTCAGTTAGCCTCAGGTAGCAGCAAAATAGTTTTTGTGTATAGATGTGTTATTTGAAATAGCCGAGTGTAGACATACCCTGTTAACCTTAAGAGTTTATTGAGGAGGAATAAGGAAGAAGAGAGCTAGTCGCAGGTTAGAGGCAGTGAAAAAGACACACCCCAAAGAGTGACAGAGCTGCAGGGACCTGCCTATTCAAAGGGTCTCTCTGGGCAAAACCAGGAGGCATCTCATGGGGATCTCTGGTTTCAATGCAGAGTCTCTGGCCCTTCTCAGTTCAAACAGCCAAAACAATTCAGTTTCATTTCCTTGGGTCTTTCATTCACATGTTCGTGTCCTCTTTCTAGGTTGGGATGTAATCCACAAAGTGTTTTGCCCTCTCCTGTTCCACAGTTGTTTGTCACATGTCTTGGGGCCTTCTTTGGCAGGGTGGGAAATAAACCCTCCCATGGCAACCTCGTATTCCACATGTGGTCCCAGTTCTCTCCACGTCGTTTGTGTTGATAGTTTCATCTCAAATACTGAAATAGGCTGGTCTCTTGGGTAGGCCGTCTCCAGCCCCATCCATAGCTGAGTCATTTCTCCAGGGCTCTGCTGCAAGGTGTATGGAGAGGCAAACCTATTCCAGATTCAGCCTATGTCTCTGGATCTTCACAGTTGCGTGTAGAATTGTAGATCCTGGGGCAAACCCACATTTTCACATTTTCACACCTTACAGGGGGAGTTATGCAGCTTTAAAACAGTCAACGTGCCGCGCTGAATGAAGGAGGAGTTTTGCTTGCAGCTCTGTGTCTGGCCATGTGTGAAGGTCCAAGTTTGCTTCTTTTGGGTTTCCAGCATGGAGTGGAGATATTTCCAAGGTTCAAGCTGGTGATTGCAACAGAAACTTCTCCATGAGGGAGAATTCAAATGACAGAATAAAAATGGGAACAACTTTGGGGAGAATGTTGCACAGTAAAGGGCCTCCTTGGCCTGCCTGTTATCATCCCTGTGGCTGGCGAGCTCTGACATGTAGTGGCTGCATGGGTGGCTCGGGCCACCATGCGTAGGGAGCATGCATGGTGGCAGAGGCAGATCAGGGCACATGGAAAAGCAAAGAGGGGCAGAGGAGGGACAAAGGGGGCAGATGGAATTCACAGAGGAGGGAGTGAGGGAGAGGCAGAACTGGAGCAGAGAGGAGGCTGGAGCAAGGGGTGTTGGGGCTGGTTCTGCTCCAGGTCTCTGCCCTGTGGGAGGCAGGAGCTCAGGGACGAGAAGGACATGAGGTCCTTCCCGGCCTGGCAATCAGTGAAGAACCATCTATGGTCCTCGGACAGGGCTGGGCGATCCAGGCCTGAATTCTTTGCCTCAGCTCTGAGCTACAGCGGCCCCTCCTGGTCTGCATGGGCACGCTGCACCCCTCTCAGCCCCACCCTGTCCTGATGATAGTTATGGAGTGGAAGGTCTGAGCATGTAATGGCAGCTGGGCACCTCTCTGCCTTAGAGTCCATTGCCACCCTCCTCCCGCCCCACAGCCTATCAGATGGCAGAGCCTGATGGTGACTAGAGACAGGGCAGGCTGGGGAAATGTTTAATTAAAGCTCCCCAAGTTTACAAATATTTGAAGGCTGGAAGTCCCTAGAAGGAAAGTAGCATCAATGCCCCCACCCCCAAAATCCCAAAGCCAGAGACCCAGGGACTGACACTGACCAGAGACGGGGGCTAGATCTGACCCAGTAGCCTTGGCTGGCCTGTGCAGAGCTGAGTGCTGGGCTGTGTCTCATCCCAGGCATGGAGCACAGACACCCCAGCGAGGGTCAGCAAACAGCAGGGGCGGAGGGACTCACCTCTCACCCTGATGAAGCTGCATTGGCTCCGAGCGGATTTAATCTCTCGGCCAAACAATGTCTCCCAGGACTCACAGCTGTACTCCCCGACACTGCCTGCAGACACGCTCGACAGTGTCAGTGACTCAATGTGACTGTGATGAGACGAGGAGAGTTTCTTCGACTGGATTTCCCGACTGTCCCTGTAGAACCAAATCCCAGACACGGTGGGTGACCCAACAGCTGAGCACGTCAGGATCACGGCTTCCCCAGCGATGTAGATAGGCTGCGGCGGGGACACGGTGAGCTGGGGGGGCTCGGAGAGGGTCTGGAAATGACAACAGGGAGATCATTCTTATTTGGGACACTGGTGGCAGAGGCAGAGGAGAAGCCAGGGGAGGGCAGAGCACGGATGGATCCTGGGCAGAGACCACAGCCAGCCCCAGCTCCATGCCAAGAAATCACGTCACCACTGGGCCGTAGAATCATAGAACACTAGAACTGGAAGGAACCTCGAGGGGGGTCATCGAGTTCAGTCCCCTGCCCTCCTGGCAGGACCCAGCACCATCTAGATCATCCCTGCCAGGTGTCTGTCCAACCTGCTCTTAAATATCCAGGGATGGAGATTCCAGAACCCTCCTAGGCAATTTATTCCGGTGTTTAACCATCTTGAGAGTTACAAAGTTAGAAAGTTTTTCCCAATGGCCAACCTAAACCTCCCTTGCTGCAGTTTAAGTCCATTGCTTCTTGTTCTGTCCTCGGAGGCCAAGGAGAACAATACTTCTCATTCCTTGTAACACCCTTTTAAGTACTTGAAAACTGCCATCATGTCCCCTCTCCCTCTTCTCGTTTCCAGTTCTTTCAGCCTTGCCTCATAGGTCATGTTCTCTAGACCTTTCATCAATTTTCTTGCTCTTCTCTGGACCTTCTCCAGTTTCTCCACATCTTTCCTGAAATGTGCTGCCCGGAACTGGACACAATCCTACAAATGAGGCTTAATCAGCACAGAGTAGAGCTGAAGAATCACTCCTCACCTCCCGCTCACAAAGCTCCTTTTAATGCAGCCCAGAATCATGTTTGCTTTTTTTGGAACAGCGTCATGTACTCTGACCTTTAGATGCCTTTCTGCAGGACTCCTTCCTAGACAGTTGCTTCCCATTCTCTGTGGGTACGTCTAGACTACAGGCTTTTGTCGACAGAGGCTTTTCCAGAGTGTAGACACAAAGGACAGTGTAGATGCAATAACACCTTCTGTCGACAGAACTCTGTCGACGAAAGGTGTTAATCCTCGTAAAATGAGGTTTACCACCATTGACAAAACTGCCGAGTTCTGTCGACATTATGTCCACAGAACTCGGCGGTAGTGTAGATGCAGGTATAGTTTTGTCAACAAATGTGGACTTTTGTCGACAAAACCCTGTAGTCTAGACACAACCTGTGTGTGAAAATGATTGTTCCTTCCTAATTGGAGCACATTGCATTTGTCCTTATTAAACTTCATCCTATTTACCTCTGGCCATTTCTCCAGTTTGTCCAGATCATTTTGAATTATGACCCTATCCTCCAAAGCACTTGCAACCCCAGCTTGGTACCATTTCCAAACTTAATAATTGTATTCTCTATGCCAATATCCAAATCATTGATGAAGATATTGAACAGAACTGGTCCCAGAACAGACCCCTGTGGAACCCCACTTGTTCCACCCTTCCAGCAAGACTGTGAACTGTTAGTAGCTACTCTCTGAGCAGGGTTATCCAGGCAGCTATGCACCCACATTACAGTAGCTCCATCTCAGTTGTATTTGCCTAGTTTATTGATGAATGGATCATGCGAGACCATGTCACATGCCTTACTAAAGTCTAAGTATCCCACATGCTCCGCATGTAAAATTCATGAATTAAAGGCTTGGTCTATCTCACTGAGCCCCACCCTGCACTGTGCCCATATGCTACGCCATAGCTGTGTGAGATCCCCCGGATGGGCTGCTCCGGCTGAAGATGGGAATTACAAGTCTGGGGAGTTTTCCATGGAAAACTTGGTGCATTGGTCTCTCTCACTGAGCCCCACCCTGCCCTGTGCCCATGTGCAACCCAGTTTTGTAAGATACCCCGGTTGGGCTGCTCAGGCTGAAGATGGGAGGTCTCTGGCATCTGCCGGTCACTCCCTTGGCACCCAAGACATCTCTGGAGATGCCATGGAAGCACTGATCACTGAGGTGCTCTGGATTAGGGTGGGGGGAGGACTGGATACTGAGCCCTCATCTGGCAATATCCTTAGCATCGGTTGCTCTTGTCTGCCTGCATGACAGGGCTGTGAACTTCCCTCTCAGCAGTGCCCAGAGCTGAGAGCTTACCCTTCAGCAGATTCCGCACCCGCCCCTGCCCAGCAGTGACAAACTAGAGAAGCCTCTAGGCCCCTGTGTGCCTGAAACCAGGGCCTGCTGCTCACCAGAGAGGGGGGAGATTTGGGGTTTGTGTCATTAACACACTCCAAGGTTTCCAATGTTCCTGCCGGCTGGGAGCCCCCAACCCCCAGAGCACCCCTCACACCCATCCCCCAACCCCGCCCGGGAGCCAGAGACAGGGTTGAACAGCCCCAGTGGGTGACCGTGTGCGGAGCTGAGGGACCAGGCTGAGTCTCACCCTGCCCATGGGGGAGAGAGACCCCACCACAGGGCCAAGGAGCAACAGGAGATGGGGACTCACCTGTCACTATTATGCGGATCCTCCGGCTCTTCTCCGACAGGATCTTTTTCCTAGGCTCTGTCTTCCACGATTCACAGCTGTACAACCCAGCCTGTGACCCAGGCTCCCCTGACAGCTGAATCGAGTGGGTGTCACTGTATGGCGGTGAGGAGAGGTTCTGGGAGTGGATTTCCTGGTCATCCCGGAAGAACCAGATCCCGGACACCACATGCCCAATGACAGCTGAGCACGTCAGGGTCACGTTTTCCCCTGTGAGATATATAGGCTGCTGTGGGGACACGGTGAGCTGGAGGGCTGGGAGGGATCGGGAAAAGACAAGAGGGACAGGGGAAGAAACAGTTTCTATATGAGAGGTTGGTGACCCGGAGGTAGAGGAGGAGTCAGGGAAGGGCAGAGAAGGGAGGCATCCTGCACACAGGCCCCAGAAGCAGCAGAGATCTCCCTGCGAGGAACCTAGTGGGACCAGCCTCCCCTGCTGGTACCTGAAGGGGCAGATTCCGCCCAGGGCAGCTCAGCCTCCAGGGGCTGGGGGAGGGGTGTGCAGGTGAGGCCGGGGGTGTCAGGGAGCTGCCCGCAGCAGGCACAGACCAGGCAGTAAGGGCAGGCAGTAGCAAAATGCCACACAGGCAAGGCCACAGGAGACTGAGAGGTCGGTTAATCAGTTTGCTGTTTGTGTTTTCAAGCTCTCTTGTAGTAGAGGGGTGTGGGGTACCCTCTGGGAGAAGTCGCTAAGTGATTCCTTCCTGGGTTGCAGAAGAAAGGGAATCTTTTCTCAGTTGCTGGTGGCAGCCACCTCCCAAGGCCAGGGACTCTGTGACCTTGGGGAGCTGCTAAGCAGAAGCCCCTAGAGGCAGAGTATTTGTAAGGGGTCTCGCAGGCCTCCACCTTCTGCACTCGCAATGCCAGAGTGAGGAACAGCCATGACGACTCCTAAGAGCCAGAACGATACCAGGGAGCAAAATCTGGCCTCAGTGCCAGTGGCCTCCCCAAAGAAATTCGACATTTAAGGGAAACCCCTTGTCTGGAACCCAACTCAGTGAAAGGCCAAACCAATCCACAGGACCCAGATTGAACAGCTGACCGCGTATTAATTAATTGGTCACACGGGTTTTAAAAAAGTCGTTAGGATTGGAGTTTTCAGATATCTACAAACGCTCCAAAAATTCTTCCTTACCGTCAGCCATTAACAACTTTGCAAATTTTGAATGTAATCAAGCAAATGTCATGTGCGTGGCTTATGCACAGACGCTTGCTGCACTGTTCATCCACCAAAACCTGGATCCTTGGAGAGGGAATGTCCCAAATGACTCTCTCAGCCCCCCAGATCCCTCCCAGCCTCTTCCTCTCTCCTCCTTCTGCTCCCTACCCACAGGCTGGGGGAGGCACATTCCCGTGAACCCTGCAGGGAGCTGCTACAGCTGGGGAGAGGTGCCCCTCCCTCAGCCAGGCAGCTCCATGCGACCCAGCCCAGAGCCATCGGGAAGGGCTCATTAAGCAGCTGTGAATCTGCGCTGCCATTCACCTTGGCAGGAACCTTGGGGATCGGTCACCCCTTGTGGCCACAGAATGGATGTTTCTGTGTCACTGACGAATGTCACAGACCTAACCTGAAATCTGGGCTATAATGAAACACCCCAGCTGACCAAGTCCTGCTGTCAACTGAAGACGCTGCTGTTGCTTGCTGGTCTCCTGCTTCCACCCCGATCTCCCTGCCAGCTCCCCTTCCCCTGCACCCCAAACTGCTGGGTGCTCCAACGACCCAGGGACTGATACTGACAGAGATGGGGGAGAAACTGACACCAGAGTGACCCTGTCTGGATGCAGTTGACTGGGATGTGTCACCCTCGGCATGGAGCAGAAACCCCCCCACCCCAGCCCAGCAAACAGCAAGTGACAGGGGGTCTCACCAGTCACTGTGATGGGGACGAGTTGGCTCCTCTGCGATGGGATCTCTCGCCCAGACTTTGTTTTCCATGACTCACAGCTGTAATTTCCCGCATCTGTCTCAGACACATTCAACAGCTTAAGAAAGGAGCTGACACTGGACTGAGACCGCTGGAGCTCAGTGCAATTGATTCTCTGGCCATCCCTGAAGAACTGGATCCTGGACATGGTGTCAGTCCTGGGAGCTGAGCACCTCAGGGTCACAGATTCCCCACGTAGGAAGACGTGGTGTGGTGGGCTCACAGTGAGTTCGGGGGCAGATGGCCGGGCTGGAAGGGGGAAGGAGGAAGGAAACTTTAGAGGCAGCGCTGCACTTATGTAAACAGTATCCCCCACCTCCCCTCAGTCAGTCCCAGCCAGAGCTTCTCCCAGCCCCCCAATTTACCCCTTGCAGCCCAGCCCCTCTGCACAGCTATGGGCCCTGCCAAAGCTCAGCAGATGTGCCATTGGAGGGTGCCAGGGTGGATGCACTGAGCCTTGTGCAGGTGACAGGGGACCCAGAACATAAGAACATAAGAATGGCCGTACTGGGTCAGACCAAAGGTCCATCTAGCCCAGTAGCCTGTCTGCTGACAGTGGCCAGAGCCAGGTGCCCAGAGAGGGTGGACCGAAGACAATGACCAAGTGATTTGTCTCCTGCCATCCCTCTCCAGCCTCGGACAAACAGAGGCCAGGGACACCATTTCTACCCGCTGGCTAATAGCCTTTTATGGACCTAACCTCCATGAAATTATCTAGCTTCTCTTTAAACTCTGTTATAGTCCTAGCCTTCACAGCCTCCTCTGGCAAGGAGTTCCACAGGTTGACTACACGCTGTGTGAAGAAGAACTTTCTTTTATTAGTTTTAAACCTGCTACCCATTAATTTCATTTGGTGTCCTCTAGTTCTTCTATTATGGGAACTAATAAATAACTTTTCTTTATTCACCCTCTGCACACTCATGATTTTATACACCTCTATCATATCCCCCTCAGTCTCCTCTTTTCTAAACTGAAAAGTCCCAGTCACTTTAGCCTCTCTTCATATGGGACCCGTTCCAAACCCCTAATCATTTTAGTTGCCCTTTTCTGAACCCTTTCCAAGGCCAAAATATCTTTTTTGAGGTGAGGAGACCACATCTGTACACAGTATTCAAGATGTGAGCGTACCACAGTTTTATACATGGGCAGTAAGATATTCTGGGTCTTATTCTCTATCCCTTTCTTAATAATTCCTAACATCCTATTTGCCTTTTTGACCACCATTGCACTCTGCGTGGATGTTTTCAGAGAACTATCCATGATAACTCCAAGATCTCTTTCCTGATTTGTTGTAGCCAAATTAGCTCCCATCATACTGTATATATAGTTGGGGTTATTTTTTCCAATGTGCATTACTTTACACTTATCCACATTAAATTTCATTTGCCATTTTGTTGCCCAGCCACTCAGTTTGGTGAGATCTTTTTAAAGTTCTTCACAGTCTACTTCTGTCTTGACTATCTTAAACAGTTTAGTATCATCCGGAAACTTTACCACCTCATAGGACAGACCCTTGGGGGACACTACTAGTTACCCCTCTCCATTCTGAAAATTTACCATTTATTCCTACCCTTTGTTTCCTGTCTTTTAATCAGTTCTCAGTCCATGAAAAGACCTTCCCTCTTATCCCATGACAATGTAATTTACACAAGAGCCTTTGGTGAGGACCTTGTCAAAGGCTTTCTGAAAATCTAAGTATACTATATCTACTGGATCCCCCTTGTCCGCATGTTTGTTAACCCCTTCAAAGAACTCTAATAGATTAGTAAAACATGATTTCCCTTTACAGAAACCATGTTGACTTTTGTCCAACAAATTATGTTCTTCTACATGCCTGACAATTTTATTCTTTACTATTGTTTTGACTAATTTGCCTGGTACTGAAGTTAGACTTACCGGTCTGTAATTGCCAGGATCGCCTCTAGAGCCCTTTTTAAATATTGGTGTCACGTTAGCTATCTTCCAGTCATTAGGTAGGAAGCGATTTAAAGGATAGGTTACAAACCACAGATAATAGTTCAGCAATTTCCCATTTGAGTTCTTTTAGAACCCTTGGATGAATGCCATCCGGTCCCGGTGATTTGTTAACGTTAAGTTTTTCTATTTGTTCCAAAACCTCCTCTAATGACACTTCAATCCAGGACAGCTCTTCAGATTCATCTCCCACAAAGGACAGTGCATCTCCCTAACGTCCTCAGCCATGAAGACTGAAGCAAAGAAATCATTTAGTTTCTCCAATGGCTTTATCGTCCTTGATTGCTCCTTTATATCTCGATCGTCTAGGGGACCCACTGGTTTTTAGCAGGCTTCCTGCTTCTAATGTACTTAAAAACATTTTGCTATTTCTTTTTGAGTTTTTGGCTAGCTGTTCCTCAAAATCTTTTTGCTTTTCTTATTACATTTTACACTTGATTTGACAGTGTTTATGTTCCTTTCTATTTATCTCACTAGGATTGGACTTCCACTTCTTGAAAGATGCCTTTTTGTCCCTCACTGCTTCTTTTACATGGTGGTTAAGCCACAGTGACTCTTTTTTAGGTCTCTTACTATGTTTTTTAATTTGGGGTATACATTTAAGTTGGGCCTCTATTATGGTGTCTTTAAAAAGTTTCCATGCAGCTTGCAGGGATTTGGCTCTAGTCACTGTGCCTTTTAATTTCTGTTTAACTAACCTCCTCATTTTTGTGTAATTCCCCTTTTTGAAATTAAATGCCAGAGTGCTGGACTGCTGAGGTGTTCTTCCCACCACAGGAATGTTAAATGTTATTATATTATGGTCACTATTCCCAAGCGGTCCTGTAATGGTTATCTCCTGGACCTGATCCTGCGCTCCACTCAGGACTAAATCAAGAATTGCCTCTCCCCTTGTGGGTTCCCGTTGCAGCTGCTCCAAGAAGCAGTCATTTAAGCCATTGATAAATTTTATCTCTGCTTCTCTTCCTGAGGTGACATGTATCCAGTCAATATGGGATAATTAAAATCCCCCATTATTATAGAGTTCTTTATTTTGGTAGCCTCTCTAATCTCCCTCAGCATTTCAATGTCAGTATCACTGTCCTGGTCAGGTGGTCGATAATATATCCCTACTGCTAAATTCTTATTATTGGAGCATGGAATTACTATCCATAGCGATTCTATTGAACATGTTGATTCATTTAATATTTTTATTTCATTTGATTCTACATTATCTTTCACATACAGTGCCACTCCGCCACCCACACGGCCTGCTCTATCCTTCCGATATATTTTATATCCCGGTATGATTGTGTCCCACAGATTTTCCTCATTCCACCAGATTTCAGTGATGCCTATTATGTCAATCGCCTCCTTTAATACAAGGTACTCTAGTTTACCCATCTTATTAGTCAGACTCCTAGGCTGCGTCTAGACTGGAAAGATTTTCCGCAAATGCTTTTAACGGAAAAGATTTTCCGTTAAAATCATTTGCGGAAAAGAGCATCTAGATTGGCATGGATGCTTTTGCGCAAGCACTTTGCGCAAAGCATCCGTGGCCAATCTAGACGCGGTTTCGCGCAAAAAAGCCCCAATCGCCATTTTTACCATCAGGGCTTTTTTGCGCAAAACGGTTCTCAATTGTCTACACTGGCCCTCTTGCACAAAAGCATTTGCGCAGGAGGGCTTTTTCCCAAGTGGGAGAGTCATTGTATTTGCGCAAGAACACTGACGCTCATACATTAGATCATCTGTGTTCTTGCGCAAATTCAAGAGGCCAGTGTAGACAGCTGGAAAGTTTTTGCACAAAAGCGCATGCTTTTGCGCAAAAAACTTGCCAGGCTAAACGCAGCCCTAGCATTTGTGTAGAAGCACTTTAAAAATTACCAGTTTATTTGTCTGCCCTTCCCTGATGCATTGGATTCCTTTATATGCGGTTGTTTGTCTGCTCTGGCCCATGGTTTGTCCTCTCCTCACCTCTCTTTCTGTCTATAGCCTAGAGAATCTCTATCAATGGATTCTCCTCTAAGAGAAGTCTCCATCCAATTTATGTGCTTCTCCGCACCAATCGGCTTTCCTCCATCTCTTAGTTTAAAAACTGCTCTATGGCCTTTTTAATGTTTAGTGCCAGCAGTCTGGTTCCGCCCTGGTTTAGGTGGAGCCCATCCTTCCTGTATAGGTGCTTCCCCTCTCCCAAAAGTGTCCCCAGTTCCTAATAAATCTAAACCCCTCCTCCCTAAACCATCGTCTCATCCACGCATTGAAACTCTGACAATCTGCCTGCCTACCTGGCGCTGTGCGCGGAACTGGAAGCATTTCCGAGAATGCCACCATAGAGGTCCTGGATTTCAGTATCTTTCCTAGCAACCTAAATTTGGCCTCAGGACATCTCTCCTACCCTTCCTACGTCATTGGTACCTACATGTACCACGACCACGGCTCCTCCCAGCACTACACATAAGTCTATCTAGATGCCTCGAGAGATCCATAACCTTCGCACCAGGCAGGCAAGACCATACGGTTCCCCCGTCGTCACAAACCCAACTATCTATGTTTCTAACAATCGAATCACCCACTACTAACACCTGCCTCTTCCTAACAACTGGCGTTCCCTCCCCCTCAGAGGTATCCTCAGTGCAAGAGCATACCGCAACATCCTTTGGAAGGAGGGTCCCAACTATGGGATGGTTTCCCTCTGCTCCCATTGAATGCTCTGTTCCCCTGAGACTTTCATCCTCCTTAAGAGCACTGGGGCTCTCAGACTGGAGGTGGGCCAGTACTACAGTGTCCCGGAAAGTCTCATCAACATAACTCTCTGCCTCCCTTAGCTCCTCCAGTTCAGCCACCCTGGCCTCCAAAGCTCAAACTCGATCTCTGAGAATCAGGAACTCCTTGCAACGGGTGCACACATACTCCACCCGCCCACAAGGCAGGTAATCATACATGTTACACTCAACACAATTAACAGGATAGCCCCCAGTCTGCTGCTGGGCTTCCGTCTGCATTTTTGCCTATGAATAAGTTTGATTGATAAGGTTTCTAGTTAAAACAGGAAGTTTTTATTAAAACCTTTAAACTAAAGAATAAAGACTGGCCCCTTCCCACTCCCCATCCCAACTCCCTCTTGAAACTCCCTGTTTGCTGCTCCTCTTCACAAGCTTCCTGGTCGCTGCCTCACAGCTTTGGTAGCCCCTCCCCCTGAGTAAGGCTCAGCCAATTAACAGAGGCTTCTAGATTAAAAACGTTTAGAAGCTCCCCGCTTCCAGCCACAGCACACGCACAAACAAACAAACAAACAAACAAACAAACAAACAAACACAAGCTCAGCACACAGGAAGCAAGCCCCCCCCCCACACAAACACACACTACAGACAGCCACTTACCTCAAGGGTCCCATATTTACTCCTCCTTTACCTGGAGAACTCCCTCTCCAAACTGCCTGTTTGCTGCTCCTGTTCGCAAGCTCCCTGCCTTCCAGCCCTGCCCTCTCAAGGACTCAGCGTGAGGAGCTGAGGGCTCTTGGGGCAGGGCTGGAAGGGAACTAGGGTCACTGATGTTCCCCCCTCACCCCAAGGCAGAGGATGAACCAACCCCTCAGTGATCCTGGCGCATCCAGCCCACAGGAGGGCCTGTTGGGACACCCAGTGCTCGGATCACCTGACTGGCAGGGACACACTGCTGAAGCCAGGAAATGGCCCAGCTGGGACCCGGCTGAGCCGCTGAGACGTCCTGCTGCTGTGAGGGGCCCTGATCCCTGCCTGGCTCTCGCCATCGGCATCCAGCCTGTTCCTGCTCCGCCCCCCAGCCTGCACCTGCCCCCGCAAACTCCCTTGTTCCGAAGTCTGGGCTTGCTGTAACCACCAGGCCAGGCTGCCTTTGTCCTGGCCTCCAGCACCCAGAGCAGGGCACAGGGCTGCGCCATCACTGGCAATTTCCCACCAGCACTGGGAGTGTTTCTAAAGGATCTGCCCTGTGCCAGGCAGAGCTCACTCAGGGCTGGTCCCTGAGCTCGGTGGAGTCAGAGCAGACGATCACTCGGCCCCTCTGGCCTCAGAGTGGATTTTTCTGTGACACTGATGCATGTTACAGGCCTGGCCTCAAATCTGGGTTTCAATTAAACACCCCATCTGATCAACTCCTGTTAGAAACTGAAGCTGCTTCTGTTGCTTGTCTGGGAACCCCCATCCCCATCTCCCTGCCAGCTCCCCTTCCCCAAAACCCCAAGGTACTGGGTGCTCCAGGACACAGGGACTGATGCTGACCAGAGACAAGGGTAAAACTGTCCCCATGGTAACCCTGTCTGGAGCTGGGTGACTGGGCTGTATCACCCAGTCCATGGAGGAGAGACACCCAGCCATGGGACCAGCTAACAGCAGGGTCTCACTTGTCACTCTGATAGTGATGTTTTGGCTTCTCTCTGATGAGATGTTTTGCCCAGATTCTGTCTTCAAGTAATCACAGCTGTACTCTCCCTCTTCTGACTCCGACACACTAAACAGCTGAAGAGATGTGGAATTGTACTGAGACCGATAGAGCTTTCTGCAGTTGATTCTGTGGCCATCCCTGAAGAACCAGATCCTGGACACGTTGGCAGTGCTGGGAGCTGAGCACGTCAGGGTCACAGATTCCCCCAGGTAGGAAGACACGGTGTGGTGGGCTCATAGTGAGTTCGGGGACAGATGATTTGGCTGGGAGGGTAGAAGGAGCAGGGAGAAAACTCTTTAGAGCCAACACCTAGCTGTGAGCACATCGGTCACTGCCCTGGGTCCAAGACCACTTTGGAGACCATATCTCTGCTTTCAGAGTAAGATTTGTAATTAGAGGTGCCTCTCCCCTCCCTATCACTGGGCTGTGGGGATCCTAGTGAACTGGTAAGGGGGCGGGGACATCAGAAATGGATCCATCCTCTGGCGATAGTTATGAAATGGAAGGGCTGTGGATGTAAAACAGGATTCCTGGTCAGGTTCTCCAACTGCAATGCCCTGTAGTGACAAACTTTACTGAGTAGTTGGGCAGCTCTCCCTGCCCTTAGAAACCAGTGCCCTTCCCCCCATCCCCGGCAAAACAGACACCAGGCCCTGACACTGACCAGAGACAGGGGACTTGTTTAACCAAATGTCCCCAATGTTACAAATGTTTGAGGGCTGGGGGCCCCTAGAAGGAAAGTAGCATCAATGCCTCCACCCCCAAATCCCTAAGTGCTGCTCACTGAGGTGCGCTGGCTTGGAGCATGAGGTTTAGAAACTGATCTTACATCTGACAATGTCCTGGAAGTAACACCCAGGCTGCATCCTTAGCATGTGTTGCTCTTGTCTGCCTGCACGACAGGGCTGTGATCTCCCCCTCAGCAGTGCCCAGAGCTGAGAGCTTCCCCCTTCAGTAGTGCCCAGGGGCCACGCCCTCTCCCTGCAGCAGTGCCTGGGCCATATGCAACCACACTTAAACTGCATCCCTCGACATCTGCTGTGAGCATCATTGAGACCTGCGGGGCCTCCAAAGTTGTGTCGCCCTCATCTCGAAATACCCACCTGGAGAAGTGAAACAACTGATCGACAGAGCCAGACCTGTGGCCAGACATGAGCTACTTCAAGACGGGCCAAGAAGAAAAAACAGAATTCCACTGGTCATCACCTACAGCCTCCAGCTTAAACCCCTCCAACGCCTCATTAACAATCCACAACCTATCCTGGGAAATGACCTCTCCCTCTCACAGCCCTTGGGGGAAAGGCCAATCCTCGCCTACAGACAACCCCCTGGCTTGAAACAAACTCTTTTCAGCCACCACACAGCACCCCTCCATCAGACCCACCCAGCAACTCACCCCTGCAATCAGTCCCGGTGCCAACTCTGTCCACACATTAACACAAGCAACATCATCACAGGACCTGACCACATCAGCCACCTCATCAGAAGATCATACAACTGCACATCCTTTACTGTGATATCTCCCCTCAAGTGCCAGCCATGCCCCTTGGCCTCGTGTATCGGCCAAACTGATGAGTCTTTGCGACAAAGGTTAAATGGACCCAAATCAGACATCAGCAATGGATACATGCAGAATCCTGCAGGGGAACATTTTAACCACCCCAGGCACTCAGTTAAAAGTAGCCTCTCTCCTACAAAGGAATTTCAGAAACCAACGACAGAGAGAGCATGCAGAATTCACCTTCATCTGCACATTTGACACCTTCTCCCTTGGTTTGAACAAAGACGTGATATGGTTAACATGTTATAACACCAGCTCACCGAACATTCAGCAGCATATTGAAGTGACAAGATAAGCACGGGACACTTCCGGACCACTCAATTAGCCTCATTAGCATGGGGACTACAACTAACAGATAATTTTTTTCTATCCTCTCTCCCTTATTATTTGGAGGGGCCCCCTCCTCCCCACCATTCAAATTCATCTCATCTGAAGAAGTGGACTGTGTCTATGAAAGCTCATGATACCAGACATTTGTTTTTGTTACTCTCTAAGGTGCCACAGGGCGACTCCTTTTTAAAGAAGTTGTTTCTTTGTTATGCTAAATTGCTTAAGCTCCACAGAGTGGATCTGTGGGGTGGAAGGGTCCTGCCTGTGCTTGGGCAGGCTGAGCCGACCAGCTGGCCTGTCCAGCAGTAGCTAGAAGGAACCGAGCAGAAATGAGGAAACTCAGGCGGATGTATGTGGGGGAGGGAAGGGGGAGTTTTCCACCCATCATGTTTCCTCCGGGGTCTCTGCAAAACCAGCTGCTGCAGGGGGCTGGGGCCCTGAGTCCTCTCTGGGAGCCCAGAGCAGAGGCAGAGAGACCCTCCCATTAACACAGCCCCACAGCAATGGGCCTGCCCAGGGGAACTCAGTGCCATGGGGAGGGGGAAGCTTGGTCTCCGTTGCCCATCCAGCCCTCGCTCTCTCTGCTGGGGCTGCCCATGCAGGGCCGGGTAGCGCCCATGGGGATGGAAGCAGCTTCCCCCCTATGGCCTTGACAGTGACTCACTAAGCAGCCATCGGCCAGGGTTGCTCTCCCAGCTTCTCAGATGTTGCTATTGGGGCAGGTTCATGGGAGATTCCAGTGAAGGGGGCAACCTGGCCCAGGGAAGGCTTGGCAAAGGGACACCCAGGGACCCCATTTTGTAATTTCAAACACCACAGAAGATCCTAATTCCCATGGGCAGAACTCCCCCCCCCCCCTGTATCATGAGCACTCAGAACAGGATGGGAGATGCCATTTCCTGCAGGGGACACCGGCCTGGGGAGCAGCTGGAGAGAGGCTGGAAGAGAAGAGAAGAGAAGAGAAGAGAAGAGAAGAGAAGAGAAGAGAAGAGAAGAGAAGAGAAGAGACGAGAAGAAAGGCAACATGCCAGCAATGGCAACATGAAGAATCCTGCAGGGAAAATTTTAACCTACTCGGGGAAGTAAGTTAAAAGTAGTTGCTCTCCTACAAAGGAATTCCAGAAACCAACCACAGAGAGAGAGCCCAGAATTCACCTTCATCTGCACATTTGACACCTTCTCCCTCGATTTGAACAAAGTCATGACGTGGTTAACGTGTTATAATACCAGCCCCCCTAACATTCAGCACCCTACTGATGTGACAAGATAAGCATGGGACACTTGCAGACCACTCAATTAGACTCATTAGCACGGGGACTACAATCCTGTCTCCCTTCTTATTTGGAGGGTCCCCCTCTGTCTCTCCCCCATTCAAATTCATCTCATCTGAAGAAGTGGGTTGTATGCATGGAAGCTCACAATACCAGACATTTGTTTCTGTTACTCTAAGGCGCCACAGTTCTACTCATTTTTTAAGAAGTTGGCTCTTTGTTATGCTAAATAGCTCAAGCTTCCACTACAAGTTGGAGTCATCCTTCACGAGGCTGGGCCCCCTCTGTCTCTGCTGGGACTGCCCATGAGGAGCCGGGTAGCACCCATAGGGATGGGGGCAGCTTCCCCCCTACAGCCTTGGCTGGGACCCACCAAGCAGCCATCAGCCAGGGTCACTCTCCCAGCTTCTGAGATATCTCTGACCTGCGGCTGCTGCTGTTGGGGCAGGTTCACAGGAGATGCCCATGAATGGGGCAGCCTGGTCCAGGGGCACCCAGGGACCCCAATTTACAATTTTAAATTCCACAGAAGATCCTAATCATCATGGGCAGAAATCTCCCCCTCTGCCCCGCACCATGAGAACCCAGATAAGGACAGGAGATGCCATTACCTTCAGAGGACACCGGCCGGGGGAGCATCTGGAGCGAGGCTGGAGGAGAAGAGAAAAGAGGGGGTGAGAGCTCAGGGGAGGGGAAAGGAAGGGGGTGCAAAGAGATTCAAGGATCTGGGGGTTACTGGACGACAGAGGGTCTGGGGGTCCAGGCAGGGCACTTACCCAGCAGAGGCAGAAGGCGAGTTAGTTGCATTCTGAGATGCTGGCTCTGGGCTGGGAGCTGGGTTCTCAGCTCCGCTGCTTGACAAATGTGAGTGCAGGGAAGGGGATGGGACAGTCTGCTCTGACAGAGGAAGTTACAGGTTCAGGCGTGGTAACTGCTCAGCTCAGGGGCTGGAGAGACAGCGGGGCCTGGTGCACAGGGCGGGAGGAGGGAAGCTCACCATTTGTACATCTCACAGTGGTGGGAGGGGCTAATCCTGCAAGTGATTGACACCTCTGGTTTGGAGGGGGGACTTCACCTGTAGAAAGGAACCTGGAATAAGTCACAGTGTCTGGGGATCTGGCCCAGCGGGGCTGGGGTCTATTGACACACACTGGGACCTTGTTCATTTATGCTGCAGACTTAGGAATTGTCCCCTAGTCCCTCTGGAGCCTGCAGGTGTCTAACGCTTGGCGCTTGGAGGCTCTGCTATGGTACTGGGAGCCTTAGCCCAGAAGTGCAGGGATGGGGCTAGGGAGGGTTTCCACTCCCCCAGCCCTGACCCCACACTGGGTAAGAGGAGCTGGAAGCAGGGACAGACCAGGCCCACCTGTGGACAGACTTAGCTGAGGTTGGGCTGGGGAATGACTTTAAACTGGCCCGGATGGAGGGATGGAAATGACTGCATGGCCCGAGGTTCTGTCATCAGGGCTGCTGGGCCAGACTCTGCCGTGGGGGGTGCCCAGCCAGCCCCTCTGGTCTCCCACAGTGAAGGCACATGAGTGGGGTTCACAGCCACAGCAGAGCCACACAGACACTGAGAGCAGATGTGTTCTGGGCAGGCTCACTTACAGGGACTTGATGCAGCCCCAGGCGCATGGCCCCAATGGGTCCAAAACCACCACAGAAATCTGCCTGGTACTTGCTGCCCCTTTGATCTCAGTTTCTGCCCACTTAACTGTGGAGTTTGCAGCCTTCCCATGCGGCAGCGGTTTCCATCCACCCAGTGAGAAGGACCGTTGGGGATTCACTTTGTCTTCCCCTGCATGTTCCATAAACACCGTCACAGATGGGGCCATATGTGAAGGCCTGTGTCCAGTTCTGGCCCCCCACTACAGAAAGGATGTGGACGCATTGGAGAGGGTCCAGCGGAGGGCGACTAAAATGATTTGGGGACTGGAGCACATGACCTACAAGGAGAGGCTGAGGGAGTTGGGTTTGTTTAGTCTGCAGAAGAGAAGAGTGAGGGGGGATTTGATAGCAGCCTTCAACTTCCTGAAGGGGGGTTCCAAAGAGGATGGAGAGAGGCTGTTCTCAATGGGGGCAGGTGGCAGAAAAAAAGAGCAATGGTCTCAAGTTACAGAGGGAGAGGTCTAGGTTGGATAAGAGGAAAAACTCTTTCCCTAGGAGGGTGGGGAAGCACTGGGATGGGTTCCCTAGGGAGGGGGTGGAATCTCCATCCCTAGGGGTGTTTAAGTCCTGGCTTGTCCAAGCTCTGGTTGGGATGATTGAGTTGGGGTTGGTCCTGCTTTGGGCAGGGAGTTGGGGTCAGTGACTCCTGAGGTCTCTGCCAGCCCTGGGGTTCTATGTTAAAATTCCATCTGATGTTTCAGAGTCTGCGTTCGCTGCCGTGATCTTACAGGTGCCTGTAGATGGCTGGCAGCCAGTGGCCTAAATCAGTGGTCGAAAAAGAAACTGGATAGAGGCAGATTGAGAAGAAGCGTTGTGTCAGGCTGTTGGCCTGTGAGAGATTCATTCCATTGCTTTGCGGCCAGGCAGAGAAAGTTGAAACTGACCACGGCCCCTGATAGTGTTACACTGCTAAGTGCCTGCATTTGAGGGGTCAAAACATGGTCCCTGCAGACACACTTTCCTGGCTCCCACAAAACAAGAGACACTCTGGAACTAGTGCCAATGGTCACTGACCCCCCGAAACCACAACACGTGTAGGTTGCTGTCAGGTCTGGGACACCAGCCACAGATCAACTGGTTCCTTAAATAGTACACCAAAGGCCACACCCATAGCCAGTGCTGTGAGAAACTCTGTAAAGGTTGATTAATAATGGAATAAGCGAGTTCTCTGTAGGTTAAAGGCAGCAAAGAGATACACCAAGTATTACCCATCTAAATCTGGTGAGTGATCGAGCTCCGGTCATCTGTTCATAGAATCATAGAGCTGGAAGAGACCTCAGGAGTTATCAAGTCCAGCCCCCTGTCCATGGCAGGACCAATGCCAACTAAATCAACCCAGCCAGGGTTTTGTCCAGCCAAGACTTAAAAGCCTCTAAGGATGGAGAGTCCACCCCCTTCCTAGGTAACCCATTCCAGTGCTTCCCCACCCTCCTAGTGAAAATGGGTTTTGTAGGCAGATCCACATGGCTGCCCTGGGAATCTCTGGCTTCAATTCAGAGTCTTTGGCCCTTCAGAGTTCAAACAGCCAAAAACCAGATTCTTTTTGTCAGGGATTTTTATTCCCTTGCCCCAGAGATCGGGAGGATGGGACCAGTTCACAAGCTCATTGCCGGTTCATGAGTTGGGAGAACAAACAACAAAGTGTTCTGTGCTCTGATGTTCCACAACTGTTTGTCTGATGTCTAGGGCGCTTCTTTCCCTGGGCAGGAAATAGCCCCTCCTGTGGCAAACTCATATTTCACACTTGGTCGTGCTGCTCTCCAGACTGACTGGGTGTTTACAGTTACAGAGCAAACACTTAAATATCAGCTGATAATGTGGCATGTGGCCATGATCAGTGAGATTAATGCAGGCAGCAGCAACACACAAACATTTTGTAGATTCTAAACAGGAAACACATTCTTGCACACTTACCATTTATATTAAGAAACATGAAACACATTCTCATACGGCTAATTCCGATATCGAACAAAACTAACACCCAGGTGACTTCGTTGTCAGTTCTTAGCTAACACCTGTTGCCTTGGCAAGAGCTGGCCTCAGACATGAAAACAGCACACAAGCCATATGACCTGGTCTGGTCTCCAGGAAATGAGGTGAGTAGTTCTTAACGTTACCCTGGATTTGAGGTGCGTCTGTGTATCCTATATTGTGATCAAATCAACTGCCACCATGTGCATTAGCCACCAGAGATTAAGCAAAGAGAACACGACCTGGTTAATGGTTAATTGGAAAGTAGGCACTGAGCTTGGAGGTCAAAACTACTGATTCCTGACAAAATAGGATTAAGGGACAGAAAAATCAACAAGTGAAACTGAAAATCTCGGTGGAGGAGGCCCCGAGTCTGGTCACCTTGGATATAACAAGTTTCCAGATGTGTAGGAAACATGATGATTCCACAGAGAACTTTACGACTTGGCTGCTCTGCAGGAGTTAGTTATGAGATACGAGAAGACTGCTGTGGCCGTGGCGGCCGTGTTAGAGGGAAGAGACTTTGAACCTTCTCCATCATCCAGGGGAGCACGTCTCTCATTGGGCTTTGACTTTGCTCAAGAAGCAGGCTGGTCTCTTGGGCAGGCCATCTCCAGCCCCATCGATAGCTGAGTCGTCACCTGCTCTCCATGGCAGATCGATGCCTTGTTACCTCCCATGGATGTTGCAATTGTCCAGTCTTCATCACCCATCCAGACCTGTGTGTGTCCCAGACCATGGCGCCCTTTACTCAGGGCACTGCCCCAGGGCAGCGTCCTGACAGTCTGGGGTCCTCCCCCGTCCGGGAACTCCAACTCCCTTGTCTCAGTGACCCATTGCCAAAGTCTAGTGCCTATCTCACAGGCAAATTGCATTTGAGATGGCCACTCAGCGTTAGAAAGGGGTAGGGATCTGCTACCTTCTCCTGCCCTGGCTGCCTCTCCGCAGCCCTAGTATCTTCCTGGGTCCCACTTGTTGGGTGTAGCCTGGGGCTGCTTCAGGCCTGAGCTCCCTGGTATGGCAAAATAAAGATGATAAGGAACAAGAGAAAGAACTGGAAATAAACATCCATGAGCCCTTGTTCAGGGCTGAGCTCCACAGCTCCCCCTGCCTTCTCCCAGCACAGCGCTGTCCAAGGTACCAAGCAAGCAGGCAGCCAGATCCCTACCCTTCCAGAGCTGGAGCAAGAGTGAGCCGCTTCTGGCCAGCCACCCCTGTTATACAGCCCTGCCGGTCTCAGATTGGCAGCCATAAGCTCCCTCTTGATTGGCTGCTTCCCTCGCCCTCTACCAGGGCTGTTTTAGCCCTTTAAAGTCCAGTGTGGGGCAACCCCACATCACAATCTCTATAAATTCTGATCATTCGCTGCATTTTATCAAAAATGGATACGGTCAATTTGGTTTCCAACAACAGGGTCTTGTACATTTCAAACCTTAAGCAGTGATTGAGCTGGGACAAAACAGAGCTTCCCCCAATGTCTCCCTCTGACTTCTTTTCTGCAAGGTGTATGGGGATGCAAACCCATTGCAGGTTTAGCCTATGTCTCTGGCTCTTCTTGGTTCAGTCTCTTTCAATAGTCGCTGAGTTCGGTCAGTGGTGAGGACTGTCCTCGATTTGGTAATATTGTCTCTTTCCTGGTTGGTTTTAGGAGAGGCCATCCCATTTCAGGCATGTCCCATTGTGCTCTGTTCAAATATGGATTTTCACAGGGACTCACAAAGAACAATCATATCCCCATCTGCCCTACCCTATGATATTGTTCACCAAAAGGCAGAGAACAGACCCACATTTTCTCAGCTGCCTGTGGGGACATGAATACTGGGGAGCCGAGTTCACACTAAAGTAGCAATCTGATTGCACAGGAGTTATGCAGCCGTGAAAAAGTGCCCGTGTTCTGCCATGGATGCAGCTGTAGTTCGGTTGGTGGCTGAAATGCTCATGGTGCCCAAAGCCCTTTCAGACCCTGTGGGTGTTTCCAAGGTCTCACGCTTTGATTTTCCACCAGAACATCCCCCTCCAGGCTGAAATTCAAGCTGAGCAATTGCAGCAAATGTGACAACTTGTGGGAAAAATCCAAGGCAGGGAATGAAGGGCCGCTCGGCAAAACAAGCCAGGTACCTGCATCTAGAAGCAGTGGTAGGAGACGAGGAAGATGAGGCCATTGATGAGGAAGAAGGAGCCACCCACGGCCAGTTTCCCAGACCTAGCAGAAGCAGTGAGCTTCAGAGACAGAGAATGGAACCCGCAGGTAAATGTCACTGGTGAACATCCTGCCCGTGGTATCAAAGATTTTTCTGCCTGTAGGATCTGTGACAAACTCCCCTGGATCTCAGGGACCATCAAGCTGAGATTAGAATCCCACCCTGAGCCCTTCGCTGTCTGACACGTGGACACCGATACCTTATAGGTCCTGTCTGTGTGTCTGTCCCTCTCCTGCCCACCTGTTCTGTAACACCGCTATGACCTGCCGTGTCCATCCCCGCGGGGCCATGCAGGTGATGTTCAGGGGAAACCCTTCGCTCACTGCTCCAGACAGGGGATCCATGCTCAGCTTTGGCTGGGGAGGGGGATCTGTGGGGAACAGAAAAAGGGAGGGGTCAGCAAGGGCATGTGAGGGGAGAAAGTGGAGCTCAGAATTCAGTTTATTCACAGCTGAATGTTCTCTCTCCGGAGCATCTGGTTTCATTGCAGGGTCCCCAGGAGCTCCTCACAGAAATGAGCAGGCGCCAGGCAAGGACAGCTTTCTTCCCATGCGATGTGGGGCTGAGATATGGCGGTCAAAGGTGGACACAGGCAAGAAGACATCCCTCATTTTGTGTCCGTCTCCACTGCCAATGCTCCATGGAGCCTTCAACTGATGGGGGGGGATCCCCTTCCCTCTCGCCAGGCTGTTTGAAACCTCCCTTACTGCAGTTTAAACCCATTGCTTTTTAGTCTATCCTCAGAGGCCAAGGAGAATGATTTTCCTCCCTCCTCCTTGTGACACCCTTTTAAATTCCTGAAAACCGCTCTCCTGTCCCCTCTCCATCTTCTCCTTTCCAAACTAAAGAAGCCCATTCTTTCAGCCTTCCTTCATAACTCATGTTCTCTAGACCCTAGGTTCCCAAACTGGGGGGCGTATCCCCCTGGGTGTGTGTGAAGAAATGCCAAAGGGGGTGCGACAGGGATCCAGTCCTCCCTCCATCAATCCCCCACCCTAAGAAAGAGCCCCATCTGTCCAGTAAAAAACCCAGGAAATACCATATGAAATGTCCAGTATTTTGTCTTTTTCCTGGCTTGGGCACCTGCCGGAACTCGCCCAGCTCGGGCTGGCTGTGGTGGGGGGAGGATGGAGCGTCCACCTTAAAATGGCAATGCCTGCTCTGCTCTTAAAAGGGAAACATTTGTGGGGGGGGGGGAGGGATTGGTCAACAATTTTTAACCTGGAGTACTGGCACTGGTTTTTTTTATACTGGTCCCAGAAATTAAAGGGGCCACAACTGTTTCAGCCCTGATCAGTTCCTTTTTTTTTTTTCTCAACAAGTTTCACTGCTATTTTTGTGGGATTTTGGAGGGGCATGAGGGTTTCTCAAAAATCAAAAGGGGGCGTGATGCCAAAAAGTTTGGGAACCACTGCTCTAGACCTTTCATCTTTCTTGTTGCTCTTCTCTTGAACCTCTCCAATTCCTCCACCTCTTTCCTGAAATGTGATTAACTTGGGGTTATTCCCTGCGGTTGGGGGGGTCATAGCAGGTGACCCTTCATCCATTTTTGGCCTCAGATTTGGTCTTTCTGTGATATTAATAAATGTCCCAGACTTGCCCTGAAATCTGGGTTTCCAGAAAACATCCCAGTGAATCAACTCCTGCTAGAAATTCAAGTAGCGTCTATTGGTCGCCTGGGACCTTCCTCCATCCCCATCTCTCTACCAGCTTCCCTTCCCCTGCATCCTTGATTCTTGTAACCACCCCATTGCCACAGGGAGCCAAACACGTGATCCAAGTAGATGCCCCAGAGTGGTACAGCTGGGAGAGTCTCAGGAAGAGGGTGGAGGTTATGGGGGGGGGGGTCTGGAAATGACAACGAGTCAGATTCCAGGGCAAGAGCAGGGACTCAGGGAGCCAAGAGGAGGGGACATGGGGAGAAGGCTGTTCCTGCCGAAGAGGAGCAAGAGAGGGATTCCCACAGAGAAATATGGGGGTCTCCTGTCGGTCTCCAGTCTATGCTGAGCAGCTGGGAACCCCAAGCTCACCATGGACTGGCTGAGATGCAGACAGCTGAGGTGTTGGGGTCAGTTGCCGATTCCCAGCAATGACCAAGTCCCCCCTTAACCTTCTCTTTGCTACTCTGAACACACCGCTCTCACTATAGGGTGCACCCACCCGCCATGTGGCTGGGGAAATTCCAGCACAACCCATCCATGCAACTTCACCCCCATCCCACAGCCAGCTACCCCAGAGAACCCCCCAGTAGCCCTCAATCTGCTGCTCTCCCTCCCATAGGTAAAGGAGATTGCAGGGGAGGGGGGCAGACTGGACCAAGGAGCAATTCAGGGTCAGGGTCAGGGGCCGAGAAGACAATCCACCTTTTAGAAAGGGAATTAGGGGCATCAGGAGTGGAACTGGGCAGGAAGGTCCTAAATGAGCCTCAGGAAACTTTGAATCCCCACTCTGCCCATGCAGGGGGAGCAGGGGAGGGCAAGTGGATTGTGCGAGGCTCCTGCTGCCCCTCCTCCCAGCTTGCCAGACTCTCCTGCCTGGGGAGAAAGTGGGAGGGAAAATGGAGGAAGGGTTGTTGATGCAAATGGTTCACCCCACATTCCCCATGGGGGACAGCAGTGCAAGAGGAGGGAGAACCCATCAGACTTGCCCAGCAGCAGCTAGACGGCCCTGCGGGGAAGGAGAAATGAGGAAGTTTGGGCAGACGTGGGGAAGTGGGGACGGGGGGAGAGCTTCCTGTGGGGTCTAAGGGGACTCTCTTTTTAATGTCACACTGCAAAGTGCTGGGCATGTGGGAGCCCAGAGCTGGGGCAGAGAGACCCCCTCACACACACACACACACACACACAGCCCCACACCGGGGCACTCATTGTAATCGGGAGGTGGGAGCTCAGTCTCCATGGCCCATCCAGCCCTCACTCTTCTGCTGGGGCTGCCCGTGAGGGGCTGGGTAGCGCCCATGGGGACTGGAGCAGCTTTTCCCCCATGGCCTGGACTAGGACCCACCACTCAGGGTCACTCTTCCTCCCCCATGGACATGGCTTTGGACTGGAGCTGCTCCTGGGGTGGATTCACAAGAGATGCCAGGTTACGGGGCAGCTTGGTCCACCGAGGGCAAAACATGGGAGCACCTAGAGATCCCCCCTTTCCTTGCAATGTGAGAGGATGAAAATTTCCCCTCCCTTACTGCCCAAGACACCACCACCCCTATCGGAAAGTGGAGGAGGCGTCCATACCTGTGGGGGGACACTGGTTCTGAGAGACTCTGGAGCGAGGCTGGAAGAGAAGAGATGAGAGGGGATGAGAGCACCAAGGAGGCGATTGAGGGTGCAGAGCGGGGGGTGCCCGGGGGGAATCTCCAGACAGACAGAGGGAAGGCAGCCGAGGGAAGGCACTTATCCAGCAGAGGCAGCTCCATGCTGAGCTGGAGGCTGTGGGCTGGGAGCTGGCTTCTCAGCTCAGCCACCGGCCCAGAGGGGGATGGTCCCCTTGCCTCCGATGGAGACAGAGGAAGTCCCAGTCTGTTTCAGACACAGCTGAGGTCCGTGACTTGCGTGACACTGGTGTCTTCCGTGCAAGGCACGTGAAGGGCAGCTGGCTGCTTCCCACAGCAGACACGGGCGGGAGGGGCTAGACCACTGCCCCATGGGACTAGCATCTCTACGCTTTGGGCCAAAGGACTCAGCCAGGGGAAAGGAAAGGCACATGAGTTACACGGGCTTACACCGGCTGGGTGTCTGTGCCCCACGACTCTACAGCCCCAGGAGCCCAGCTGGTGTCTCACTCATTCACAGCCCCGACTCTGAAACCAGCCCCTGGTCCAGTTGCAGCCGGGAAGGGGGAGCAGGGGATTTCAGCTCTGTCCCAGAAGCATTGAACAGGACATGACAGGGCAGGGAGGGTTTCTAAGTCTCACACCCAGCCCCAGAGTGATGGGGAGACACCCCCATGCCCTTATAGTTACCATGGCAATATAATGCTGAATTGCTTTGTGCAAAGTTGCCTTAGAAGGTATCATGCTAGAAGTCCTGATCTGCAGAGTGCTCATACCCGGCTAGGCTCTGCATGCTGTGTCCTTGTGTCTGAAATGATCTGCATCGACTCTGCACCTGCATTTCCATCTGTTTGCTCCTGGCATGACACCAGCAACCAGCACCTTGCAGTTGAACCACCTATCTATGGCTCTGGGAGGGCAGGTGGTGGCAGAAGGGGGGCTGGAGTGTCAGTACTAGGGTGGGATCTGTGGGGCAGGCTCTGGACAGGGGCAGGGACAGGCTGCAGGAGGGGGGGAGGGGGCAGTCTCTGGGAGGGAGATTGGGGGCTCTATGGGCTGTGGGGGTAGCACAGTTCAGGGAGGAGGAGGAGGGGGTGTGGGCTCTGTGAAGGGTGAGGGGGTGCAGCAGTTACATGGGGCACCCACCCAAGTAGCTCCTATGGAGTGGGAGGTAGAGGGGTGTTGGTGCATTATCCCTGCAGCTCCCATTGGCTGAACAGGCACTCAGGGAAAACAACCAGGTGAGGCTGGGGGAGCAACCCACCCTCAGACACTGCTGGAGCCTTTCCCGGGCCAGGAATATTCCTGGGGCCCTGGCTCCACAGGCCCACAGAACTTGCTGCCCAGCCTGACCATTGCCCCCCCTGTTATGACACAGTGAAGAATGCCAAGGGATGTGATCAGCCCATGTGACTTTGTACTCCACCTTGCACCTTCACTTTCCCACTCAGCCCTGGCCTACACCACAGCAAGCCGTTATTTTGAAATCCACATTCCTGCTTTCTGCGGGGAAAAAACATCTGAGGAGGTTCCACAAGTACAAGGGCAGAGTCCTGCCCTTGGGACAGAAGAATCGCAAGCATTGTTACAAGCTGGAGACTGACAGGCTAAGCAGCAGTTCAGAAGAAAAGGACCTGGGGATTGCAGTGGATGAGAAGCTGGAGATGAGTCAACAAGGCACCCTTGTAGCCAGGAAGACTACCGGCAGAGTAGGTGCATTAGGAGGAGTGTTGCCTGCAAATCTAAGGAAGTGATTATTCCCCTTTATTCGGCTCTGGTGAGGCCACATCTGGAGTATTGTGTCCAGTTCTGGGGCCCCCGTTGCCGAAAAAATGTGGACGCATTGGAGAGGGTCCAGCGGAGGGTGACCAAAATGATTAGGGGGCTGGAGCACATGACCTATGAGGAGAGGCTGAGGGATTTGGGCTTGTTTAGTCTGCAGAAGAGAGGAGTGAGGGGGGATTTGAGAGCAGCCTTCAACTCCCTGAAGAGGGGTTCCAAAGAGGATGGCGAGAGGCTGTTCTCAGTGGGGGCAGATGGCAGAAAAAGAAACAATGGTCTCAAGTTACAGTGGAGGAGGTCTCGGTTGGATATTAGAACAAACTATTTCCCGAGGAGGGTGGGGAAGCACTGGGATGGGTTCTCTATGAAGAGTGTGGAATCTCCATTCCTAGAGATATTTAAGTCCCGGCTGGACAAATTCCTGGCTGGGATGATTGAGTTGGGGTTGGTCCTGCTTTGCGCTGGGGGTTGGACTTGGGGACTCCTGAGGTCTCTTCCTGCCCCAGGATTCTAAGGTACCATCAATATCTGAAGAGTGGCAGAGTTGTAGTGATGAAAGGGTCTTTCAGGGCTGACCTAAGAGGCATCAGGAAATCTTTGGCTTTAGTTCACTGTCTTGGCCCTCCAAGGCCCCAAAAAAGATGCTGTTCCTTCTTGTCAAGGCTTTTTATTCCCTTCCCCGAGAAGACAAGAGGCTTGGATGAGTTCCCATGTGTGTCTCAACTTCCTGGGTGCGAGGATGCACTCAGCAAAGCGTTTCTTTTGTGATGTTCTGTAGTGGTTTTCTGGTGTCGAGGGGCCTTCTTTGGCTGGGCAGGAAATAACCTCTTCTGTAGCAAACTTGTATTTCACACGTGGTCACGCAGCTCTCCAGACTGTGTGGGCTTCTACAGTTTCAGAGCAAAACTTGACTAACGGTTTATAAAAAGGGATGTTATCAGTGAGACTGACGCAGTCAGCAACATACAAGCTTTTCAAAGCTTCTGAACACTAGCGCCATTCTGATAGAACTCATACATACTTGTGCAAAATTAACACACCAGTGACCAGGCCTGGTCTCCAGCCGTGAGGCTGTCCATTTTTAGCTAGTGTCTGCAGCCTGAGCAAGACCTCCCACCGGCACATGAGACCTGCTGTTTTCCCATCTAGCCATTAGCTTCATCCACAGAAACGTGTCAATCCACATTCCTTTCTCTAGGGCTGCTTTCCTTATCAACTACTCCCATAACATATGTCCAGCAAACATTTGCAACCGTTTCTACATAGCATGTAGCTAAGGCATGCGATGATATTCTTGAACAGTAGTTACCAGTTTTTATATGATACTGAACAGGATGCTGGATGGCTAAATATTCTGGCAATAGTGTCTTGGATAGAAAGGGTTCAGGATACAGTGAGATTTAGAGCGTGTTTCTCCTCCTTCCAGGTGAGCTGTGTCACCACCTCACTATACAGCACATGCTCATGTTCACCAGGGTTGGCTTTGGCATTCGACTGGGTTGTGTGGGCCTTTGTCATGGTCATGAGGGATGTCCAGCAGCCTGGGAACTACAGGGTTAACTATTTCCCTGTACCTAGCCAGGTATCTGCTCAGCCAATAGAAATGCAGATAGGGATTTCAAACTGAGATAAAGGAATTTTGGGGTTTTCTCTCCTTTGTCTTTGAGCCAGTTTGCTCTCTAGATAATGAGGGAGACAGAAGACATGTCTCTCTCCGAGAAAAAGACTCTTCATCATGTGTAAGTAGGGTGAAGTCTAGATAAATCCATCAGGTTTTATTGTTTTCTGTTTGGGGAATTTGGATCTGATGTCTGTGCTGTTAGAAATGGGTTTTTCTCTCTTTTGTAACTAAGTCCTGAGCCTATGGGGGTCATCCATGAGTATATTAATTGGTGACTTTTTTCATCTAGTCATTATGCTTGGTAAGAAAAGGGCTTTCTTTTTTATTAATCTGGAGTTGGTTCATTTCTGTGTCCTGGAAGATCTGTCTGTGGATATTTGTATCTTCTGACTAGAGGACAGCTACCACAGATTGCAATTGGTGTTTTCTCTTTTCTTTTTCAAGCTCTTTGGGGAAAAGAGCTTGGGGTGCCCTGGGGTTGGTTTCAAGTGTCCACCCCCGGTTGTGGGTTCAAAAGCACTTGATGGTGGCAGTGGATTTTTCTCCCCAAAATCTAGGTTTTTAAGATTTTGGGGGGAAGTTTTATACCAAAGCCTGAAAAGATTTGGTTCCTTTGTGGTTGTGAATATTTTAAACTCTTTACCCAGATCACAACAGATTAGTGTCTGACTAGACCAGATCTCAGGCACAGGTGGGGAGATCCCAGCCTCTCGCCTCCTTTCACCCACCTCTTTTCTTCCTGCAGCAGTAGCAGATCAGAGCAGCCAGGACTGAGATCAGGAGCAAGATGCCACGAGTTCTTAGAAGAATATAATGGGCCCTGTGTGAGGCTGTTCATGGTACAAAGGAAAAAGGCAAAAAGGCAAAGGTAGTCTTGAGAAAGCTCTGACCCCCAGAGGAATCCGGCCTTGCACCAAAGTTGCTGTGATGGCCACTCACAGTGGTGGCCATTGCACATTCGGTCTGTACCTGCCTGACGATCTTTCTAAAGTGGGGAAGGATGGTCCAGTGGTGATGGGGCTGGTCTTTGACATGGGGAGTTGACCCCAACAGCCAGATAAACCACCAGTCAGCTGTTGCACTTGGCTCCTCTTCATCTCGTTTCACACCTGTGGTGTAGCTCAAGCTGGTGTTTGCCCTGCTGTGTAGACAAGCCCATAGAGTATTAGCACAGTTTTTGCAACAACGAAAAAGGTCATTGTTCAGCACAGATCAAAAGGAATGGATGCAATTTGCCCCTAGTATGGCTCAGCCTGATTCATGAACAGGAGAGATCATTATTGAAAATTGCTCCCCAAGAGTCTGTGAACATGGAAATACGGAAAGTGAGCCCACTCCCAAAACTGACCATGGGATCTTTTTGGTTACCCTGGTTACCGGTATGACATTTTAACTGGATGCCCCCTACCTCTGAGGCCATACTGCGTAATATGTTCAACTGTTCATTGGCTGAGCAGTGTCATGTATGGCAATGGGTCATTGGAAAAAGAAAATGTTTGTTAAATTCCAACCACAAGCCCAGATTGCTCCTGAGTACATTGGGGCCCACTCGTGAATTGTTTGTGAGGGGTCAAAAGGGGGATAACGTAGCCATCTAGCTAAAAATGTAGCTTTATGCACAGTAATGTGCCTCAGTTTACCCTGCCAGCTCCCCCCTTCTGAAAGCAGAAATGCCCTTCCCCTTCCCATCTGTCACAGGGCACCAGCCACCTGTAGCTGATCCCAAGGCAGGGACAGAGTCTTATAATTTTAAGTTGTACAAAGAATCTTGAGAAATAAGAAAAAAGCTTCTGATGGCTTGGGGAGGGGGGCGGGCGGTTAATTGTAATTTGACGTCCTTGTTCAAATGCGCATCTGGCTTCTCTGTAACCAAGAAATTGACCTGGTTCTGTGTGAGAGAGTGAGAAATGTGGGAGAGAGACATGAGAAGGCCAAAGGTTCTAGGAAGAAGCTGACAACAGACATAATGACTCTGAAGATGCTGTACCTCCTCATCGAGGTGGAGGCAGTGGGCAAATCGAGGGCTCTGAAAGAAGGCAAGCATTTATCCATCAGGACAAAGTATTTGTGATAGAAACCAGCTTAGCACAGCAGAACAAGACGATAAGGAGCAAGAGGAAAAAACTGGAAATAATCATCCATCAGCCCTTCTTCGGGACTGAACTCCCGGCTTGCCCGCCTTCCCCCAGTAGGGCGCTGTCCAACGTACCCAGTGAGCAGGCAGCCAGGTCCCTCTCCTTCCAGAGCTGGAGCAAGAGTGAGCCCCTCCTGGCCAGCCATTCCTTTTACACAGCCTTGCCAGGCTTGGATTGGTGCCACAAGCCCTCTCCTGATTGACTGCTGCCCACAGACTGGTGCCAGGGCTGTTTTAACCCTTTACAGTCCAGTGAAGGGCAATCCCCGCATCACAATCTCTTTAAACTCTGATCATTCCTTGTGTTTTAACAAAAAGGGCCACGGTCAATTTCCAACAACATTTTCTTTTAGTTTTCCAACCTTTAACAGTGTTTGAGCTGGGCCAAAACAAGAGCCCCCCCCCAATGTCTGCGTTTGACTTCTTTGCTGTAAGGTGTATGGAGAATCAAACCTATTCTGGGTTCATCCTATGTCTCTGGCTCATCTTGGTTCAGTCTCTTTCAACGATCACTTGGTACTGTTAGTGGTGAGGACTGTCCTCGACTTGGTAATATTGTCTCTTTCTCATTCATTTTAGTAGAAGCAATCCCATTCCAGGCATGTCCCATCTCGCTCTGTTCAAATACGGATTTCACAGGGACTCAGATAACAGCCGTATCTCCGCCTGTGTTGCTCTCATGTATGCTCCCCTGTGATATTTTTTGCTCGTGTGGTTTGGGAGGATATTCCTCAGTAGAACACACATTTTCACAGCTGTGTGTGTGTCAGGGGGGTGAATACTGGGGAGCCGGGTTCACACCGAAGAAGCAACCTCTGCACACAGGAGATATGCAGCTGTGAAAAAGGAGCTGTGCACCCCCCCCCCCCCCCCGGCCGGACACAGCTGTAGTTCAGTTGGGGGCTGAAATGCTCATGGTGCCCAAAGCCCTTTCAGACCCTGCGGGTGTTTCCAAGGTCTCGCTCTTTGATTTTCCACCAGAACTTCCCCCTCCAGGTTGAAATTCAAGATGAGCGATTGCAGCAAATGGGCCAACTTGTGGGGAGATTCCAAGGCACGGGATGAAGGGCCCCTCAGCAGAACAAGCCTCGTACCTGGATCTAGCAGCAGCTGTATGAGACGTGGAAGATGAGACCATTGATGAGGAAGAAGGAGCTGCCCATGGCCACCTCCCAGACCCAGCGGAAGCTGTGACCTGCAGAATCATGAATGGAATGAGCCGGTTAATGTCACTATTGAACATCCTGCCCGTAGTATCAAAGTATTTCTGCCTCTAGAATTTGTGACAAACTCCCCTGGATCTCAGGGGCCATCATGAAACCCAGCCCAGCCCAGCCCAGGCTGGTGGATGCTAACCCCTGATCCTTCCCGTCTGTGTGTCTGTCCCCGTCTTGTCTGCCTGTCATGTTACACTGCTGTGACCTGCCCTGTCCTTGCTTGTCCAGCCAGAGCAGTGGGGAAGTGTGGGGGTTTGGGAAGGGGACCTTGGGGAGATGTTAGCAGGCAGCAGCCAACTCACCTGACACTGTAACCTTCACAGCCTGGCTCTTGGAGGATGGGACCCACCTCCCAGCCACGTTCTCCTCGTACCCACAGGTGAATTCCCCAGGGATGTTGGGACCGGCCCGTGGGATGCTGAGCACAAAGACATTCACAGAGCTGGTGCCGGGCTTCATGGTGCTGATCTCAGACCCCAGATCCCCAGGAACGAGCTCAACTCCATCCTTGTAGAAGTGAAACCTCCGCTCACGGGCATCCCTGGGGGCCGTGCAGGTGATGTTCAGGGAAAACCCTTCGCTCACCGCTCCAGATGGGGGATCCATGCTCAGCTCTGGCTTGGGAGGGGGATCTGTGGGGAGCATAAAGGGGGAGGGGTCAGCAGGGCCCCGGGAGGGGAGAAAGTGGAGCTCAGAATTTGGTTTATTCACATCTGAACTTCTTTCTCTCTCCAGAGCCTCTGGTCTCATTGCAGGGTTCCCAGGGGCTGCTCACAGAAATGAGCAGGTGACGGGCTAGGGACGGCTTCCTTCCCATGCAATGTGGAGCTGAGATACGCAGAGTCAAAGGTGGACAAGGGCAACAGGACATCTCTGGTTTTGTGTCCCCCCTCTGATGCCAATGCTCCATGCAAATGCACAGAAACCCATCCACTCTGAGCGATACAGGCTGGTTCTACTCACCCTGGGTCTCCGGTGTGTGAGGGGAGGGGCTGATGATACCAGGTCAAGGTCATCTCAGGAACAAGTGCAGAATGGAGAGTTCTCTGGGAGAAACTCCCTGCACCCCTCTGAGCCCCACTCTGCCCTGTGCCCACATGTTACCCTGCAGGGACAAAGTCTCTCTATGTGGGATTCCCTAGCTGGGCCCAGGACCACGTTGGAGACCAGATCCCTGGTTTCAGAGTAATATTTGTAAGTGGTTGTGCCCAACATGTCAGGGTAGAATCTCTCCCTTCCCTATTGATGGGCTGTGGGGATCCTGATCTACTGGGTCTGGAAAGGAGTCAGGGGACATCAGATAATAGTTATTAAGTGGAAGGGCTGAGGATGTAAAACAGGATTCCTGGTCAGGGTCCCCAACTGCCGTGTCCTGTTGGGACAAATTTACTGAGCATCTGGGCAGTTCTCCTGACCCTTCATGGCCAGTGCCCTGCCCCCACCCCAGCCAGGGAATTGTTTAACCCAGGGCTACTCAACATGTGGCCCTTTGAACATGGCTTCATACCAGCGAGTCAATAGACCATAAAACACTGTCTGATAGAACCATTTGTATCAACAATCCTTCCCCCTTTTCCTCCCACTTCTTCCCCCAGTGTCTCTAGGGATGTAGACAAGCTGCAGTGGGGACACGGTGAGCTGGGGGGCTGGAAAAGACAAGGGGTCTGGGAGAGCAGACCGCTCCTATGTGGGCTGCTGGTGAGCCAGGGGCAAAAGAGGAGCCAGGGGAGGGCAGAGCAGGGAGGGATCCTGGGCACAGACCCCAGCCAACCCCAGCCCCATGCCCACGAACCACGTCCCTGCCGGGCCAGACAACCCCTGAGCAGCAGAATTCTCCCTGCCAAGAACCCAGTGGGACCAGCCTCCCCGATGGGTATCTGGGGGCAGCTCCTGCCCTGGGAAGCTCAGCCTGCAGGGGCTGAAGGACAGCTTGTGCAGCTGAGGCCGGGGGTGTCAGGGAGCTGTCCCAGCAGTCACAGACCACACACTGAGGGCAGGTGGTAGCAAAAGATCTCAGCACCATGGGTGCCACTGGGGATCCTCACACTCACCCTCAGCAGAGTAAATGCTGCTCAGTGAGGTGCCCTGGCTGGAGACGCCTTTGGAGATCTGCTGTCCCCCTTTGGTGGAGGAACCTGTATCCTGCCCCCTTCTCATGCTCGGGGCTGAGTCCCTGTGGGTGACGGGCTCCCTTTGGGTATAGATGGGGCTCAGGGAGCCAAGACAGGCCCTGGGAAGTGGAGGGTCTGGAGTGGATGGAGAGGTGGGGGCATCACAAATTCAGTCATGGGGGACATAGAGGAGCAAAGTCCTCAGCACAGCCAACCCGACCCTTCTCCGATGCCCTGCCCATTGCCAGACCCACCAGGCTGATGGAGAGCAGCTAGCTCCTCACTGCTTGGACCTCTTGGCTGGACGGGCAGTAACTAAAGGGTAAAACCCAGGTGGGTAGGAAGTATAGGCTGGGAGCCAGGAGAACCAAGGGAAAGGAAGTGCTGAGATTTGAGTGGAAAGGGAACCCGCCTGCAGCTTTTCTTTGTGGGAGTTTTTGAAACCTGGAGCTGGGGGAACAAGAGGAATCGAACCAGGCAGGAATACCAGGCCTACAAGGAATACTGGGCATGGGCACCAACAGCGCTTCCCTGTCTGAGAGGTGGGTGCTGACTCCAGATCCTTCCTGTCTGCGTCTGTCCCTCTCCTGCCTGCCTGTCCTATAACACTGCTGTGCCCTGCTCTGTCTTTGCTTGTCCAGCCAGAGCAGTGGGGAAGTGTGGGGTTTGGGGAAGGGGACTTTGAAGGAGATATTAGCAGGCAGCAGCTGACTCACCTGACATTGTGACGTTCCCAGTAATGTTCACAGCCCAGCTCCTGGGGGACGGGATCCACCTCCCAGCCACGTTCTCCTCGTACCCACAGGTGTAATTCCCGGTGATGTTGGGAGCGGACCGTGGGATGCTGAGCACAGAGCTCTTCACAGAGCCGGTACCAGGCTCCATGGTGCTGATCTCAGACCCCAGATCCCCAGGAACGAGCTTGACTCCGTCCTTGTAGAAGTGAAACCTCCGCTCCCAGGCAGCCCCGGGGGCCGTGCAGGTGATGTTCAGGGGAAACCCTTCACTCACCACTCCAGATGGGGGATCCACACTCAGCTCCGGCTGCGGAGGGGGATCTGTGGGGAGCAGGAAAGGGGAGGGGTTACCTGGGCCCAAGGAAGGGAGAAAGTGGAGCTCAGAATTCGGATCATTCACAGCTGAACTTTGTTCTCTATGGAGCCTCTGGTTTCATTGCAGGGTCCCATGGGCTCCTCACAGAAATGAGCAGGAGCTGGGCTAGGGATGGCTTCCTTCCCATGCAATGTGGGGGTCAAAGGTGGACACGGTCAACAGGACATCACTTCTTTTGTGTCCCCCCCTTCACTGCCAATGCTCCATGAAGCCTTCGACAGACGGGGGGGAGGGGAGGCAGGGACTGTGGGGATCCACTCCCCTCTGGCCAGGCTGTTTGAGACCTGGGGCCCCTGCTTAGAATCCGCCATCCCAGAGGAGAGAGGCACAAGGTGGCCCTGTCGGAGGGGGGGTGCCCAGGTCTGTGTCCGTTGCTGCTTTGAGTGTCCATTTGCTGAGCTGCTCTCTCAGGGTGGCCATATTGGAAATTAGGGGCCATGTTGGATTGGTGTGTCCATGGCATCCTTGTGTTGAGGCCACATTGAGGTCCATAGTGGAACCCTGTTGCTCATCTGGCCGCCCAGTAGGACTAGAGAGAGCCATTTTCTCAGCTGGGCTGCCACGCTGGGCTTAAGCATGGTGGTGGGAGGCACATGGAAGAGCAAAGCGGGGGCAGGAGAGGAGGGAACAAAGAGGGCAGGTGTGAATTCACAGAGCAGAGCCCAGTGCAGGGGGAGGGAGGGAGGAGAATGAGCAGAACTGGAACAGGAGGAGACAGGAGCAGGAGACTAGAACTGGAACTAGAGGAGGCAGGAGGGGAGTTGGGGCTGGTTCCGTTCCAGGTCTCTGCCCTGTGGGAGGCAGGAGATCAGAGGAGATGGACATTGGGTCCTTCCTGGCCTGGCAGTCTTTGAAGTACAATCGATGGTCCCGTGACTGGGCTGGGCGATCCAGGCCTGGGGCTCTGGATTCTTTGCCTCAGCTATGAGCCCCAGCGGGTTCCTTCAAGCCCCATCAAAGACCAGCTTCTATCCTGGGCTGGGGGGGTCTGTGCCAGATTGAGATGGGAACCTCACGTGTGTGTGTGGGGAAGGTGAATAAGAATAACAGGTCTGGGGAGCAGAGGGAGGGAAGACGACGGTGCTGTGAGAAGGAGCCTCTGGGAGAGAGGGGTCAGTGCAGGGGGTGGAGGAGGAGAAAGTCCCAGGCTCTGCTAAAGTGTCTCTGTACCTCTAGGCTGGGGGAACAGCTGGGGGCTGCAGCAGCAAGGTTCCCTGCTGTATCTGGGTAGGGATGGAGAAAGGCCCCTCACTCACCCTCCCCCCATGGGAACAGGGTCTCACCCATCACTGACACCGGGACAGGAGGGCTCATTTCTGACGGGATCTCTCGCCCAAGCTCCACTCTCCAGTACAGGCAGGTGTAGGCTTGGCTGGCTGGTGCATCACTCGTGCTGATCTGCCAGGAGACCCCACTGGAGATCTGCTCCCCTCTCTGATTGAAGAACCTGTATCCTGCTGCTTTCTCATTCAGTTGATCCGAGCACTGGAGGGTGACCGGCTCCCCTCGGATATAGATGGGCTGAGGAGGGTCCAGAGACAGGCTGGGGGGAGGTGGACGTTCTGGTAGGGAGAGAAAAAAAGTGAGGAGGGAGATAGATGAGCCCTCCCTGTGCTCACATTCATCAAGCAGCTGAGCGGAGCGGCTGGACGGGCAGATCTGGTACAGACAAGGGCATGGCCAGAGAGGTTTGTTTTATTCAGGCTCTCTATGATGGATGGGAGACGCTGCCTTTTTGTAAACATCCCAACCAAAGGGTAAAACCCAGGTAGGTAGAAAGTGTTGGCCGGGAACCAGGAGAACCAATGGAAAGGAAGTGCTGAGATGTGAATGCAAAGGGAACCCGCCTGCTGCTTTTCTTTTTGTAATTTTTTTTTAACTTGGGAGCTGGGGGCACAAGAGGACTTGAACCAGGCAGGACTACCAGGCCTTCAAGAAATACTGGCTATGGAAATGGAGCGGACGTTGAGGAACAGATCTGTGAGTAGATAGGGAATGTCTAGTTAAATGCAATCTGGTTATTTTCTGTGCCTTGTTGTTTGGTAAAACTTCTCTGTGCTAAGACCCTGTGTCTCCCCACATTGTAACTTTACACTGAATCCCAGGGATGAAATTCTGTGTTTTCATTTGTTCTTTTCTGGCACCTGGCAGCCAAGTACACTTTGCGAAGTAGATCTTTTTGTTTTGTTAATACCATCTCTCTTGTGGTAGAGGAGCTTGGGGTTCCCCTCTGGGAGAAGATGCTAAGTGATTTCTTCCTGGGTTGAAGAAGAAAGGGAATCATTTCTCAGTTGCTGGTGGCAGCTACCTCCCAAGGCCAGGGACTCATTGCCCTCCCAGCCACTCCCTCCCTCCTCCTTCTGTTCCCTACCAACTGGCTGGGGGGAGGCACCCCTCCCCCAGCCAGGCAGCTCCATGTGCGGCAGCCCAGAGCAATTGACCCACTCACGTAAACAGTAACCGCCCACCCCTCAGCTGGTCCCATCCAGAGCTTCTCCCAGGCCCTCCTTTGCCCCTTGCAACCCAGCCCCTCTGCACAGCTCTGGGCCCCTGCCACTGGAGGGTGCCAGGGTGGATGCAATGAGACCTGGGCAAGTGACCGGGGACCCAGCATGAGGACCTGGCTGAGCTGCTGTAACATCCTGCTGTTGTGAGGGGCCCTGCTCCGTGTCTGGCTTCTGCCATCGGCATCCAGCCTGTTCTTGCTCTGCCCCCTGCCTGCACCTGCCTTGTTCCACCCTTGTTCCCAAGTGTTTCCCCGCTCTCACCATCAGGCCAGGCTGCTTCCATCCTGGCTCCCAGTACCCAGAGCAGGGAGACGCCTGCGCATTCATTGGTGGTTTTCTAAAAGATATGCCCAGTGCCAGGCACTGCTCACTCAGGACTGTTCCCTGCGCTCTGTGGGGTCAGAGCAGACGATCACTCGCCCCTTCTGGCCTCACAGTTGATGTTCCTGTGACACTGATGCATGTTGCCGACATAGCCCCAAATCTGGGATTGAATTAAACTCATCAAAGTCTGTGATGAATTCAAGCAGCTTCACTGGGACATGTAGCCATCTCCACACACAGCACGTCTTCCCCCATAACCCCAAATGACTGGGTGTTCCAGGGACACAGGGACAGAAACTGACCAGACAGGGTAAAACGGACCCCAAGGTGACCCTGTCTGGAGCTGAGTGACCGGGCTGTATCCCCCAGTGCATGGAGCAGAGACATCTGGCCATGGGGCCAGCAAACAGCAGGCAATAGAGAGTCTCACCAGTCACTGCGATGGGGATGTTTTGGCTCCTCTCTGATGGGATCCTTCGCCCAGACTCTGTCTCCCAGTAACCACAGTTGTACACGCCGGCTTCTGAGTCAGACACACTCGACAGCTGAAGAGACCTGACATTGTATTGAGACTGCTGGAGCTTTCTGGAGCCAATTCTCTGGCCATCCCTGAAGAACCAGAACCCGGACACGGTGGCAGTGCGGGGAGCTGAGCACGTCAGGTTCACAGATTCCTCATGTAGGAAGATGCCATATGGTGGACTCACAGTGAGTTTGGGGGCAGGTGGCCATGCTGGAAGCAGGCAGGGAGGAAGGAGAAAAATCTTCAGAGCCAGTGCTCCACTCACATAAACAGTGGCCCCCCACGCCTCAGCCAGTCCCACCCAGAGCTGCTCCCAGCCCTGCCTTTGCTCCTTGCATCCCAGCCCCTCTGCACAGCTCTGGGCCCTGCCAAAGCTCAGCAGCTGTGCCATTGGACAGTGCCAGGGTGGATGCACTGAGCCCGGTACAGGTGCCTGGGGACCCAGCATAAGGAGCTGAGGGCCCTTGGGAGGGGCAGGGCTGGAAGGCAGGGCCAGGAGGGAACCAGGGTCTCTGATGTTCCTCCGTCACCCCAAGGCAGAGGATGAACCAGCCCCTCAGTTATCCTGGCAGGGCAGGCCCATAGGACACCCAGTGCTCCGGTCACTTGACTGGTGGGCACACACAGGTGAATCCAGGAAATGGCCAGATGGGACCCTGCGGAGGAGCTGCTGGTGCGAGGGGCCCTACTCCATGCCTGGCTCCTGCCATCAGCATCCATCCTGTGCCTGCCCCACCCCCGCCTGCTCCTGCCCCACCCCCCAGCCTGTGTCTGCCCTGCCCCTCCCTTGTTCCCAGGTCTGGCTTCACTCTCAGCATCAGGCCAGGCTGCCTGTCCTGGCCCCCAGCACCCAGAACAAAGTATAGGGCTACACCATCACTGGCAGTTTTCCACCAGTACTGGGTGCATTTTCTAAAGGATCTGCCCTGTGCCAGGCAGGGCTCACTCAGGGCTGTTCCCTGCATGCTGTGGGGCCAGAGAAGATGATATTTTGCTCGAGAATGTGGGGGAGTTATCAGGAAGGTGAAAGCGCAGTTGGAATTGCAGCTGGCAAGGGATGTGAAGGGTAACAAGAAAGGTTTCTATAGGCATGTTAGCAATAAGAGGGTGATCAGAGAAGGTGTGGGGCCTTTACTGGATGAGGGAGGTAACCTAGTGACAGATGATGTGGGGAAAGCTGAAGTACTCAATGCTTTCTTTGCCTCTGTCTTCATCGACGGGGTCAGTGCCCAGACTACTGCACTAGGCAATGCAGTATGGGTAGGAGGTGGGCAGCCCTCAGTGGAGTGAGAACAGGTTTGGGACTATTTAGAAAAGCTAAACATACACAAATCCATGGGCCTGGATTTAATGCATCTGAGCGTATGGAGGGGAGTTGGTAAATGTCATTGCGGAGCCTTTGGCCATTATCTTTGAAAACTTGTGGAGATCAGGAGAGATCCCGGATGATTGGAAAAAGGCAAATGCAGTGCCCATCTTTAAAAAAGGGAAGAAGGACGATCCAGGGAACTACAGACCAGTCAGCCTTACCTCAGTCCCCAGAAAAATCATGGAGGGATCCTCACGGACTCCATTTTGAAGCACTTGGAAAAAAGAGGAAATTGATCAGGAATTGACAACATGGATTCACCAACGGCAAGTCCTGCCTGACCAACCAGATTAGCCTGTATAATGAGGTAACTGTCTCTGCGGACATGGGGAGGTCAGCGGATGTGATATATCTTGACTTTAGCAAAGGTTTTGATATGATATGCCACAGTATTCTTGCCAGCAAGTGAAGGAAGTATGGATTGGATAAATGGACTGTAAGATGGATAGAAAGCTGGCTAGATTCTCCGGCCCGACAGGTAGTTATTAATGGCTCGATGTCTGGTTGGCAGTCGGTTTCAAGTGGAGTGCCCCAAGGTTCGGTTCTGCAGCTGGTTTTGTTCAACATCTGTATTAATGACCTGGATGAGGGGATGGACAGCAAGTTTGTGGATGACACTAAGCTAGGGAGAGAGGTAGATCTTCTGGAGGGCAGGGATAGGGTCCAGAGTGACCTAGACAAGTTAGAGGATTGGGCCAAAGGAAATCTGATGAGGTTCAACAAGGACAAGTGCTGAGTCCCGCCCTCAGGACAGAAGATTCCCAAGCATTGTCACAGTCTGGCGACTGACTGGCTAAGCAGCTGTTTGGCAGAAAATGCCCTGGGGAGTCCAGTGGATGAGAAGCTGGAGATGAGTCAACAGGGTGCCCTTGTAGCCAAGAAGGCTAATGGTTCATTGGGGTGCATTAGGAGGAGCATTGCCAGCAGATCTAGGGAAGTGATTATTCCCCTTTATTCGGCTCTGGTGAGGCCACATCTGGAGTATTGTGTCCAGTTCTGCCCCCACCCCCCACTACAGAAAGAATGTGGACGCATTGGAGAGGGTCCAGTGGAAGGCAACCAAAACGATTCGGGGGCTGGAGCACATGACCTATGAGGAGAGGCTGAGGGATTTGGGCTTGTTTAGTCTGCAGAAGAGAAGAGTGTGGGGATGGGGGGGGAGATTTGGTAGCATCCCTCAACTCCCTGCAGGTGGCTCCAAAGAGGCTGGAGAGAGGCTATTCTAAGTGGTGACAAGTGGCAGAACAAGGAGCAATGGGCTCACGTTTCAGGGGGAGGTCTAGGTTGGAGATTAAGAAAAACTGTGTCCCTAGGAGGGTGGGAAGCACTGGGATGGGTTCCCTGGGGAGGAGGTGGAATCTCCATCCATAGACGTGTTTAAGTCCCAGCTGGACAAACCCCTGGCTGGGATGATTGAGTTGGGGTTGGTCCTGCTGTGGGCAGGGGACTGGACTCGATGCCTCCTGAGGTCTCTGCCAGCCCTTGGAGTCTACGATTATATGATCACTTGACCCTTCTGGCCTCAGAGTCGATGTTTCTGTGACACTGACATGTTACAGGCCTGGCCCCAAATCTGGGTTTCAATTAAACATCTCGGCTGCTCAATTCCTGCTATAAACTGAAGCCACTTCTGTTGTTTGCCTGGGACCCTCCCATCCCTGTCTCTCTGACAGCTCCCCTTCCCTATAACCCCAAACTTCCGGGTGCTACAGGGACACAGGGACTGACTCTGACCAGAGATGGGGGTAAAACTGACCCCATGGGGACCCAGTCAGCACCTGAGTGACCGGAGTGTATCGCCCAGTGTATGGAGGAGAGACACCCAGCCGTGGGGCCAGCCAACAGCAGGTGACAGGGGTCTCACCAGTCACTGCGATGGGGACGGGTCGGCTCCTCTCCGATGAGATCTCTTGCCCAGAATGTGTCTCCCAGTATTCACAGCTGTACTCTCCAGTGTGTGACTCAGACACTCTCAACAGCTGAAGGGAGCTGCCACTGTACTGAGACAGCTGGAGCTCTCCAAAGTCAATTTTCTGGCCATCCCTGAAGAACTGGGTCCCGGACACAGTGGCAGTGCTGGGAGCTGAGCATGTCAGGGTCACAGATTCCCCAGGTAGGAAGACAAGGTGTGGTGGGCTCACAGTGAGTTCGGGGGCAGACGGCTGGTCTGGAACAGGGGGAAGGAGGAAGGAGAAAACTCTTCAGAGCCAATGCCCCACTCAGGTAAACAGTAACCCCCTCACCCCTCAGCCGGACCCAATGTAGGGACAGGTTTGAACCCACCGTAAAAAGAAACAGTAGCCCTTTTATATAGCTAAAACCCCAAATGTAGCGTCTGGCTAAGCTTTCTAGAGGCTGGCTGGTGAGTCAGCCTAAGACCCATAAGGCCCAGCTGAAGCCTCGAGTTTAGTGGGAAAACAGGATGAACGTAAAAAGCAACCCTGCATGTTTCTCCTAAAGTAGAGAGCCAAAGAAGCATAATATTAGGTAGGGAGCCATAACTAAACTCTCATCTCATAAGTGTCACACACCCACGCAAAGCCAAAGTCCTGGAAGGGGCCTCAGCGTTTGGGCCATCCTCCTAAGACAGAAACAACAGCCGCCTTCTCAAGGCCAACCACGAATCATTGGTAAGGAAGTAGAGATAGCGCCCCCCTTTTCGCGAGCCCAATTTGCTTATCTATCAAAGGTATTCTTTAAATCAGTGTTTCTTAAACTGTGTTGCCCAGAACACCAATGTACTGAGAGGCGTTTGGAGGTGTGCCATGGAGAACAATAGAGTTCAAAATGGCTGCTCTTAAAGGGGCAGGTGACTTTTTTTTTTTTTGTTCAATAACTTTCCCCCGACCCCTTTTTTGGGGGGGGGTGTCAATAAATTTTCGTCAATCTCTCCCCCGCCTATTTTTTTTGCTCAACAAAAAATCCTTGGTGTTCCTCATAAAAAAAAATTATTGTTTGGTGTTCCTCGGTCTTAAAAAGTTTAAGAAACACTGCTTTAAATAATTGCCTGCTGTGTATCTCACTCTGTTTTGTTTTTTGCTCTCTACCCCTAAAGAAGCACCTATGGACCATACCTATCACCTATTGGGGAAACACCATTACCACTCCTACAGATGCCAAGTGGAATGTAGCTACGCCTCACACATTTTGGGGGGAAGGGTGGGGATATACACTGAAGTTTAGTAATTGTGTTTACCATGAGCTGTGGGCGAAGTTACTTTGTAATCGTTTAGACTTTTGGCTTATTGGCTCATCATATCTTGCTGCTAGAACCTAACCAGGGGCATGGGAACTCCTCGCCCCATGGCTTCCCTCCGCCCATCAGCCCCTATATAGCCCAGTGTAATTATTTACTTGGCAGTGTTCACAGAGCCCAAGTGGCAAGGTGGACCTCCACCAGCGCTGTGTGTAACGAACACTCCTGCTTGAATGTACACGGTGTCTACATCTTTAGTTTTCAAAACCCACCCAGAGGTTCTCCCAGCCCCCCCTTGCCCCTTGTATCCCAGACCCTGTGCACAGCTCTGGGCCCCTGCCAAAGCTCGGCAGCTGAGCCATTGGAGGGTGCCAGGGTGGATGCACCGAGCCCTGTAAAGGTGACCAGGGACCCAGCATGAGGACCTTTGGAAGGGGCAGGGCTGGAAGGCAGGACCGGGAGGGAACCAGGGTCTCTGATGTTCCCCCCTCACCCCAAGGCAGAGGATGAACCAGCCCCTCAGAGATCCTGGTGGGTCAGGCCCATAGGATGGCCTGTCAGGACACCCAGCGCTCGGGGTCACATGACTGGGGGGACACACTGCTGAAGCCAGGAAATGATCCGGCTGGGACCCGGCTGGGACCTGGCTGAGCCCCTGTGATGTCCTGCTGCTGCGAGGGGCCCTGCTCCGTGCCTGGCTCCTGCCATCGGCATCCAGCCTGTTCCCACTCCACTTCCAGTGCATGTCTACCCCTCCCCCCAGCCTGTGCCTGCCCTGACCCCCAGCCTGCATCTGCTCCACCCCTTACTTTTTCCCAAGTAGTTTTTCTACCCTCTCTCCCTTCTCATTTGGAGGGTCCCCTCCTTCTTTCCCCCCACTCAACCTCATCTCACCGGAAGAAGGGGGCTCTGCCCACCGAAGCTCACGATACCAGACATTTATTTGTGTTAGGCTCTAAGGTTGGTTCTTTGTTATGCCAAATAGCTCAAGCTCCCACTACAGGATGGACTCATTCCTCACCGGGCTGGGCAAATTACAGGTCCAGTCCAGGCAACTTCATGCCCCTCGCCCCACAGCCTGCTGCCCCCAGAGGCTGCCCCACCACCCGTGTCCAGCTGACCCAGCCTGTGCCTGGGCAGGTTGAGCCAACCAGCCGATCTGCCCAGCAGTGGTGAGCAGAAATGAGGAAGTTTGGGTGGATGTCGGGGGGTTTCCTCTGGGCTTTCTGCAGCACCTGCTTTTCCTGCCTGCTGGGCAGGGCTGGGTCTGTGGCCCTGAGCCCTTAGTGGGAGCCTCAAGCTGGGGCAGAGAGACCCCATCCCCACAGCCCCACGTAGGGGGAGGGGGGAGTTCTGTGTCCATGACCTGCCCAGACCTCACTCTCTCTGTTGGGGCTGCCCGTGAGCGGCCGGGTAGCACCCACGGGGATGGGGCAGCTTCTCCTCTATGGCCTTTGCTGGGACCCACCAAATAGACCCTCCCAGCATGCACAGATGAGGTCACTCTTCCACCCCCACAGATGTCAGGGGATGCCATGGGGGCACCAGGGGGGATGTTCCCCCCTTCCTTGTGAGAGGAGCAGACCCCAGTGCCACTGCCAGGACCACTCTCCCCTGCCCCACCCCACCTCCAGCATCCCAGTGAGGCCAGGAGACCTCGTTACCTGCAGTGGATGCCGGCCTGGGCAGACTCTGGAGCAAGGCTGGAAGAGAAGAGCAGAGGGGGTGAGAACTCTGGGGAGGGGTTGAGGATGTGGGCCAGGGCTTGGGGAGTGTCCAGACAGACAGACTGGAGGTGAGGGTGGGGGGCCGAGTGGGGCACTTACCGAGAAGAGGCAGGAGCAGAGTTAGCATCATGGTGAGCTGGTAGCTCCAGGCTGGTAGCTGGGTCCTCAGCTCAGCAGAGGAAGCCACAGCCTCAGGTGTGGTCACCGCTCAGCTCAGGAGCTGGAGAGACACTGGTGTGTGGTGCGCAGGGTGAGCAGGTCAGACCTGCCCATTTCCTGGGCCTGACGATGCTGGGGAGGTGGGTATGGAGCAGAATCTGACACCTTGGGGGGAGGGGGAACAGGAAGCTCAAAGGAGTGACACTAGCTTGCACCCGCTCGGGATCTGGCCCAGGGGCTGAGATGTATTGACACCCACTGGGGCTTCGCTCATTCATGCTACAGACTTGGGAACGGCCCCTAGCCCTGCTGGGCGGGCATGCATCTGTTACACTAACACTCAGAGGCTCTGCTGCAGAACCAGGAGCCTTAGTGCAGATGGGTAGCGATGGGGCTGGGGAAGTTTTTCCAGTCCTCAAGCCCTGACCACGTGGGATAGGACTGACCCCATGCTGGGGAGCAGGAGCTGGAGGCCGGGCCAGGCCCAGCTGGAGATCGACCCAGCTGGGGAAGGGCTGAGGGAGAGCAGAAAGGGGGCAGACCGGCAGAGATGGGGTTGTGGGGAGAAGTTCTCCTGCCTCTTTGTTCATCCCCACAGCCGTGAGTTCCCTCCGTTCCACCCAGCCAGACCCTCCTGCTGGGCCCCGACCTTCCAACCCGGGAGCCATTTTCATGTCTCTGGTGGGAAAGAAACCGACATTTCCCCGTCCCTGTGAAACTGCCCCTCCATGACCAGCCATGTCGTTCTGAGCCCTGTGTCAGCCCTTCACACCGGGCTGGGATTTACATTCACCCAGTGACAAAGAGCTCTCGGGATTTGCTTTCTCGTCCCTTGCCTGTCCTGGCATGGAATTTTCCAAACTTTGAGTTTTTGCACAGCTATGAGGGGATGTACCAACCACACTGGAGCTGGGGACGGAGCTGCTGTCCCTAGAGGAGATCTCACCATTGGATTCCCGTCTCCAGCGCACCCAAGTGTCTGACCCAGCCCTGCCCTTCCCAGTTGTCAGCTCCAGCCAGGTAACTGCACTGGGGCTGTGAACTGGGCTGGGGCCTGGCTGCCCTTTTGGCTAGAAGAATCTGACTCCTGAAAACTGCACTAGCCAGGGAGCCGGACCCAAGTGGGTAACCCACTTCCTGGGGAGATCCATAGTGTGTGTGTGTGGGGCAGAGAGTGTGCGGGAGCAGGGGGTGAGCGGAGAGGGAGGCCAGGATGGGATGAGGACATGGGGGAAGAGATCAGTCCTGGACAGACATGAACACAAACTAACATCATCCCATTCCCTGACACCCAACCCACCTTGGCAAATACACCCCAGCCAATAACCCACTTTCTCTCTCTCTCTCTCTCTCTCATTTTCCTAGAGCCCAACGTCAGAAGAAACCACTATGAGGGGAGGCTGAGGGATTTGGACTTGTTTAGCAGAAGAGAAGAGTGAGGGGCGATTTGGTAGTATCCTACAACTCCCTGCAGGGGGTTCCAAAGAGGCTGGAGAGAGGCCGGTCTCAGTGGGGGCAGGTGGCAGAAAGAGAATGAATGGTCTCACGTTGCAGTGGGGGAGGTCTACCTTGGATATTAGGAAAAACTATTTCCGTAGGAGGGGGAGGAAGCACTGGGATGGGTTCCCTAGGGAGACGGTGGAATCTCCATCATTAAAGGTGTTTCAGGCCGGCTTTTTCAAGCCCTGGCTGGGATGGTTGAGTTGGGGTTGGTCCTGCTTTGGGCAGGGGGTTGGACTCAGTGACTCCTGAGGTCTCTGCCAGCCCTGGTCTTCTATGAAGAAGGGCTGTTAAAATTCCATCAGATGTTTCAGAGTCTGCATTTGCTGCCATGATTTTACAGGTGTGTGCAGATTGCTGGCAGCCAGTGGCCTACATCAATGGCCGAAACGGAAACTAGCTAGAGGGAGACTGAGAAGGAGCGTTGGGTGATACTGTTGGCCTGTGAGATATTCAGTCGATTACTTTGTGGCCAGGCAGTGGAAGTTGAAACTGACCACGGTCCCTGAGAGTATTACATTGCTAAGTGTCTGCATTTGAGGGGTCAAAGGATGGTCCCTGCAGATGCACTTTCCTGGCTCCCACAGAACAAGAGACACACTGCAACTAGTGCTAATGGTCACTGACCCCCGAAACCACATCCCGTGTAGGTTGCTGCCAGGCCCGAGACAGCAGCCACTTACCCCAGATCAATTGTTTCACTAAATCCTACACCAAAGGCCACACCCATAGCCAGTGCTGTGAGAAACTCTCTAAAGATTTATTAAAAATGGAACAAGTGAGTTCTCTGCAGGTTAAAGAGACACACCAAGTATTACCGATCTAAATCAGGTGAGCGATGGAGCTTTGGTCATCTGTTCATAGAATCCAAGGGCTGGAAGAAACCTCAGCAGGTCATCAAGTCCAGCCCCCTGCCCAAGGCAGAACGAATCCCAACTAAATGAACCCAGCCAGGGCTTTGTCAAGCCAAGACTTAAAAACCTCTAGGGATGGAGATTCCACCACCTGCCAAGGGAACCCATCCCAGTGCTTCCCCACCATTCTAGTGAAAATGGGTTTTGCAGGCAGACCCACATGGCTGCCCTGGGAATCTCTGGCTTCAGTTCAGAGTCTCTGGCCCTTCAGAGTTCAAACAGTCAAAAACCAGATTTTTTTTGTCAGGGCTTTTTATTCCCTTGCCCCAGAGATCGGGAGGATGGGACCAGTTCACATTCTCATCTCCAGTTCATGGGTTAGGCGAACAAACAGCCAAGTGTTTTGAGCTCTGATGTTCCACAACTGTTTGTCTGATGTCGAGGGCCCTTCTTTTATTGGGCAGGAAATAGCCCTTCCTGTGGCAAACTCGTATTTCACACTTGGTCGTGCTGCTCTCCAGACTGAGCAGGTGTTTACAGTTGAAGAGCAAACACTTAAATATCAGCTGATACGATGGCGTGTGGCCATGATCAGTGCGATTAACGCAGGCAGCAGCAACACACGAATATTTTGTAGATTCTAAACAGGAAACACTTTCTTGCAAACTTCACATTTATATTAAGAAACATGAAACATATTCTCATACGTCTAATTCCGATATCGAACAAAACTAACACCCAGGTGACTTGCCCAGTCTCCAGTGATGAGGTTGTCAGTTCTCAGCTAACACCTGTTGCCTGGGCAGGAGCTGGACTCAGACATGGAAGCAACACGCAAGCAACATGGCCCCCACTTATGCATTCATCATACCAGAGTGGGGAATCAGCCTTGAGAGTGTAATAAAGGGTTCAGGGTGTGACTGCTTGAGGAAGGGGAAAAGAGGAACAAAAAAGAGCTTGAAACGAGAAAAACAAGCTGCAGTCTGTAACACTACCACAGCACAGTGGGCCAGAACTGATGACCTCTTAAGGTCCCCTCTCAGCCCTACATTTGAGAGTATGTCTACACTGCAAACTTCTTTTGGAATATGCTTTTCTGGAAGAGATCTTCTGGAAAAGCTTATTTCGAAATAGCGCATCTGTCATGACCATGAAAGATGGGCAGCAGCCTGGGAATTAAGGGGTTAACTGTACCTAGCCGGGTATCTGCTCAGCTAATAGAAATGCAGATAGGGATTTCAAACTGAGACAAAGGAATTTTTGGGTTTTTCCCTCCTTTGTCCCTGGGCAGTTTCTCTCCAGCTAGTGAGGGGGACAGACATCATGTCTGTCTCCAAGAAAACTCTTCACTTTCTGTAAAGAGGGTAAAATTTAGATACATCCATTAGGTTTTATTGTTTTATGGTTTCGGAATGGGAATCTGATGTCTGTGCATTTGAAAAATGGGTTTTTCTCTCCTTTGTAACTAAGTTTTGGCCAATGGTGGAATTCCCCCATGAGTATATTAATTGGTGACTTTTCCATCTAGTCATTATGCTTGCAACAGGAGTATTGTGGTGATAATAAAAGTTCTCTCTCTTTCTTTTTTATTAACCTGCTATTTGTTAATTTTTTTGTGTCCTGGTTTTTACTTTCGGGGTGAGATTTCCCAAGTGATGTCTTCCCTGGTTTCTTACTATTACTTGGGTGGTGGCAGCGGATCTTTATCCCCAAAAACTAGGTTTTTAAGATTTTGGGGGGAAATTTTATAGCAAAGCCTGGAAAGATCAGGTTTTGTGGTACTTTTGCAGGCCCCCACTCCCGCATTTATCATGCAAGAGTGGGGAAGGAGCCTTGACAGCGGCTACACATAAAAAGCGCAACGAAATAGAGATGTGCTATTTCGAAAGAGAGTGTCCAATCAGTATGGACGCTATTTCGCATTTAAGGCCACCCGGAACCAGTTCAGGCAGGGCATTAGGTCAGCAGTTGCTTGTGGGTGCTGCTGCCTACGGCTATCTGACACGCGTCTTAAAGGGACCCCCCCGGACAGCTGTTTCTCTGCTTCTGCTGCCTGCTTGCCTACCTCTCCAAGGGACAGCAAAGCATTTCCTCTGTGTGCTCTGGCTGCCCTGCCTCAGTTTCTGCAGGCTGCCTTCATGGTCCTGCATGAGCTCAATTCTGAGCTCATCATTGAGACCCTCTGCCTGAGTGAGGGAGCAAGGCTCTTGCAACCACACCCCAAGGTGGAGTGATGATTCTGGAGGCTGGACGCCAGTTCTGACTGCTGGGACCAGCTGGTGATGGAGCGGTGGGACGACCAGCAGTGACTCCACAACTTCTGTATGAGGAAGGAGACATTCTTGGAGCTGTATACCTGGCTTGCCCCTGCCCTCCTATGAAATGATGCCCAGATGTGACCCGCCACCCCCCTGGAGAAGCAGGTCACCATCAGCCTCTGGAAGCTGTCCACGCCAGACAGTTACCAGTCCGTAGGAAACCAGTTCGGCATGGGAAAGTCAACCATCGGGGCCCTCCTCATGCAGGTATGGCACTCTTGGACTGCAGTCTCTGGGGGCGGGGAGTACTGGAAAGGGGGACTCAAGAGAAAGGGCAGATTGAGGGTGCAGGAAATGGGCTGGGTGCATGGGGGGGAGGTCCCATCCCCATCCCTGGGGGTTCTGCAGTCCCATCCTCACATAGCCCTCAGGGCAGGGCAACTTCATAGGGGTGGCTCCTGGGGTGTTTGTGTGGGGGGGAGGGCTCGGGACCTCCAAAGGGCTCTGGCACCCCCTTTGATTCTCTGTTTTCTTTCTTTCTTTGTCTCCTTCTGCATGTGGTGAGGGCCATAAATACCATCCTGCTGAGTAGGGTCATCTGCCTGGGAGACCTGGACACTATCGTGGCTGGATTTGCTGCCCTGGGCTTCCCCAGTCGCTGGAGGGGGGCTATAGATGGAACCCACATACCCATCCATGCAACCGACCACCGGGCTGCACAGCATATAAATTGGAAGGGATACTTTTCAATGGTCCTGCAGACCCTGGTCGACCATTGTGGACAGTTCACAGACATTTTCATCAGCTGGTGAGGGAAGGTGCATGATGCCCACATAGAGGCTGGCACATGCTTCCCAGAGCACAACTTCACTCTCTTGGTGACGCGGCTGCTCCCAGTGGTAACTCGGCATACACGTCTGCCCTGCAGACTTCCTGCCCCCAGTGGCCACGCTCGGTATCATGTCCCTCCTCTCTCTGCCCCCTCCCTTTCCATGTGCTTGAACACAGTCCCATTCCCAGCACTTCCCTTTGTTCTTGGCACAGACACACCCTGACCTTGATTTCAGTTAGCAGAGGAGGAAGGTGCATATGAAGTTTGGAGGTCCCGGCTCTTACCGTTCAGGAGGTGTTCTTGAACAAAAAGACTGACAGACAGACAGACAGAGATTTATAAAATATAGAGATTGATTTGGTTTTCATTCCTGCCCTATGGTACGATCCTTTGTAGTTGTGAATATGTTAAATTCTTTACCCTGATCACTGCTGAATAGTTCTGACTAGACCAGATCTCAGGCACAGGCAGGCAATCCCAGCCTCTCGCCTCCTTTCACCCACCTTTTTTCTTCCTGTGGCAGTGGCAGAGCAGAGCAGCCAGGGCTGTGATCAGGAGCAAGACGGCTCCAGTTCTCAGGAATCCGGCGTTTGCCCTGCTGTGTAGACAAGCCCATAGAGTATTAGCACAGCTTTTGCAATGACGAAAAAGGTCATTGTTGACCCCAGATCAATAGGAATGGATGCAATTTGTCAGTAGTATGGCTCAGCCTGATTCATTAACAGGAGAGATCATTAATAAATTGCTCCCCAAGCATCTGTGGAGACGGAAATATGGAAAGTGAGCCCACTCCCGAAACTGACCATGGGATCTTTTTGGTTACCCTGGGTTACCGGTATAACTTTTTTACTGGCTGCTCCCCTACCTCTCAGGGCATACTGCCTATTACGTTCCACTGTTAATTGTTTCGGTACTGTCATGTATGGCGAGGTGTTGCTAGAAAAAGAAAATGTTTGTAAATTACAACCACAAGCCCAGATTGCTGCTCAGTGCATTGTGGCCCACTCGAGAATTGTTCTTGAGCGGTCAAAAGAGGGATAACGTAGCCATCTAGCTAAAAATGCACAGGGAAGTCCCTCAGTTTATCCTGCCAGCCCCCCTTCTGAAAGCAGAAATGCCCTTCCCCTTCCCATTGGTCACAGGGCACCAGCTACTTGAAGCTGATCCCGAGGCAGGAACAGAGTCTTATCATGTTAATATTTACAAGGAATCTTGAGAAATAAGGAAAAAGGGTGCGACGGCTGGGGGGGTTAATTGTAATTTGATGTCCTTGTTCAAATGTGCATCGGGCTTCTCTGTAACCAAGAAATCCACCTGATTAAGTGTGAGAGAGTGAGGAACATGGGAGAGAGACGTGCAAAGGCCAAATGTTCTAGGAAGACAACCAGGAAGAGCTGTAACGACGCTGAAGATGCTGTACCCCCCCAGTCGAGGCGGAAGCAGTGGGCAAATCCAGGGCTTTGAAAGAAGGCAAGCATTTATCCATTGGGACAAAGCACTTGTGATCGAAACCAGCCTTGCAAGGCAGAACAAAGACGAAAACGAGCAAGAGAAACAACTGGAAATAAATGTCCATCAGCCCTTCCCCCAGCAGGGTGCTGTCCAAGGTACCCTGCGAGCAGGCAGCCCGGTCCCTCTCCTTCCAGAGCTGGAGTAAGACCGAGCCCTCATGGCCAGCCACCCCCTTTTATACAGCCCTGCCGGGCTCTGATTCGCTGCCAGAAGCCCTCTGCTGATTGTATGCCACCCACAGCCCGCTGCCAGGGATGTTTTAAATGTTTACAGTCCAGTGCGCCCCCCCATGACAATCCCTATAAACTCTGTGTTTTATCCTTGACATTCCTTGTGTTTTATCAAAAAGGGCCTCAGTCAAGTTGGTTTCCAACAACATCGTCTTGCAGTTTTCAAACCTTAAACAGTGATTTAGTTCGACCAAACCAGAGCCCTCCTCCAATGTCTTGCACTGACTTCTTTGCTGCAAGGTGTATGGAGAAGAAATCCTATTCCAGACTCATCCTATGTCTCTGGCTTGTCTTGGTTCAGTCTCTTTCCACAATCACTCAGTTCTGTCAGTGGTGAAGACTGTCCTCAATTCAGTGATTCTGTCTCTTTCCCGGTTGGTTTTAGGAGAAGCAATCCCATTCCAGGCACGTCCCATCACAGTCTGTTCAAATACGGATTTCACAGGGACTCAGAGAACAGCAGTATCCCCACCTGTGGCATTCTCATGTACACTTCCCTGTGATATTGTTTGCAAAGTGGTTTGGGAGGTTATTCCTCACAAAGCAGAGTATGGACCCACATTTGCACAGCTGTGTGTGTGTGTGTGGGGTGAGTGAATACTGGGGAGCCAGGTTCACACCGAAGAAGCAATCTCTGCGCACTGGAGTTATACTACTATGAAAAAGTGGCCGTGCCCCACAACGGATGTAGCTGCAGTTCGGTTGGTGGCTGAAATGCTCATGGTGCCCTAAACCCTTTCAGACACTGCGGGTGTTTCCAAGGTCTTACTCTGATTTTCCACCAGAACTTCCCCCTCCAGGCTGAAATTCAAGCTGAGCAATTGGAGTAAATGGGCCACCTTGTGGGGAGAATCCAAGGTGCAGAATGAAGGGCCCTTCAGCAGAACAAACCTGTTATCTGGATCTAGAAGCAGTGGTAGGAGATGAGGAAGAAAAGGATGAGGAAGAAGGATACGCCTATGGCCAGCTCCCTGACCCAGTGAAAGCCGTGAGCTGCAGAGAAGGAGAACCATGAATGGACCCAACAGTAATGGGGAACTGTGGTGGTTTGGGAAGGGGACCTTGGGGGAGTTATTAGCAGGCAGCAGCTGACTCACCTGACATCGTGATATTCCCAGTAACATTCACAGCCAGGCTCTTGGAGGACGGGACCCACCTCCCAGCCACATTCTCTTCATACCCACAGGTGAATTCCCCCGTGATGTTGGGACCGGCCTGTGGGATGCTGAGCACAGAGACATTCACAGAGCCAGTGCCGGGCTCTATGGTGCTGATCTCAGACCCCAGATCCCCAGGAACGAGCTCAACTCCGTCCTTGTAGAAGTGAAACCTCCGCTCATGGGGGTCCCCGGGGGCCGTGCAAGTGATGTTCAGGGAAAACCCTTCGCTCACTGCTCCTGATGGGGGATTCATGCTCAGCTCCGGCTGGGGAGAGGGATCTGTGGGGAGCAGGAAAGGGGAGGGATCAGCAGAACCGTGGAAGGGGAGAAAGTGGAGCTCAGAATTTGGTTCATTCACAGCTGAACTTTGTTCTCTCTTCAGAGCCTCTGGTTTCATTGCAGGGTCCCCAGGAGCTGCTCACAGAAATCAGCAGGAGCCAGCCTAGGGACGGCTTCCTTCCCATGCAACGTGGGGCTGAGATATGTGGGGAGGGGGTCAAGGTGGGCCCCATCGGAGACCAGCTTCTCTCTTTGGCTTGAGGGGTTTGTGCCAAGTTGAGATGGGAACCTAATATGTGTGTGTGTGGTGGGGAAGGGGTTAGCTATGAATAACAGGTCTGGGGAGCAGAGGGCGGTCAGATGATTGAGCTGTGGTAAGGAGCCTATGGGAGAGAGGGGTCAGTGCAGAGGGTGGGGGGAGGAGAAAGTCCGAGGTTCTGCTGGGAAGCACAGCTGGGAAGAGGCGGGGGGCACTGGGATCATGGCCGAGGGCTGCAGCAGCACAATTCTCTACTGGAGTTGGGTAGGAATGGAGAAGGGCCACTCGCACCCCCCACCTCCCACTGCCCATGGGAATAGGGTCTCACCCGTCACTGACACTGGAACAGGGGGGCTCTTTTCCGATGGGATCTCTCGCCCATGCTCCACTCTCCAGTACAGGCAGGCGTATTCTTCACTGCCTGCTGCATCACTTGTGCTGATCTGCCAGGTGTCCTGGCTGGAGACCGCATTGGAGATCTGCTCCTCTCTCTGATTGAAGAACCTGTATCCTGCTGCTTTTGTACTTATTGGAGCCAAGCACCTGAGGGTGACCGTCTCCCCTCAGATATAGATGGGCTGAGGAGGGTCCAGAGAGAGCCTGGGGGGAGGTGGACGTGCTGGTAGGGAGAGAAGGGAAGAGGGGAGATAGATGAGCCAAGTCCCTGACTCCCTCACACAAACTTCTCCAGTCTCCCTGCCCAGAGCTGCCTCCCCCAGGCTGATAGACACAGGCTGGTTCTTCCCTGCTTGGCTCTTCCATCTGGACGGGTGTATATAGTAGGGACAAATGCATGACCCAGAGACCTGGAAGGTCCTGGCAGGCAAGGGGCAGACAATACCAGATCAAATTCATTTCAGGAACAAGAGCAGGACGGAGAGTTCTCTGAGAGAAACACCCTGCACCCCTCTGAGTCCCACCCAGCTCTGGGCCCACATGTTACCCCACAGGGGCAGGGCCTTTGTGTGTAGGATCCGCTGGCTGGGCTGCCCAGGGCACAGCAGGGGGGAAGGGTGGGTGGTCAATGTCCCAGCTGTGAGCACCAGCCGGTCTTTGGAGATTACAAGACATTCTTGGAAAGCAGGGATGCACCTGATTCTTTTATCACCAGGCACCCAGCACGTCCTTATCCTAGCCATGGGCTATAGGGGACCCTGGTGCACTGGTGAGGAGTCAGGGGGGCAGCAGAAATGGATCTTGATTCTGACAATTGTTATGAATGAAGTGGAAGAGCCAGGGCCATAAAACACTGTTTGATAGAACCATTTGTATCAACAACCCTTCCCCCTTTTCCTCACACTTCTTCCCCCAGCGTCTCCAGGGATGTAGACAGGCTGCAGTGGGGACACGGTGAGTTGGGGGGCTGGAAAAGAGAAGGGAGTTGGGGGAGGGATGGATCCTACATGGGCAGCTGGTGACCCAGAGGTAAAGGAGGAGCCAGGGAAGGGCAGAGCAGGGAGGGATCCTGGGCACAGACCCCAGCCAGCCCCAGCTCTATGCTCAGGAACCACATCCCCACTGGGCCAGGCAACCTCTGAGCAGCAGAGATCTCCCTGCCAGGAACCCAGTGGGACCAGCCTCCCCTGAGGGGGCAGCTCCTGCTCAGGGCAGCTCATCTGGCACGAGTTGGGGGGGCTTGTCTGGCTGAGGCCGGGGGTGCCAGGAGCTGCTCCAGCAGGCACAAACCAGGCAGTAAGGGCAGGTGATAGAAAAGTGCCTCAGAGCCCTGGTTGCCCCCGGGGATCCTCACACTCTGCAGAGTAAATATCGAACAGTGAGTTGCCCTGGCTGGACATGCCTTTGGAGATCTGCTGTCCCCCTTTGAGTGAGGAACCTGTATCCTGCCACCTTCTCATGCTTGGGGCTGAGCCCTTGAGGGTTACAGACTCCCTTTGGCTATAGATGGGGCACAGGGAGCCAAAACAGGGCCTGGAGGTGGAGGGTCTGGGATGGATGGAGAGGTGGGGGCACCCCAAAGTCAGCTGCAGGGGAGATAGAGGAGCCAAGTCCCCAGCATGGCCAAACCGCCCGATCTCCCTGATGGAGAGCAGCTTGCTCCTCCCTGCTTGGATCTTTTGGCTGGACGGGCAGACCCGGCACAGACAAGGGCATGGCCAGAGAGGTTTGTTTAATGGATGGGAGGGGGTGCTGCCTTTTCTAAACATCCCAACCAAAGGGTAAAAGCCAGGTGGGTATAAAGTGTTGGCCAGGAGACCTATGGAAAGGAAGTGCTGAGATTTGAATGCGAAGGGAAGCTGCCTACTGCTTACTTTGTGGAAGTTTTTTAACCTGGGAGCTGGGGGGAATAACAGGAATCAAACCAGGCAGGAATACCAGGCCTACAAGGAATACTGAGCATGGAAATGGTCCAGACCTTGAAGAACAGATCTGTGAGAAGATAGGGAATGTCAAGTTAGATGTGATCCAATTATTTTCTTTGTCGTCTTGTTTGGTTACACTTCTCTGTGCTAAGTCTCTGTGCATCCCCACACATAACTTTACACTGAATTCCAGGGATGAAATTCTGTGCTTTGATTTGTTCTTTTGTTAAAACACCTGGCAACCAAGTATGTTTGGCCAAGTAGCTTGTTTTGTTTTGTTAATAAAAATCTCCTTTTCTAAGGTGAAGAACTTGTTCTTGTGTCCTGGAAGGCAACAGGAGGTCTGCGTGTGCATGCCTAAGACTGAGAGGTCAGCTATCAGAGATGGCAGTTTGTGTTTTCAAGCTCTCTTGTGGCAGAGCGGCTTGGGGTATCCCTCGGAAGATGTTGCTAAGTGATTCCTTCCTGGCTTGAAGAAGAAAGGGAATCTTTTCTCAGTTGCTGGTGGCAGATTCCTCCCAAAGCCAGGGACTCTGACCCTGGGAGCTGTTAAGCAGAAGCTCCTAGAGACAGGGTATTTCTAAGGTCTCTCAGGCCTCCACCTTCTGCAGTTGAAGTGCCAGAGTAGGCAACAGCCTAGACAACTCCTAAGAGCCAGAACGATACCAGAGAGCAAAATCTGGCCTCCATGCCAGTGACCTCCCAAAGAAATTGACATTTAAGAAACCCCTTGTCTGGAATCCAACTCTCAGCAAAAGGCCAAATCAATCCACAGGACCCAGATTGAACAGTTGACTGCGTGTTAATTCATTGGTCAGACGGGATCACTCCCAGACCCTCCCTCCCTCCTCCTTCTGTTCCCTACCGACTGGCTGGGGGAGGCGCATTCCCCTGCCCCTTGAAGGGAGCTGCTACAGCGGGGAAGAGGTGCCCCTCCCCCAGCCAAGCAGCTCCATGCACAGCAGCCCAGAGCCATCGGGCTGGGCACATTAAGCAGCTGCGTGGCCGCGCTGCCATTCAGCCTGGCAGGAACCTTGGGGATTGGTCACCCCTTCTGGTCACAAAAGAGATGTTTCTGTGTCACTGATGAATGTCACAGACCTGACCTGAAATCTGGGCTATAATTAAACACCCCAGCTGATCAATTCCTGCTGTAAACTTAAGCCGCTGCTGTTGCTTGCTGGTATCCCCCTTCTGTCCCCATCTCTGTGCCAGTTTCCCTCCCCCTGCTCCCTCGAACTGCCGGGTGCTCCAGGGACCCAGGGACTGACACTGACCAGAGATGGGAGTGAAACTGACCCCATAGTGACCATGTCTGGAGCTTAGTGACCGGGCTGTGTCATGCTCTGCATGGAGCAGACACCCCTCCCCCCCACCACCACCACCACAGCCCAGCAAACAGCAAGTGACAGGGGGTCTCACCAGTCACTGCGATGGAGATGGATCGGCTCTTCTCTGATGGGATCTCTTGCCCAGACTCTGTCTTCCATGATGCACAGCTGTAGGCGCCGGTGTGTGTCTTAGACACACTCGACAGCAGGAGGGAGGAGCTGACACTGTACTGAGACTGCTGGAGCTCTCCACAGTGGATTTTCCTGCCATCCCTGAAGAATCGGATCCCGGACACAGTGGCAGTGCTGGGAGCTGAGCACATCAGGGTCACTGATTCCCTGCATATGAAGATTGAGTGCTCTGGGCTCACAATGAGTTTGGGGGCAGGTGGCCGGACTGGAAGGTGGGGAGGGAGGAAGGAGCAATCTCTTTACAGCCAGCATCCCACTCATATAATCAGTCACCCTCCACCCCTCAGCCAGTCCCACCCACAGCTTCTCCCAGCCCCCACTTTGCCCCTTTCAGCCCAGCCCCTCTGCCCAGCTCTGGGCCCTGCCAAAGCTCTGCAGCTGCACCATAGGAGAGAGCCAGGGTGGATGCAGTGAGCCCTCTACAGGTGACCAGGGACCCAGCGTGAGGAGCTGAGGGCCCTTGGGAGGGGCAGGGCTGGAAGGCAGGTCTGGGAGGGAACCAGGGTCTCTGATGTTCCCCTGTCTCCCAAGGCAGAGGATGAACCAGCCCCATAGTGATCCTGATGGGCCTGTGGGGACACCCAGCACTCGGGTCACATGACTGAGGGGTGCACGCTGCTGGAGCCAGGAAATGACAGCAAACAGGAAAAAATGAGGTTTACAGGACCTTTCGAAATGGGGCAAATCCTGCTGGCAGAGCGATGCAGTCTGGAGGTAGCCTCAATGTCTAGATGACCCACTGTAAACAATCCCTTTGTCCTCGAAGTCTTAGCAGTGGTTGGGCTGAGGGGCTCACGTGTCCACCCCAACTTGTAGCAGCTGAGCAAGCAATGGAAGGGTGGAACGTCCAAACGTAATTCCCGCCCAAAGTGGCATCTTTGAAACAAGGAGAAACTAGCAGGTCTTTGTCTTTGGCTGGTGCGGCACAGCCAGGGGAAGGAAGCAAAGACCCCAGGGAGAGGGAGACCCTGGTTTCAAGGTTTGGCTGGAAAAGGAACAGTTTTAGGGTGAGTTTGTTATAAGTTTGTACTGAGGTTTCAGTAGCTTCAGGAGGTAGCCGAGTTAGTCTGCACAGGATAAACTTAAAAAAACAACGAATGGTCTACTAACACATTACAGGCTAACAAAACATGTAGATGGGAGCTTTTGTGGGCACAACCCACTTCTTCAGATGACTGGAGTTTTGAGTTAGAGTTAGCGAAGCATTTTCATTTATTTTTAGTTTGTAATCTACTTTGCTCTGCCTGTTCTCACTTATTAGCACTTCAATCCTACTGTTTGCACTTCAGAAAATCACTTTACTTTCTATCAAACCCAGTATAAATAATTGTTACACGGGGAGCAATCCGTGTGCCCATTCCCCTTTCATTGCTAAAGCGGTCACTCAAATAATTCTTGTGGGGTTCTGATCCCATTTGGGAGTGGTACCCCAGGAAGCTGGGCCTTAAATTGGATTTTCCTTGGACCTGAAGAGGTTCAGCGTGTGTTCTGCTTCTTGTGTGTGTGTGTGTGGCAGGGGCGGGGCAGAGATCACAGCCTTGGTCCTTGGCTGGGGAGGACCAGGGAGGTGGCCCAGGAGGACCAGGCAGTGAGAAGCCCCAAAGGGCAGGAAGGGGAGTGGCCGTGGTCAGCTCTTCTGGGGACACCACCAAGGGGTCTTCATCACAGTGAGGCCACTGAAGTATCACAGCGGGAAAGGGCAGAAATGGGGGGTTTTCATCTCCCCTTAGTTTTCTGTTCTCTAGTGAGGTCTGTCACAGGATAACCCCCCTTTCCCGTGAGAGCTCTGGGGGACGGGTTTCCTCCAGTGGGAGCAGCACAGGGAGCTGAATGAAGATATTAGGGATGTCTCACCTGCCAAAGTCACTGTCACAGCCCAGCTCCTGGGGGACGGGATCCACCTCCTGCCCACCTTCTGTTCATACCTGCAGGTGAATTCCCCAGCATTGTCGGGATCATCCTGCGATGTTGAGCACAGAGATGTTCATGAAGCTGTTGGTGGATCCAAGGTGCTGCGCTCAGACCCCATGTCCCCAGAGTCAAATTTGGTTCCATTCTTGTAGAAGTGAAACCTCCGCTCTCTCATACTCCCGGGGGCCGTGCAGGTGAGGAGCAGGGGGGGCCTTTCACTCAATATGCCAGATGGGGGATCCACACTCAGCACCAGCTGGGGAGGGGGATCTGTGGGGAGCATCAAAGGGGAGGGGTGAGTAGGGGCAGGAGGAAGCAGAGATGGTGCCCAGATTTCAGTTTATTTACAGCTGAGCTGGGTTCTCTCTATGAGCCTCTTTCTTCAACTCGTGATGCCGAGGGGCTCCCCACAGAGATGAGCGAGAGCCAAGCTAGGGGTGGGGGTTGCTGCTTTCAGGCTGGGACATCGGGTGAGAGGGTGGCCAAGGACACCAAGATATGACTCCTTTTCTCTGAAAGCTCCACTGCCAATGCCCCTGTCCCTCCCCAATATCCATGGAGCCCTCTGCACACAGGGAGGGCTCAGAGCATCTGGTGATGCCCAGATGGGCTGGCATCTGGGAAGCCAGGTTGTGTACCTAGATCTGTGTCAGGCTGGTGGAGAGGAGCTGGCTAGTCCCTGCTTGGATGTCCTGACTAGTGGGCGGGGTGTAGGATGCAGAGCCACCCCCCTCAAGGAGGTGAGTGAATCGGACTCTGAATGAGCCCTCCTCTGCGATGCTTCGTCCAGCCACCATGTTGAATTGGATCCTGCCACGTTGTGACCCGCAGGGCAGCCAGCGTGTGAGGGAGGAAAGCTCTGGGAGGAAGTAATGGGGAGATCAGGACCCTGGGGGCAGGGTAAGCATCAGAGCATCCGGAAAACATAAGATGGGTCACATCCAGCAGGAATCTCAGGATGGATGTGGTGGGGGAGGGGCAGATGTTACCATGTCAAATTCATCTTAGGAATTAGTGGGGAATGGAGATTTTCCATGGGACAAGCCCTGCACCTCACTGCATCCCAACCATGCCCCCTTCCCACGTTGCTCAGTGGGAAACAGGGGACTTTCCCTTTCTGTCATATTGTAGGTGGCAGGGGGAATGGGTAACATGCCATTAACTGCTCCATCTCCTGGTGAGCATATAGGAAGTGGCAGGGCTGGAGAAAATGAAATGATCTAACCACAGGCCTGTCCTCTCACTGATCAGTTGGAGGCCTCTGCCCACGCAACCTCCCATGGCCCAAGAGAGACCAGAGATGGGGCAGATTTGGGGTTGCTTTAAAAACATATCCCCAAATTGTCAAATGTAGCTGCTGGATGGGAGTCCCAATGAACCCCCAAAAGGATCAATAGGAACCGGAGACCAAGAGATTGACACTGACCAGAGATGGGGATTGAAACACACAGTGACCCGACCTAGACCTGGGAAACTGGGCTGTGCCACAGCTGGTCTATGGAGCAGAGACCCGGCCACGGGGCAGCAAACAGAAGCAGCCGGAGGACTCACCAGTCACTTTTATAGTGATGTTTTGGCTCCTCTCCGATGGGATCTCTCGCCCCGACTCCCTACCCCTGCCCTCTCCCTTATGGGAGGGTATCGTTCAATCCCTTCTGTGCCAGTGAAGGACAACCACCCCCATCCCACTGTCATTAAGCAGACAGTTGTGTGAGTGTGTGTCCATGTGCGTGTCTGTGCACATGGGTTTGTTACGAGAGGTCACCAGCCCTGCTCTGTGTGCACAAGATTCATCCAATGGGCTGCATGTCCTGGATCCCCACAAGGAATGTGCCTCCATAGCACAGACACAGCAGGGGAAGCTGGGAACAGCCCAGCCCTCACCTGTCACAGTGATGGGGACAGAGGACTCTCCAGAGACTGGATTTCCGGCCGGTGGGACAGCAGGTGGGAAAATGCTTCCCGTCCTTGGTGAATTGAAATCTTGCAACTGCCCCATCACAACTGGGAGCTGAACAAGTGAGCTGAACGGACTCCCCAGAGAACTACAGCTGGGGTGAAGGGGGGGTGCTGAGGGAAAGAGTGGGAGCTGCTAGGGGGTCTGGAAAAGACAATAGGTGATATTTCATTTATGGACAAGGGACTCAGGGAGCCAAGAGGAGGAGACGGGGGAGGAGGCTGTTACTGCCTGGATGGAGTAAGAGGGGGATTCTCGAAGAGAAATAAATGCCTCCTGAAATCCCACCCCCCCTCCATCTGGCCTTGCACCCCAATCTCATGTCTCACCTGGCCCCTCTATCACTCAGCTCTCCAACCCTGGGGAGGTACTGGGGTGAGCTGGGCTCAGGGAGAGGGACAGGGCTGCAGGAGGGTCTGGAAACCAGGGGTCAGAGTTAGATACAGAGGAAGGGGTCCACCTGGCAGGGATCGCTAGAGAGAGCTGGGAGTACATGTGTTAGATGTTACCAGGCCAAATTCACCTCATGGATTATGGGGGGTGGAGTCTCTATGGCAAACGCCCTGCACCCCTGTTTCTTACTCGGGACAAGGGGCATCCGAGCAGAGCAGGGACAGGAAGGAGCCTCCTGTGCCTCTGAACCTCAGATCCCCTCGCTCCATGCAGAGACAGCGGGTGAGCTCATTGTGAGGGTGGAAGGGCCCTTCCTCCACCTGGGACCCCAAGATCCCAAGACTCCTATTCTGGGGAACACATGAGGTGCAAATGAGGGGATGGGATCTTGTTGCAAATGGATCAATCCCAGGACCCCCATTCACATCAGGACATTCACCCCACAATCTCCATCCAGGGGAAGAAGCGGGGGGGGGGGAGAATTCACCATGTGACCGTCCAATCTGCCCAGCAGTGACTAGCAGGCACTGAACAGAAGTGAGGAAGCTCAGGCGGATGTCGGGGGAGTTTTCCACCCATCACATTTCCTCTGGGGGCTTGGCAGAATCTGCTTTTACTGCCCTGCTGGGCAGGGCTCGGTCTGTGGCCCTGGCCCTGAGCCCTCGGTGGGAGACAAGAGGTGGGGCACAGAAATCACACACAGCCCCACAGTGATGGGCTCTACCCAGGGGCACTCATTGTCATGGGGAGGGGGAGCTCAGTCTCCATGGCTTGTCCAGCCCTCGCTCTCTGCTGGAGCTGCCCGTGAGGGCTGCGTAGTGCCCATGCAGATGGGGGCAGCTTCCCCCTATGATCTGGGCCTGGACCCACCCAACAGCCCCAGCAGGCACCAGATGGGATCGCTCTTCCACCCCTCCCAGATATTAGGGGATGCTCCCCCCTTCCTTGCAATTCCCAGCCCCATGGAGTGAAAGGAGCAGGACCCCAACCCCACGGCCAGGACTCCTCTCCCCTTCCCCACCCTTCCCCAGCATCCCAGGGAGGCCAGGAGACTTCTTTACCTGTGGGGACACTGGCCTGGGGAGACTCTGGAGCAAGGCTGGAGGAGAAGAGCAGAGAGGGGTTGAGGGCTCTGGGGATGAGGAGTCTCCAGACAGACAGACACACAGACAGATAGGAGGCACGGGTGGGGGGCGGGATAAGGGGGACACTTACCCAGCAGAGGCAGGAGCAGAGCTAGCTTCATGGTGAGCTGGTAGCTCTGGGCTGGGAGCTGGGTGCTCGGCTGAGCAGAAGAAGTCCCAGCCTCAGGTGTGGTCACCGCTCAGCGCAAGGGCTGGAGAGACACTGGTGCGTGCACAGGGTGAACAGGATGGACCTGCCCATTTCCTGGGCCTGATGATCCGGGGGAGGAAGGGGCAGAGCAGAATCTGACACCTTGGTGGGAGGGGGAACAGGAGGCTCAGCATAGTGACACTGGCTCGGGGGCTGGGGTCTATTGACACCCTCTGGGATCTCACTCGTTCACCCTGCAGACTTGGGAATGGCCCTGGTTACACTAACGCTTAGAGGCTCTGCTGTGAGCCCAACCTCCAGTGTCCCCCAGAGCCCCGGATTTCCCTGAATTGGTTCCTCTGTGGCCAAGAGCAGATCCAGGCCTGACTCAGAAATCCCCAGCATTGGAGAATCCAGCCTCAGCCCCAGAGAATTGGCCCCGGGGTTCACTCCCCTTGCTGGTACCATCGGCACCCGGTTTTCTGTCTGAACTGGTCCTAGGCCCGCTCCCAGCCTTAAGCCATGTTTGGAGTGTGTCCATCGGTGAGAATTATGGGTTCAGGGGCAGGGATCCCCTGGAGGCTGTCAGCCCATGATCACCCATTGAGCTCTCCTCTCTGCCCTCTGGATCCCCGCCCTCCCCCCCAGTCCTGCTGAGCCAGAACTGCTGGTCCCCCCTCCCAGCAGAGCACAGAGTTGGGGTTGCTCCCCACCCCCAGTAGAGTAATACAGACACTGAAAACGGCCCCGCACAGGAAGTGACAGTTACAAGAAACTGACAGTAAAACCAAACCTGGGACCGACACACGGATGTGCTGACACTGGAGCAAATGTCCCAGTGATGGGGAAGGGCATTGCTAGCTCACAGTAGGGCTGGTAACAGACTTTACTCGGTCCTGAGCAATGGGAGCAGGGCTTGACTCTCAGCCTGAAGGAAAGGGCGGGGCTTCAGTTGAAAGGGGCCGGGCCAGCAGCAGCCAGACCTCAGCATGCTGCCCCTTCCCTAGGCAGCCTTCAGCACTGCCCCAACGTGGCTCTAGCTGTGATTTAAAGTGCCCAGAGCCCCAGACCCTCCTAAATCCCCAGCCCCAGGGAAACAGACTCCCCAATCAGAATCAGCCATAAAAGCCCTCAGCGCAGTCCAAACCAGGGCAGGCTCCCCCACTTGCTGGCGGGCACGGTAGCAAACTTTCAGCAAGATAGCAACAGACGTGAACTCCCCACGCAGTGCACCAGCCTTCCCATGGGATCACAGAGGGCCTGCTTGGATGCCCCCTCTTGATGAGCAGGGGGCACAAGCAGCCAAGTGTTTGTCCTGAGATGTTCCACCATGGTCTGTCTGATGCTTTGCGGGGTGGTTAGCTGGGCAAGAAATAGCCCCTCCTACAGCAAATGCCTATTTCAGACAGAGTCACGCTTCTCTCCAGGATGTATTTGCACTGACAGAGCAAACACTGAAATACCACGTTAAACTACGGGGTACGGCCCGTATTGGTGAGATTAACGTGGGCAGCAACTTGCAAGCGTCCCACAGAATCCAACCACTAAAAACTTTCTTAGAAGATGAATCGCTATTTAGAGAAAAGGAAAGTAACACATGGTCTGGGCTATCTCCAGCTACAAGTGTGTCGGTTCTTAGCTCACAGAATCATAGACACCCAGGGCTGGAAGACATCTCAGGAGGCACCAAGTCCAGCCTCTGCCCAAAGCAGGACCAACCCCAACTCAATCAGCCTAATCAGGGCTTGGTCAAGCTGGGACACCTCTATGGATGGAGATTCCTCCCCCTCCATTGGGAACCCATCCCAGTGCTTCAACACCCTACTGGGAAATTGTTTTTCCTAATCTCCAACCTAGACCTCCCCCATGGTAACTTGAGCCCATTGCTCCTTGTTCTGCTGTCTGCCACCACTGTGAACAGACTCTCTCCAGCTCTATGGAACCTCCCTTCAGGGAGTTGAAGGCTGCTCTCAAATCCCGCCTCACTCTTCTCTTCTGCAAACCCCCGTTGTTAAACTAGAAACACCCAGCTCACCTGGGGGCCACCCCTCTGCATGTGACCCCTTCAGAACCCCACTAATCCATCAGTCCAGCGTCTTGTCAGGTGTCATCTAAAACGGCTGACCCCTGGCTACGGTCGTCACTGCGCAGGGTACAGATGGCGTGGATGCAAGCACGTATGTGGAGACACCGGAAATGGATTCTGGAGGGAGTGAATAAACAAACCGGCCCTGGCCAAAGGAATGTGGATTTACACATCTACATGGATCCAACTGCCCAGCAGATACGACCAACAACCTGGTCTTTGTGCAGCTGGTACGTATGATGCATATTAGGAGGAGCATTGCCAGAAGATCTAGGGTAGTGATTATTTCCCTTTATTCAGTACTGGGGAGGCCACGTCTGGAGTATTGTGCCCAGTTCTGGGAAAGGACGTGGATGCATTGGAGAGGGTCCAGTGAAGGGCACCAAAACAGTTCAGGGTTGGAGCACATGACCTACGAGGAGAGGCTGAAGGATTTGGGCTGCAGAAGAGAAGAGTGAGGGGGGATTTGAGAGCAGCCTGCAACTTCCTGAAGGGAGGTTCCAAAGAGGCTGGAGAGAGGCTGTTCACAGTGGTGGCAGACGGCAGAACAAGGAGCAATGGGCTCACGTTGCAGTGGGGGAGGTCTAGGTTGCGTATTAGGAAAAATGATTTCCCTAGGAGCGGGAGGAAGCACTGGGATGGGTTCCCGAGGGAGGGGGTGAAATCTCCATCTTTAGAGGTGTTTAAGTCCCAGCTTGGCCAAGCCCTGGCTCTAAAGGTTTATTAAAAATGGAATAAGCAAGTTCTCTGCAGCTTAAAGCCAGCAAAGAGACACAAACCAAGGAATTCCCATCTAAATCTGGTGTGTGACGCAGCTCCGGTCATCTGTTATTCAAATGGGTTTTGTAGGCAGACCCATAAGGCAGCCCTGGGAATCTCTGGCTTCAGTTCATGGGCTGGGAGAACAAATAGCCAAGTGTTTTATGCTCTGATGTTCCACAACGGTTTGTCTGATGTCTAGGGCCTTCGCACTAATCAGGAAATAGCCTTTGCTGTGCAAACCTGTATTTCACACTTGGTCATGTTGCTCTCCAGACTGAGTAGGTATTTACAGTTGCAGAGCAAACACTTAAATATCAGCTAATAACATGGTGTGGCTACGATCAGTGAGATTAATGCAGGCAGCAGCTACGCACAAGCCTTTGTAGATTCTAAACATGAAACACATTCTTACAAACTTAACATTTATATTAAGAAACAATAAACACATTCTCATACGTTAATTCGATATCGAACAAAACTAACACCCAGGTGACTTGGCCCAGTCTCCGGTTATGAGGTTGTCAGTTCTTAGGTAAAACCTGTCGCCTCAGCAAGAGCTGGCATCAGACATGGAAACAGCACACAAGTCACACGGTGTTTTTAGCTGCTAGTTCACTTGAGCCACATAAACTCGTAAACCCACTCTCCTAAATATAAGTCTGGCTAGTCATTCAAATACCTTCATAACGTATTTCTAGCTACAGGGGTAACTCCTTTGACACAACCCAGACACACATCACACAGTGATATTCATGACCGGGGGTCACCAGTTTTTCCATGATGCCAGACAAGATGCTGACTGGCTAAATATTCCAACAGTGGTGAGTTGGGTGAGCCCTTTGCCACATGGCGTGCAAGGGCTGTTGGGGTATAAAGGGTTCAGGATGTGAATGCTCAAGGAGGGGAAGAAGATGGGGAGGATCAGAGAGAGGGATTCCCCTCTTATTTAGCTTTTCTCTGGGTGCGGATTGTCACCACCTCGCTGTACAGAACATGTTCATCTTCAGCAGGTTTGGCTTTGTTTTTTGACTGGGTCGTGTGGGCCTCTAATGCCTGGAAATCTATGAGAGCGTAGGTGACTTCTGAGGCCTGTTGGGGGAGGAAAGAGAAATGGTGAGGGGGGAGGGGTGTAGGGATACTGCTCATATGAAAGAGGCTACTGGCATTCTTGGGTGTACGAACAGGAAGAGACCTGGGAGATAATTGTCCTGCTCTACTCTGCACTGGGTGGCCACAGCTGGAGTGGTGTGTCCAGTTCTGCACATCCCACATAAAGGAACATGGGGGTAAATTGGGGAGGCTCCAGAGCAGAGCACGTTCAGTCTGGAGATGACATGGCTGAGGGGGACATGATAGATATCTGCTAAGCCAATGTTATAAAGAGGACGGTTGCTCAGTCCACTGAAGTTAAGGCAGAATGGGTGTAGTCTGTGCTAAGGGAGATTTAGGTAAGATGTTATGAGAAATGTTCTACCTCTAAGGGCAGTGAAGCTCTGGAACAGGTGACCTGGGGACATTGGGAAATCTCTGTCATAGGCCAAACACAGCTACCACAGCACAGGAGGCAGAACTTATGACCTCTTGAGGTCCCCTCTCAGCCCTACATTTCTGAGATGCAGCAATGGTTTGGGGAAAGGGATGGCCAATTCCCAGCCCTTCCTCCTATGTGAGAAAACTCTGGGCAGTATCTCCTAGTGGCTGTTTTCTGACAACCAGAGCCTGGAGAGGCAGCAATATCTCAGGCCTGGGCAAAAGATTCAGGCAATTCATAGAGGTTGGATTCTGCTGACTCTTGACCTTAGCCTATCAATGCAGTCATGTTACCTGCTCCGTCTGCTCCACTCCAGTGCCCATGGCTTTTGATCCTTTGCTGGCATGGCCTGGATCCAGGTTCCTGGAGCGTTCTCCAAGTGCAGATCCATCCGTGCTTTTTGGAGTCTTCGGAACTAGTAGAGAACCACAGAAGAAGGGAGCTGAGGTGGGACATACCCTGAGCAAACGCTCAACTACAGGGCACGACCTTGAGCAAATGATGCAAACTCAGCTCCATGCCCACAGTCCCTCTGTTTAAATAAGTGTTTTCCCATTCCCAGCACTTCCCTCTGTTCTTGGCACAGCCACACCCCTGACCTTGCTTTCAGTTAGGAGAAGAGGAAGCTCATGAAGTTTGGAGGTCCTGGCTCTTACCGTTGAGGAGGCGTTCTTGAACAAAAAGACACACAGACTGACAGACAGACATTTGTGAAATATAGAAATCGATTTGGTTTCCATACTGCATCATGGTAGGATCCTTTGTGGTTGTGAATAATTTAAACTCTTTACCCTGATCACTACTGAATAGTTTCTGATGAGACCAGATCTCAGGCGCAGGTGGGAGATCCCAGCCGCTCGCCTCCTTTCACCCACCTCTCTTCTTCCTGCGGCAGTAGCAGAGCAGAGCAGCCAGGGCTGCAATCAGGAGCAAGACACCACCAGTTCCCAGCAGAATATCACGGGTTCTGTGTGAGGCTGTCCCTGGTTCAAAGGAAACAGGCAAATGAGAACATCCCGGCACCCTTGCTAAAAGTTCTGAGACCGGCAGAGGAATCCACCAAGGAAACAAAATGGCTGTGACAACCTCCCCTATGCTGGCTATGGCACATTCTGTCTGTACCAGCCTGATCCTCACTCCAAAGTGAGAAAGGGAGGCCCATTGGTGATGGGGCTGGTCTTTCACATTGGCTGTGGGGGTCAATTTCTGATAAACCACAAGTCACCTGTTGGACTTGTCTCCTCTTGGCCTCCATTCCCATCTCTAAAATGGGCACTGAGGGCTAATTCCATTCACACCCTTAAGAGTGTGACAGACTCCCATGCTTTGTGGAACGGACTTATGAATACAAATATGCGTAACTCAAAGTTGCTTTGGACAAATTGCCTCAAGTGACTGATCAATCTTCACGTCTTAATCCACTGGGTCTGTTTATCTTATTCTGGTGTGTGTATCACCCTTGTGTGTAACATTAGACATACGCAAACCTCCAGTCATCCAAAGAAGTGGGCTGTGCCCACAAAAGCTCATGATACCATCTACCTGTTTTGTTAGTGTATAAAGTGCTACCACACCATTTGTAGTTTTTAAAGTTTATCCTGTTACAGACTAACTCGGCTACCCCCTGAAGCATTAGATATATGGAGCGTCGACTGCTTTATGGTTTCACATGTGCAAGGAAAGCCACCAGGGTGTTACCCTCAATGTCTAGATGACCCACTGTAAACAATCTCCTTTGTCCTCTAAGTCTTAGCAGTGGTTGGTCCGAGGGAGTCATGTGTCCACCCCACCTGGTAGGAGCTGAGCAAGCAATGGAAGGGTGGAACGTCCAAACAGAATTCCCACCCAAAGTGGCATCTTTAAAAGAAGAGGAAATGAGCAGGGCTGTGTCTGTGGCTGGCTAGTGTGGCACACCCAAGGAAACAAAACAAAGACCCCAGGGAGAGGGAGATCCTGGTTTCAAGGACTGGCTGGAAAAGGAACCATTTTCGGAAGAGTTTGTGGTAAGTTTGTACTGAGGTTTCAGCGTTAGAGTTAGCGAAGCATTTTTGGTTCTTTTCAGATTGTAATCTACTTTGCTCTGCCTCTTCTCACTCATTAGCACTTAAAGGTCTAGAGAACATGACCTGTGAAGGAAGGCTGAAAGAATTGGGTTTGTTTAGTTTAGAAAAGAGAAGATTGAGGGGGGACATGATAGCCGTTTTCAGGTATCTAAAAGGGTGTCATAAGGAGGAGGGAGAAAACTTGTTCATCTTGGCCTCTGAGGATAGAACAAGAAGCAATGGGCTTAAACTGCAGCAAGGGAGGTTTAGGTTGGACATTAGGAAAAAGTTCCTAACTGTCAGGGTAGTCAGACACTGGAATAAATTGCCCAGTGAGGTTGTGGAATCCCCATCTCTGGAGATATTTAAGAGTAGGTTAGATAGATGTCTATCAGGGATGGTCTAGACAGTATTTGGTCTAGACCCCTGCATGAGGGCAGGGACTGGACTTGATGACCTCTCAAATTCCCTTCCAGTCCTACTATTCTATGGTTCTATGAAATCCTACTGTTTGCACTTAATAAAATCACTTGTATTTTCTATCAAGCCCTGTAAATAATTGTTTTGCAGGGGGGAGTAATTGGTGTGCATGTTCCCCCTTTCATTGCTAAAGGGGGCTCACCCAAGTAATTCATGTGGGGTTCTGATCCCATTTGGGGAGTGGTACCCCAAGAAGCTGGGCCTTAACCTGCATTTTCCTTGGACCGGAAGAGGTTCAGTGTGTGTGTTGCTTTTTGGAGGAGAGGGGGGAGGGACCTCAACTCTGTATCTTGACTGGGGGGACCTGGGAGCTGGTTGAGCAGGACCCGGCAGTGAGAAGCCCCAAAGAGTGGCCATGTCAGCCCTCCAGGGGCACCCACAAGGATCTTCTGTGACTGCCCCCATCACAGTGAGGTGCCCAGATTCTAGGCAACTGAAGTACTGTAGTGGGAAGGACATGGGGGCCAGAAATGGGGGGGTTTCATCTCCACTTTGTCTTCTGATCCCAAGTGAGGTTGGCCCCCGATCCAACCCCCCTCTCAGGGGACGGGTCTCCTCCAGTGAGAGCAGCACAAGGAGCTGGAGTTAGACATTAGCGACATCTCACCTGTCAAAGTCACCATCACAGCCCGGCTCCTGGGGGAGGGGATCCACCTCCTGCCCACCTTCTGCTCATACCCACAGGTGAATTCCCCAGTGCTGTTGGGACCAGCTGGCGCGATGCTGAGCACAGAGATGTTCATAGAGCTGTTGGTGGGCTCCACGGTGCTGAGCTCAGACCCCATGTCCCCAGGGTCAAATTTGGCTCTATTCCTGTAGAAGTGGAATCTCTGCTCTCTCGCACTCCCGGGGACCGTGCAGGTGAGGAGCAGGGGGGGCCTTTCACTCAGTACTCCAGACAGGGGATCCACGCTCAGCACTGGCTGAGGAGGGGGATCTGTGGGGAGCAGCAAAGGAGAGGAGTCAGTAGGGGCAGGAGGAAGTGGGGATGGTGCCCAGAGATGGTGCTCAGAATTCAGTTTATTTAAAGCTGAGCTGGGATCTCTCTATGAGCCTCTTTCTTCAGCTCATCATGCAGAGGGGCTCCCCACAGAAATGAGCGAGAGCCAAACTAGGGGTGGGGGGTTGCTGCTTTCAGGCTGGGATGTTGGGTTCAGAGGTTGGCCAAGAACACCAAGATGTGACTCCTTTTCTCTCATACCTCCACTGCCACTGCCCCCGTCCCTCCCAATATCCATGGAGCCCTCTGCACACAGCGAGGGCTCAGAGCATCTGGTGATGCCCAGACGGGCTGGCAGCTGGGAAGCCATGTTGGATGCCTAGATCTGTGCCAGGCTGGTGCAGAGGGGCTGGCTAGTCCCTGCTTGGCTGTCCTGACTAGTGGGACAGGTGTAGGATGCAGAGCCACCCCCTCAAGGAGGTGAGTGAATTGAACTCTGAATGAGTCCTCCTCTGAGATGGTCCCTCCATTCACCTTGTTGAATTGGATCCTGCTGCATTGTGACCCCCTGGGGCAGCTGGCGTGTGAGGGAGGAAAGCTCTGGGAGGAAGTACGTGGGGACATCAGGACCCTGGGAGTGGGAGGGGTGTCAGAGGGTCTGGAAAACATAAGACGGGTCACATCCAGCAGGGATCTCAGGATGAATGTGGTGAGGGAAGGTCAGATGTTACCAGGTCAAATTCATCCTAGGAATTAGTGTGGGATGGAGACTTTTGGAACATGCCCTGCACCTCAGTGCACCTCACTGCGCCCCAACCCTGGCCCCTGCCCACATGTTGTCCAGTGGGAAACAGGGGACTGTCCTTTTCTGCCATACTGTGGGTGGCAGGGGAAAGGTGTAAGATGCCAATAACTGCTCCATCTCCTGGTGAGCATATATGAAGTGGCAGGGCTGGAGGCAATGAAATGATCTAATCACAGAGCTGCCCTCTCATGGATCAGCTGGGAGCCTCACCCCACAGTTGGGGTGCCCAACCCCCCATGGCCTGAGAGAGACCAGAGATGGGGCAGATTTGGGGGTTGGTTTAACAAAATGTCCCCAAATTGTCAAATGTAGCTGCTGGATGGGAGCCCCAATGGACCACCAAAAGGATCAATAGGAATTGGAGACCAAGAGAGTGACACTGACCAGAGACGGGATTGAAACACACAATGACCCGACCTAGACCTTAGAAACTGGGCTGTGTCACAGCTGGTCTGAGCAGAGAGACCCGCCACGGGGCAAAGAAGAGCAGCCAGGGTGGTCTCACCAGTCACTTTTATAGTGATGTTTTGGCTCCTTTCCAATGGGATCTGTCGCCCCAACTGTCTCTCCCAGTAATCACAGTTGTACACGCGCGTGTGACTCAGTCACATTGGACAGCAGGAGGGAGGCATTCACACTGTACTGAGACTGCTGGAGCTCTCCAGAGCTGATTCTCTGGCCATCCCTGAGGAACCAGGTGCTGGACATGGTGGCAGTGCCGGGAGCTGAGCATGTCAGTGTCAGAGATTCACCCTGTAGGAAGATGCAGTGTTGTGGGCTCATAGTGAGTTTGGGGGCAGACGGACGATCTGGAACAGGGGAAGGGAGGAAGCAGAGAACTCTCTAAGGAAGCAGCTGCCACTCGCATAAACACTAACTACCCCTCAGCCCATCCCACCCAGAGCTTCTCTCAGCCCCCACCCCTTTTCCCTTTGCAGCCCAGCCCCTCTGCAGAACCCTGGGCCCCTGCCAACGCTCAGCAGCTTCACCATTGGAGGGTGCCAGGGTGGATACACTGAGCTCTGTACCGGTGACCGGGGAACCCGTGTGAGGAGCCAAGGACCCTTGGGAGGGGCAGAGCTAGAAGGCAGGGCTGGGAGGGAACCAGGGAATCATGGGGTGTCCTCTGGCTTTGCCCAGCCAGGACCCCAGTGCTGTGAGCTTCTCCACAGCAGTGCCCTGTCATTTTGTGCTGAACAGCTGGGAACCCCAGTCCCACCATGGACTGTGTGAGATGCAGGGAGTGAGACGGGGGGTGCAGCTGAGGTGCTGGGGTGGGTTTTGGGTTCCCAAAGACACCTCCCATCAAAGAGCATGAAAACAGGGGCTCACCACTCACTGTAATGGAGACAGAGCTGCTGTTCCTGGAGGAGATCTCTCGATTGGATTCCTGTCTCCAGTATGCACAGGTGTAGGGCCCAGCCCTTCCCTTCTCAACCCTGAGCTCCAGCTGGGCAGTTTCATTGAAATCCTGGACCGTGCTGCGTTCCTGTAGTTGGTTTTGAAAGTAGAATCTGTATCCTGAAACCGATTCATTCCGAGGAGCAGCACAGGTGAGGGTCACCCGCTCCGTCGGGAGATAGACTCGGTAGCTGGGATCCAGGGAGAGCGTGGGAGCTGGCAGGGGATCTGGAACAGAGGCAGGGGGGTCAGTGGGAAGGGAGAGGCCAGGATGGGATGAGGAGAAGGGAGAAGGGGCAAGAGATCAGCCGTGGAGAGATGTGAACACAAACCCACCTCATCTCACTGCCCCCCCCACACACACAAACACACAATCGGAAGTGAATCACGGCCCATATCTCTCTCTCATCATTTCCAAGGCCACACGTGTGTGTGTGTGTGTGTGTGTGTGTGTGTGTCTGTCTCTGTCTCTGTCTACATTTGTAGTAGGCAGGGGATGTGACAGGGACTCTGGGAGGCAGGGGGGGCAGCTCTGGTCATACTCCCGAGGAGCCCTCTGCCACTCGGTGCTGTTGCCTCTGTATCAGAGTGGGGTGAGCTGGGCTCATGGAGAGGGGCAGGGCTGCAGGAGGGTCTGGAAACCAGGGGTCAGGATTAGATCCAGAGGAAGGGGCAGGAATCTCTGGAGGAGTCTGGGACCAGGGGGGCAGATGTTACCAGGCACAAATGGGAGCATCAGCCAGTCACTGCCCTGGTCCCAGGGACCTCTCTCTAAGTCCGCTGTTCCCCCTCCCATGAAGGCAGGAGATGGCAGAGCGGGTGGGACCCAGACTGTGCAAAGGGGTAATTCACAGAAAGCCCTGGCGAGGATCTGCCTCTCTCAGTGGGGACAAGGGGGATCGGGAGCAGAGCAGGGCCAGGAAGAAGCCTCCATGTGGCTCCAAACCCCCAAATTCCCCCTTGCTCCATGCAGAGGCAGCGGGTGAGCTCACTCTGAGGGTGCCAGGGCCCTTCCTCCACCTGGGACCCCAAAATCCCAACACTCACTATTCTGGGGAAAGTGGGGAGCAAACAGAGGGGGAGGGATCTTGTTGCAAATGGATCAATCCCAACACCCCATTTCAATCAGGGCGTTCACCCCACAGTCTCCATCCAGGGGCAGAAGGAGGAGGAGAACTCACCATGTGACCATCAACCCAGCCCAGCAGTAGCGAGCAGGCACTGAACACAAGTGAGCAAGCTCGGGCAGATGTGGGTGAATGAGAGGGAAGTTTTTCCACTGATCACATTTCCTCTGGGGGCTCTACAGAACCTGCTTTTACTGCCCTGCTGGGCACAGCTGGGTCTGTGACTCTGGCCCTGAGACCTCGGTGGGAACCCAGAGCTGGGGCAGACAGCCCCCCCCCAGACACACACAGCCCCACAGCGATGGACCCTACCATGGGGCACTCAGTATAATGGAGAGATGGGAGCTCAGGGTATGTCTACACTATAAAGTTAATTCGAAATAACAGCAGTTATTTCAAATTAACTTTAAAAAGGTATGTCTACACTACAGGGCTATTTCGAATTAACTTAATTCAAAATAGTTAATTCAAATTAAGCTAATTTGAAATAACGCATCTAGACACAAAAACTATTTCGAAATAGCACGTCCACACTGAGTGGACCCTGAATCAAAGTTAAGGCTGGCCGGAACCAGTGCCGGCAGGGCATCAGGTTAGGACTTAGCCTCAGGCAGCAGCCCCACACACTAACTGAGCTCTGTGCTTAAAGGGACCCGACCCCCACCCCGGACAGACAGTTCTCAGGGTTCCCCGCTTGCTTGTCTACCTCGATGAGGGACAGCAAAGCAGTCCTGTCTTGGAGTGCCCTGACTGCCCACACTCGGGACACCACAGCAATCGGCCACATGGAGCCAGAGCTGCCCCTGGGCATGCCAGTCCATCTCGTGGGGTCGTTGCCATCAGCCCAGCTGCACTTGCTGCAGGATGCCATTTAGGGGGTCCATCGGGGGGCTTTCAGGATCCAGGAGGCCCTGAGGGAGAGTGTCCACCCCGAGGAGCCCTCAGAGCCTCCACGGTCCTCCTCACCGGGGGCTCATGCCCCATTCCTCCCTCACGTCCTTCCACTTACCCCTCCCTAGCCCCCCTTCCTGATGTCAAAAAAGACACGTATGTTCAAAAATAGAAACTGGGTTTATTGAACAAAACTGGGGTGGACCTCTGGGGAGACTGGGAAAAGGAGATGGGAGAGGGGAAGAGTGAGGGTGGGAGAGGGGAGGGGAAACCTGGGAGGAGGGAGCTGGAAGGGGAAGCAAGGGGAAGAAGGGGAGGGAAGCTCAGGGCTCAGGGTTGGGGGTCTCACCGGATCAACCTGACTTTCATGCAAACCTGCTCCTGGGTTCGCATGTGGCCTTTGGTGGCCAGGCTGGCAGCTATCCTGCCCTAGACAACCGCGTTCCTCCATCTAGGGCTGAGATCATGGAAGCTGGGGGCATCCCCCCCCCAAACCTGAATAAGGTCCATGATCTCCACCCTGGACCAGGAAGGCACCTGCCTTCTCCGGCCCCTGTCAGGCTCCTGGGAGCTGGCAGACTGCTCCTGGGGAGCAGTGGAGGGCTGACTGCCAGTGGCTTGCTGGCTCATGTTTTGGGGCCACTGGGTCAGGGGCCCAGGTGGCCACTGCTGGCTCTGGGCTGGCAGGCTTGGAGCTGGCACAGGCACTGTGGCCAGGGTCTACCCCTTTAATATCTCCAGGGCTAGAGGAGAGTAAGTTTTCCTGGTTTTGCCCAGAGTGGCCACCAGGGCTCCTGGGAAGGGCTGGAGGCCCCCTATTTCGAATTAAGTGTCTACACAGCACTTAATTCAAAATAGCTATTTCGAATTTGGCCTTACTCCTTGTAGAATGAGGTTTACCAAATTCGAAATAAGGGCTCCACTATTTCGAATTTATTTCAAAATAGCGGTTTGCCTGTGTAGACGCTATTAAAGTTAATTCAAAATAACTGCTGTTATTTCGAATTAACTTTGTAGTGTAGACGTACCCTAAGGAGTCACAGGACAACTCATTGTTTAAAAAGTTGGTACTTTGTTATGCTAAATAGCTCAAGCTCCCACTACATGGTGGCCTCGTCTTTCACGAGACTGGGCAAATTCCAGCTCCCCCCAGTCTGTGCAGATTCACACCTCTCGCCCCACAGCCTGCTACCCCCAGGAGCTGCCCCACCGCCTGCATCCAGACTGAGCCGAGAAGCAATTCAGGGACCAGGCCAAGAACCCGGGACACAATCTGCCTTTCTCAGCATGGACATGGTGTGGATTTGGGGGCGGGGGAAGCGTCCTGCGTGTGCCTGGGGAGATTCAGCCAACCAGCCAGCCTGCCCAGCAGTAGTGAGAAGGAACCGAGCAGAAATGAGGAAGCCCGGGTGGATGTGTGGGGGGAAGAGGGCAGGGGGAGGGAGTTTATCAACTCATCACATTTCCTCTGGGATCTCTGCAGAACCAGCTGTTAATCTGCTGCTGCACAGGGCTGGGGATGTGGCCCTGAGCCCCCTGTGCGAGCCCAGAGCTGGGGCAGAGAGACCCCCAGACACAGCCCCTCAGTGATGGGCCCTGCCCAGGGGCTCTCAGTCTCTGAGGCCTAACTTGGAGGCCCATCCAGACCTTGCTCTCTCTGCTGGGTAGCACCCATAGGGATGAGGCAGCTACTCCCCTATGGCCTTGGCAGTGACTTGCTAAGCAGCTATCAGCTAGGGTCGCTCTCCCAGCTTCTTGAATGTTGCTGCTGGCGCAAATTCATGGGAGATGCCCGTGAATGGGGCAGCCTGGTCCCGGGAAGGCTTGGCACAGAGGCACCCAGGGACCCCAAATTTCAATTCCAACTTCCACAGAAGATCCTAAACCCCATAGGCAGAACTCCCCCCTCCTGCACCACGAGCACCCAGATAAGGATGGGAGATGCTGTTACCTGCAGGAGACACTGGCCTGGGGAGCATCTGGAGTGAGGCTGGAAAAAGAGAAGTGAGGGGTGAGAGCTCTTAGCAGGAGAAAGGAAGGGAAGGGGTTCAAAGAGATTCAAGAATTTGTGTGTGTGGGGGGGGTTCTGGACAGACAGACAGATGCACAGAGGATCTGGGGATTTAGGCAGGGCACTTACCCAGCAGAGGCAGGAGGCGAGTTGGCTCCATGCTGCGCGGGTGGCTCTGGGCTAGAAGCTGGGTTCTCAGCTCAGTTCCTTTGATGCATGTGAGCACAGGGAGTGGGATGGGCCCCTCTGCTCTGGCA
>CM033433.1:16962906-17375406 GCA_019425775.1 Rafetus swinhoei
TGTCCCCCCCGGTCCGAGGCATGGGGCCCGGTCTCCCCGCTGCGCTGCTGGCCCTGGCCCCCTGTGAGTGCCGGGCGGGGGTATAAGGGGGGGGGGGAATCTTTGCTCGCTGGCCCATGTGTCTGTTCATTGCTTTGTTCCCAGGTGTCCTGGCCCAGGTGCAGCTGGCGGCGTCCGGCCCGGGCGCGGGGCGGGTCTCGGAGCCGGTCACCCTCAGCTGCGCCGTCTCCGGGGTCTCCGTCACCGACGGAAGGTACATATGGAACTGGGTCCGGCAGCGTCCCGGAGCGGGGCTGGAGTCCCTGGGACGGATGTATCCGAGTACCGGAGGCACAAGCTACGCCCCGGCGTTCCGGGACCGACTCGCCATCTCCGCAGACTCCGCTGGGAACCAGGTCTCGCTGCAGCTCCTCTCGCTGAGCGCTGCGGACGCCGCCACTTATTACTGCGCCCGAGAGACCGTGACACCGGGACAGGAGGGGCTGGGACAAGAACTGAGCCTCTTCACAGGACACGTGTGGCCTGATCGGGCGGGTCGGGGAGCGTTGCTGCGGGATGGGGCAGCCATTGGAGAGCGAACCACGAACGCATCAACACAGCAACGAGAAGCGCCCTGAGCACAACAACCACAACGAGACAAATAAACCGACAAAGTGTCACCAAGGCGGGGAATCCATCCGCAACGGGCAACAAGGACAAATAGAAAAAACCTTCCCAGGCCAACACACAAATCAATTCCCAACGCACCGCGAGCAGGGAACGCACCGCCCAGCGCACACCGCCCCGCGCACACTGCCCGCACACACTGGCCAGCGCACACTGCCCCGCACACTGCCCCGCGCACACCGCCCCCCACACACTGACCAGCGCACACTGCCCGCACACACCGCCCCGCGCACACTGCCCGCACACACAGCCCAGCGCACACTGCCCCGCGCACACCGCCCCGCACACACCGGCCAGCGCACACTGCCCCGCACACACTGGCCAGCGCACACTGCCCCGCACACACTGGCCAGCGCACACCGCCCCGCACACACAGCCCAGAGCACACTGCCCGCACACACTGGCCAGCGCACACTGCCCCGCACACACAGCCCAGCGCACACTGCCCCGCACACACTGGCCAGCGCACACCGCCGCCTAACCCCACGACGGCGCGGACAGAGGCTGTGGAAGGTTTCTTGCTCTTCCCTTCGGACTCTGGTAGGGGCTCGCGCTGCGTGTTTAACGCGCCAGATGAACAACACGCAACACACCGGCCAGTGCAAATCACTTTTTGCCATGAGCAAGCCCCTGGGGAAGCCACGGGAGATCGGCGCCTTGAAAGAATCAAGGGAAACTCCAACTTCTGAGCCTCTCCGGTGTCTGTCTCCGGCCCAGGGCGGGAGTGCGCACTGAGACATGCAGATCTGGTGGGGGTGGGGATTTCAAAGGGGGTGAAAGGTAGCGGGAGCCTGAGTCGCTTTTGCGATTTTCTTCGAATTCCAGCGCTTAACTCCCTTCGGCACCTTTGGAAATCCCAGGCCAGGGCACAAAGGGGGGACGGAGCTGGGGGAAGGGAAAGAGGCGCAGACAGAGCGTGGACAGAGGAAATGGAGTAAAGAAAGGCGGAGAACGTAAATGCACAAGCGTCCTTCACTCCTCCCAGCACAAGAACAAGGGGTCATGTAAGGACATCAACAGGCAGCAGATTTAAACCAAACCATTGCTCGAAAATGCAGAGACAACCCGCGGAACTCCTTGCCAGAGGATGTTGTGAGGGCCAAGCCTCTAACAGGGCTCCAAAAAGAGCTGGATAAAATGACAATGACTTCACTTCTCTCAATCCATCTGGCGCTCCAGGCACATGTGTGGCCTTGGCCCAGTCTGGCTGCTGTGGGCGCTGCCCTGACACAAACACGAAGGGGCCCGCGGGTGGGCGCCGAGCCCCAATAACTAACTGCAGAGCCGCAGTCTCGGGCCCTCCTCCATAAGGGCCCTGCCGGGCCCTGCGACTCTGCGGTAGCACCAGGTCCGGCTGCCAGGGCGCTCCTGCTATTTAGAGGCCGGCCCTGGCCCCAGCAGGATGAGTCATTATGCACCGAGAGTTGCGTGACCTGTCTGACCTAGGCGCTGGGCTCCCGTGAATTGAGACCGGCAGAGGTCTGCTGCCCGGGCTGGGAGGCAGCGCAGAGGGCTGGCCTGTCTGGGATCCCCAGTCGAGCCCGCCGGGTCCTAAGCCAGGGGCTGCGCTGAGGCATTTAGGGGCCCAGTCTCCCCCCCCATCTCAAGAGGCTGAGGCATCCTAGACCTGCCCTGTGGCCCAGACCACTCAGTGCTGGCCCCGTGCTGTGCTGTGCTGTATCCTGGAGAAGGAATAAACTCCACTCCATTCTACAGGCTGGTGGTGCGCCGGTCAGTACGGGGAGTGGAGCGAGCTGGGTTGACCCCAACGCGTCCGTCCGCACCGTTGAAACCATTTGGAGACCGGGTCCTCTCTGTGTTCCCAGGTGTCTTGGCCCAGGTGCAGCTGGCGGCGTTCGGCCCGGGCGCGGGGCGGGTCTCGGAGCCGGTCACCCTCAGCTGCACCGTCTCCGGGGTCTCCGTCACCCACCAGAGTTACGAATGGCACTGGGTCCGGCAGCGCCCCGGAGCGGGGCTGGAGTCCCTGGGACGGATCTACCCGTGCATGACAAGGAGAACACGCTACGCCCCGGCGTTCCGGGACCGAGTCACCATCGCCGCAGACGCCGCCAGGAAGCGGGTCTCGCTGCAGCTCCGCTCGCTGAGCGCTGCGGACGCCGCCACCTATTACTGCGCCTGGAGACACAGTGACACCGGGACAGGCGGGGCTGGGACAAGAACTGAGCCTCTTCCCAGGATACGTGGGCCTGCCCAGGGCGGGAAGCGGAGCGGGGTGTGTGAATGGGTCGGAGAAACCACGAACGCATAAAGAAAGCAACACAAAGCAACCTCAGCACAACAACATGGCAAACACAGCTCCAGTCAGCAACGCGGCCAGTCAATCAACAAGCGGCAAGAACGACCAGCAAAGAAGCTAAAAAACCCACCCCCAAACCTAAACCAAAACACGACGGCGAAGAAACAAATCAATTCCGAAGGCACCACATCGGGGGACACGCACTGGCCAGTAACAGATGCCGTGGAAGGTTTGTTGCAGTTCCCTCGGGACTCTGTGAGAGGCTCAGAGCTCCAGCTACAAAACATGCTGCCAACACAAGCCAGAGCAAATCCTGTTTTTTACCAGGCGAAACCCCCTGCGAAATCCAGGGCGGATCGGGGGCTTCAATGAATCAAGAGAAACTCCAATTTCTGAAGCTCTCCAGTGTCTGTCTCAGTCAGGGGGCGGGGACAGAGAGTGAGGGACGCAGATTTGGTGGGAATGGGGCTGGGGGAAGGGCGGTTGGGGATTTCAAAAGAGGTGAAAGGTAGGGGAAGCCTGAGTCCCTCAGGGTTTTTGTTGGCATTGGAGTGCCTAACTCCCTTCGGCACCACTGTAAATCTCAAAGGAGAGCACAAGCAGGGGATGTGGGTGGGGAGGGTAAGAAACACAGACAGCGTGTGGAAGAGATGCAAAGGAGCCAAGTAAGCAGGGTAATGTGAGTAATCAAGAGCCCTTTACTCCTCAGAACACAGGAACTAGGGGTCAAGCAAGGAAATCAACAGGCAGCAGGTTTAGAACAAACAATTGCAGCACAAGGCAGAGACAACCTGTGGAACTCCTTGCCAGAGGATGCCCTGAAGGCCAAGACTCTAACAGTGATCCAAAAAGAGCTCGATCGGTTCACGGAGGTCGGGTCCATCAATGGCTGTTAGGAGATGGGCAGGGATGGTGTCAGATGCTGGGAACGGGACAGCGGAAGGGGGAATTGTTGTTCGTCTCATTCCCTCTGGCGCTCCGGGCACTTGCGCAAGGCAGGGCTGGGCCCGAGGGAACTTTGCTCGGGCCCAGTCTGGCCGCTGCGGCTGCCGCTGTTGGTGTCGATACAACACGAAGGGCCCCGTGGGGGGGCGCCGAGCTCCCAATAACTAACCCAAGAGCCGCCCCCTCTGGCCCCGCCCCTCCCCTGCTGCCCGGCCCGGGTCTGGCGGCTCCTGCGGTAGCACCAGGCCAGGCCGCCAGGGGGCGCCCGCGCTATTTCTAGGGGCCACCGCCAGCCGCGGCCCCAGCAGGGAACGAATCGCTGCGTGGCCGCGCCTGGGCGCTGGGCTCTGGGAGCCGGGCTGGCAGAGGTTCGCGGCCCGCGGCTCGTCCCCCAGCCGAGCTCCGCCAGGGGCTCCGCTGGAGATGTGGGCGCCCCTCCCGATCGTGCCGTGGGTCTTCTTGGCGCTGGCCCCGGCCCCGCGTGAGTCTGTGCGGGCCTGGCCCGGGGGAGGCTGGGCAAGGGGCGGGGTGCAGTCTCCGGGCAGGCCGTTCAAGGCTTGTGGGGACCGGGTCCCCTCTGTGTTCGCAGGTGTCCTGGCCCAGGTGCAGCTGGCGGCGTCCGGCCCGGGCGCGGGCGGGTCTCGGAGACGATCACCTCAGCTGCGCAGTCTCCGGGGTCTCCGTCACCTCCGGGGATTACAGCTGGAACTGGTGCGGCAGCGCCCCGGAGCAGGGCTGGAGTCCCTGGGATGGATCTATCCGAGTAACGGGAATACCGGCTACGCCCCGGCGTTCCGGGACCGAGTCACCATCTCCGCAGACCCCGCCGGGAACCGGGTCTTGCTGCAGCTCCGCTCGCTGAGCTCTGCGGACGCCGCCACCTATTACTGCGCCAGTGACACAGTGACACCGGGACAGGCGGGGCTGGGACAAGAACTGAGCCTCTTCCCAGGATACGTGGGGCCTGCCCAGGGCGGGCAGCGGAGCGGGTGTGTGTGTGAATGGGTCGGAGAAAACCACGAACGCATAAAGAAAGCAACACAAAGCAACCTCAGCACAACAACATGGCAAACACAGCTCCAGTCAGCAACGCGGCCAGTCAATCAACAAGCGGCAAGAACGACCAGCAAAGAAGCTAAAAAACCCACCCCCAAACCTAAACCAAAACACGACGGCGAAGAAACAAATCAATTCCGAAGGCACCACATCGGGGGACACGCACTGGCCAGTAACAGGTGCCGTGGAAGGTTTGTTGCAGTTCCCTCGGGACTCTGTGAGAGGCTCAGAGCTCCAGCTACAAAACATGCTGCCAACACAAGCCAGAGCAAATCCTGTTTTTTACCAGGCGAAACCCCCTGCGAAATCCAGGGCGGATCGGGGGCTTCAATGAATCAAGAGAAACTCCAATTTCTGAAGCTCTCCAGTGTCTGTCTCAGTCAGGGGGCGGGGACAGAGAGTGAGGGACGCAGATTTGGTGGGGATGGGGTGGGTTGGGGATTTCAAAGGAGGTGAGAGGTAGGAGGATCCCGACCCCCTCAGGGTTTTTCCTTGGAATTCGAGCGCCGAACTCCCTCCGCCACCACCGTAAATCTCAAAGGAGAGCACAAGCAGGGGATAGGGGGTGGGGAGGGAAAGACACAGATGGAGTGCGGAAGAGATGAAAGGGTGCCAACTAAGCAGGATAATGTAAACAGATATGTGCCCTTTACTCCTCAGAGCACAAGAACTAGGGGTCATGCCAGGAAATCAACAGGTAACAGGTGTAAAACAAACAATTGCAGCGCAATGCAGAGACAACCAGTGGAACTCCCTGCCAGAGGATATTGAGAAGGCCAAGACTCTAACAGGGCTTTAAAAAGAGCTAGATTAATTCATGGAGGACAGGACCATCAATGGCTACTAGCCAGGATGGTGTAGGAACAGTATCTCTGCTCTTTGTTTACCAGAGGCTGAAAATGGGCACACTTGATGTTTGCCTGGGCTCCCAATAACTAACCCCAGAGCCGCAACTTCTGGCTCCTCCCTTCCCCTCTTCTTGCGGTATCACCAGGCCAGACCGCTGGGCGGGCCCACGCTATTGATAGGGGCCACTGAAACTTGAGACCATTCCTCCTTGTTGTGCCGTCTGCCCCCACTGAGAACAGCCCCTCTCCACCCCCTTTGGGACCTCCCTTCGGGGAGTGGAAGGCTGCTATCAAATCCCCCCTCACACACTCTGTCCCTTCTCTCCCCGCACCCCCACTCCCAGTGCACTCCTTGTGCTCCGTCTTGGGATTTCCAATGGTGCGGAAGGGAATTACCCACTGGAATTCCAAGAATAACCCTGAGGGAGTCGGACTCCTTCCTCCCTGTCACCTCTTTTGAGATCCCGAAATGCCCACCCCGACCCCCACCCCCACCAAGTCTGCATCACTGTCCACTCCCACCCCATGGTGGAGACAGACACTGGAGCGTGTGAGAAGTTGGATAAACTGCAAATAGATTGGTAGCACTTTGAAGACTCACAAAACATGTCCATGGCATCGTGAGCTTTCGTGGGCACGGCCCACTTCGTCAGGGTCAAGTGTAGTTAGTCTTTAAAGTGCGACCAGACTTTTTGTTGTTTTTTAAGTTTATCTTGTACAGACTGTGACTGCGCGTTGGGATTTCCACTGCGGCTGCCGCTGTTACTCTCGATACAACACGAAGGGCCCCGCGGGGTGGACGCTGAGCTCCCAATAACTAACCGCAGAGCCGCCCACTCTGGCCCCTCCCCTGCTGCCCGGCACGGCCCGGCCCGGCGGCTCCTGCGGTAGCACCAGGCCAGGCAGCCAGGGGGCGCCCGCGCTATTTCTAACGGCCACCCCCGCCCCGTCCCTAGCAGGGAGCGAATCGCTGAGTGACGGCGCCTAGGCGCTGGGCTCTGCTAGAGGGGCCGGCAGAGGTTCGCGGCCCGCTGCTTGTCCCCCAGCCGAGCTCCGCCGGGCCCGCCAGGGGCTGCGCTGGAGATGTGGGCGCCCCTCCCGATGGTGCCATGGGTCCTCCTGGCGCTGGTCCCGGCGCAGCGTGAGTCTCTGCGGAGGTGCGGGGCTTGCCCGGGGGGAGGCTGGGAGCGGGGCAGACGTGAGTACGGCGGGAAAGGGGGACCTGGCTCTCCGTGCAGCCCGTTCAAGGCTTGTCTGGGGACCGGGTCCCCTCTGTGTTCCCAGGTGTCCAGGCCCAGGTGCAGCTGGCGGTGTCCGGCCCGGGCGCGGGGCGGGTCTCGGAGCCGGTCACCCTGAGCTGCGTCGTCTCCGGGATCTCCATCACCGAGCAGTACAACTACTGGCACTGGGTCCGGCAGCGCCCGGGAGCGGGGCTGGAGTCCCTGGGACGGATCTACCCGTATGAGCAGGGGAATATTCGCTACGCCCCGGCGTTCCGGGACCGAGTCACCATCTCCGCGCACACCGCCGGGAACCGGGTCTTCCTGCAGCTCCGCTCGCTGAGCGCTGCGGACGCCGCCACCTATTACTGCGCCAGAGACACAGTGACACCGGGACACGGAGCCCTCGCACAGAAAGGGAGAGACCCCTGGGACCCGCCTCCGGGGCGGGACCCGCCGGGCATGCGCCTGCTGCCAGCGTCTTCTGCTGGGTGTGTGTGTGTGTGTGTGTGTGTGAGAGAGAGAGAGAGAGAGAGAGGGAGGAAGGGGTGTATGGGATAGAGAGACACAGAGATAGGTATTAGAAAGATGGGCGGGTAGGGGAAAGGTGCGCACACACAAACACTCAACGGGGTGGGGAGAACGGAGGGGAAGCGCAAACCCCGCCCCCACAGACCGCTACCCCCCCCAGGCATGGCCACCCCTCCCCCCCCACACAATCCAGTTGCAGACACACGCCAGACTCTCCGCCCCACCCCCTCCTCCACTCCACCACGTCCCGGAGGCCTCCGCTGTCCGGTCCCAGGGTCTAGTCTCCCCCCGCAGCAGCCTGGGAGGCACGGGGCCCCTCCCCACTCCTTTGCTCCAGTCCCAGACAGGCCCGGGGCTTCGTGCCCTGCGCGGCCTATCCAGGTGAGTCCCGGGGAGGGGGGGGGGGTCCCGTGCGAAGCTCACACTCCCCTTCTCCTCTGCTTCCAGGTGCCCTGTCCGGCGACGCTGGGAAGGGCTCCCGGGCGGGGCGCCCTAGGAGCAGAGCCCGCGGTTTGCGACTCTCCCTGCAGCACGGGACGCACTCCTGGCGCGGGTAAGAACCTCGAAGCCCCCCGCCCTGCTCCCGAGGCGCTCCGCCCCCCTGGGGCCAGAGGCTCCGCCCCTCTCCGGGGCAGGGCGAGGAGACTCGGAGGGTGGGGGCGGCTTCCTTTTCCTTTCAACCCCCCTACCGCGTCTCGGGGGCTGCCAGAGGCTGAACCCCTCCAGCTCTGCCACCGACTCCTCCCTCCCCTGCTGCTCGGCCAGCCATGGCGGCCTGGCTGCGGGGCGCGCTCCTGCTCGCGGCCTGGCCAGGTGGGGAAACCTCTGGAAAAGCAGGGAGCCTGGAGACTCTCGCTCCCTCTTTCTCTCTCTGGACGTGTGTGTGTGAAAGAGAGAGAGAAAGAGAGAGAGAGCGAGAGAGCGGCGTGTCTGGCTCTTCCTCTGTCTGTCCACCCGGCCTCGGTCTGTCTGTCCGTCTGTGCCACTCTCCCTCCCTGCGTCGGCAGCCACCTAGACATCCCGATACATCGTAATACATCGCCTCTTTCTTTCTTTCCGCGCCACGTTCCCTGCGCACCGTTCCGCGTTTCTGTCTCTCTCCAGTCCCCGCTGCGCTTTCTCCCAGCCGCGGTCCCTCTGCCGTTTTCTCTCCGCCCACCCCCCAGGTTTCTCCCTCTGCTGTCCACAATCTCCACCGGGGCTTTTCCTCCGCCGCAGTAACTCCCCGCTTGTGCCGTGTATTCCTGGTGCGTATTGAGAGCTCCCTTCTTCCCCCCTGTGAGAGCCCCCGGGCACGGACAAGGCCCATTAAGCTCCTTCATTGTGGGTTCCCCGCAGGCGCCCTGTCCCAGTTGCAGCTGGCGGAGTCCGGGGGCCGTGACGGAGGAAGGCGAGTCCTCCGGCTGACCTGCACAGGCTCCGGGGCAACTTCGGCTGGTACGACATGTTCTGGTACTGGCAGGCCCGGGACAGCGCCGGAGTTTGTCTCACGTATTTACAGCGACGGGAGTAGCCCGCGTTACGCGACCTGGGCCCAAGGGCGATTCACCATCTCCAGGACAACGCCCGCAGCGAGGTGTCCCTGGCCATGCGCAGCCTGCGCCGGGCGGACTCCGGCCGCTACCACTGCGCCGCGAGATACGCACAGAGCGGGGAGCCCGGTGCGAGCTCCGACAAAACCTCCCGGCTCGAGCTCCAGCCTCCTTCCCAGCCCGGCAGAGCCCCGAGGAGGTTTGTGGGGCGGGAGGAGACCGGGAAAGGCACCGGCCAATGAATTTCTGCAGAGCGCGCCGGAGGGACGTGACACCCAGGGGATTTTTGGGGGGGGGGACTAGGGAAAGCCCAACCTCCGCCCTTACAGTGTTTGGCCGGCGCGTGGAATGTACCGAAGAACAAAACAAAGCCCTGAGAACTGATTCCGAAGTTTGTCTCTTTCCGCCTGGGTTGCTGCTCACTCAGGCCTGCGGCCCGCTCAGCTCTGGTGCCAAAAGGGGGCGCCAGACAGCTGCGTGTTCTGCTCCTTTCCTGCGGTTCATCAGGGACTGGGAGGGGGGAGGTCTTTTTTGTGCGCGTCTACTATGTTAATTACGGGACGGCTCTTCAAGCAGATTCCCCGCAGACAGGAGAGCTGCCGGCAGACCTCGGGCTGCCCCCCGGTGCGAGGCATGGGGACCTGGCTCCTCGCGGCGCTGCTGGCCCTGTCCCCCTGTGAGTGCGGGGGTATAAGGAGAGCGGCGGCGGGGGGGCGGGTCTTTGCTCGCTGGATCATGTGTCTGTTCACTGGTTTATTCCCAGGTGTCCTGGCCCAGGTGCAGCTGGCGGCGTCCGCCCGGGCGCGGGCGGGTCTCGAGCCGGTCACCTCAACTGCGCCGTCTCCGGGGTGTCCGTGACCGATGGGGATTACGAATGGCACTGGGTCCGGCAGCGTCCCGGAGCGGGGCTGGAGTCCCTGGGATGGATCTATCCGAGTACCGGAGGCACAAGCTACGCCCCGGCGTTCCGGGACCGAGTCACCATCTCCGCAGACCCCGCCGGGAACCGGGTCTCGCTGCAGCTCCGCTCGCTGAGCGCCGCGGACGCCGCCACCTATTACTGCGCCAGGAGTCACAGTGACACCGGGACAGGCGGGGCTGGGACAAGAACTGAGCCTCTTCCCATGATACGTGAGGCCTGCCCGGGGCCCGGAGCGGGAGGAAGGAAGGTGTGCGGGGGAGGGCAGCCATTCGAGAGAAAACCACAAAGGCACACAGGAACGAAAAGCACCGTCGGCACAACGACAAGAACCGCATGACAAACACAGCTCCAAACAGCAAAGCGGCCAGTCAACACACAACAGGCAAAAAATTACCGAAACAAACAAGCTAAAAATTGCCGAAACCAAACCAAAACTCACTGGACCAACAAACAAATGATTTCCCAACGCACCCACATCAGGAACACGCGCTGTCCAATACGCACCGGCCAGTAACAGCACAACACAACCCACAGGGGATGTTGAAGGTTTGTTGCAATTCCTTGGGACTCTGTGAGAGGCTCAGAGCTCCAGCTACAAAACATGCTGCCAACACACGGGGCAGTGCACAGAAGGCTGTTTTTATTTTTTCCTGCCTGAGGACAAAACCCTCGTAAAGCCAGGGCGGGTCGGTGGCTTCAATGAATCCAGAGAAACTCCGAGTTCTCACCCTCTCCAGTATCTGTCTCACTCACGGAGGCGGGTGTGTGTGTGTGTGTGTGTGTGCAGACAGTGAGAGATGCGTAATTGTGGGGATGGGAGGTGGCGGTTGCAAAGGGGGCGAAAGGAAGGAGTCTGACTCCTTGGGAGTTTTTCTTCTAATTTGCGTGACTAACTCCCTTCAGCAAGATTGCAAATACCAACCCAGAGCACAACCAGAGAGTGCTGGGAAAAGAGAGACAGAGACAGAGACAGAGTCAGTGTGGAAAAGATGAAAAGCAGCCACATAAGCAGGAGACTGTACATAGACAAGATCTTTTTACTCCTCAGGGCACAAGCACTACGGGTCATGCAAGGAAATAACAGGCAGGAGGTTTAAAAGAAACAAAAGGCAGCACAGCGGAGAGATAACCGGTGGAACTCCTTGCTAGAGGATGCCGCGGAGACCGAGACTCTAACAGGGCTCAAAAAAGAACTAGATCAATTCATGGAGGATAGATCTATCAATGGCTATTAGCCAGGATCAGCTGGGCTGGTCTCCCCTAATCTCTGTAAAACACTGGGATTGGATAAACTTAAAAAACAAGGAATACTCCGTCTAGTAGCACTTTAAAGACTAAAAAAACGTGTCGATGGGATCATGCGCCAGGCAACCCACTTCTTTGGATGATGGGAGTGTTAAAAGTCCAGCTCCAAGAATAAATAAGGGAAAGGGGTTGAGGAAGGAGGAAAAAGAGAAAAAGGCAGTGAGTAGATTGTTGAAGTTGGTACCGGAAGCTGATAAGAACAATTAACATCTCCATTGTTTGGTTGGTTAAGTCATTAGGAGGCGGAAGGTACTGTGGGAGCCAGCTGATGTCCCTCTGTGATAGGAATCAAACTTCTGAATGAAGTTCAGCTCCAACCCCTCCCTGTGTATTTGGCTTGTGGAATTGGCCTGAAACAGCACAGGGACTTGGAAATCCATTAATGAGTGCCGGGGCAATGATTCCCAGGGGATATCTGGGGGGCCAGGAAACGCCCACGCTCCCCTTTCACAGTGTATGGCGGGCACGTGGACTCAGCACGGAGGAATTTAACCGAAAAACAAAACCAAGCCCTGGAAACACAGTCTGAAGAGGACTGGCATAGGACTGACGTCACTTCCCGCCTGGGTTGCTGCTCACTCAGGCCTCCCGCTCACTGAACAGAGGGCGCCAGACAGCTGGGTTTCCCTCCTCCTTTCCCATGGTTCATCGGGAAAGGAAAGTGGGGGGAGGTCTGCTTTTTTGAGTGCGCGCCTACCATGTGAATTACGGAACGATTCTTCAAGCAGATTCGCTGTAGACAGGAGAGCCGCCGGCAGATCTCCGCTTGCCCCCCCGGTGGGAGACATGGGCCTGGTCTCCTCGCTGCGCTGCTGGCCCTGGCCCCCTGTGAGTGCCGGGGCGAGGGAATAAGAAGGGGGGGGGGGGGGGGGGGTCTTTGCTCCCTGGCCTGTGTGTCTGTTCATTGGTTTGTTCCCAGGTGTCCTGGCCCAGGTGCAGCTGGCGGCGTCCGGCCCGGGCGCGGGGCGGGTCTCGGAGCCGGTCACCCTCCGCTGCGCGGTCTCCGGGGTCTCCATCACCGACTCGAGTTACAGCTGGCACTGGGTCCGGCACCGTCCCGGAGCGGGGCTGGAGTCCCTGGGACGGATCTACCCGTATAACGGGGATACTCGCTACGCCCCGGCCTTCCGGGACCGAGTCACCATCTCCTCGGACCCCACCGGCAGCCGGGTCTTGCTTCAGCTCCTCTCGCTGAGCGCTGCGGACGCCGCCACCTATTACTGCCAGTGACACAGTGACACCGGGACAGGCGGGGCTGGGACAAGAACTGAGCCTCTGCACAGAATCGGAGCGGGGGGAAGGTGTGTGTGTGTGTGTGTGTGTGTGTGTGGAATGGGTCAGACATTGGAAGAAAACCACAAACAAAGGAACAAAAAGCACCCTCAGCACAACAACAACATGACAAACACAGCTCCAATCAGCAACGCAGCCAGTCAATAAAGAAGAGGCAATAACGACCAACACATAAGCTAAAAAACCACCCCCAAACCAAACCAAAACCCAATGGCCAACAAATCAGTTCCCAGCGCACCCACATCCGGGAACACATACAGGCCAGTACCACCACAACACAGCCCATACGTCAAGTGGAAGGTTTGTTGCAGTTCCCTTGGGACTCGACTGTCTGTAGAAAGCTCCAGATACAAAACATGCAACACACCGGCCAGTGCACCTCACCTTTTTACCAGGCAAAACCCCTCGGAAAGCCAGGGCGGGTCGGTGGCTTTAATGAATCAAGAGAAACTCCAATTTCTCACCCTCTCCAGGGTCTGTCTCAGTCACGGGGCGGGAGCAGACAGTGAGAGATGCAGATTTGGTAGGGATGGAGGGAGTGGGGTTGGGGATTTCAGAGGAGGTGAACGGTAAGAGGAGCCTGACTCGTTGAGGGTTTCATTTGGAATTCGAGCGCCTAACTCCCTTGGGCACCACTGTAAATCTTAACAGAGAGCACAAGCAGGAGATGGGGGCTGAGGGAAGGGAAAGAGACACATGTGGAAGGGATTCAAAAGAGCAGGAGAATGTAAGCAGACCAAATGCCCTTTATTCCTCTGAGCACAAGACCAATGGGCCATGCGAGGAAATCAACAGGCAGCAGGTTTAAAACAAACAAAAGGCAGCACAAAGCAGAGACAACCTGTGGAACTCCCTGCCAGAGGATGTTGTGAAGGCAAAGACTCTCACATGCCTCAAAAAAGAGCTAGATCAATTCATGGAGGTTAGGTCCATCACTGACTGTTAGCCAGGATGGGCCCGGCTGTCCCTGGCCTCTGTGCGTGGGACTCTGAGAATGGCAGACACGGGGGGCTCCCTCGATCTTTGCTTCGCTCCCTCTGGCGCTTCTGGCACTGGGCAGCTGTGCAAGGCAGGACCCTGGGCCGTAGGGACCTTTGCTCGGGCCCAGTCTGGACGCTGCGGCTGCCGCTGTTACTCCGGACACAACACTAAGGGCCCGCAGGAGCGCGCTGAGCTCCCAATAACTAACCGCGGGCCGCCCTCTGATCCCGCCTCCCCTGCTGCCCGGCCCGGCCCGGCCCGGCCCGGCGGCTTCTGCGGTAGCACCAGGCCAGGCCGCCAGGTGGAGCCCGAGCTATTTCTAAGGTCCAACCCCAGCCCCGCCCCGCCCCTAGTAGAGATCAAATCGCTGCGTGGCCGCACCTGGGCGCTGGGCTCTGGGAGCGGGGCCAGCAGAGGTTCGCGGCCCGCGGCTCGTCCCCCAGGCGAGCTCCGCCGGGCCCGCCAGCGGCTGAGCTGGAGATGTGGGCGCCTCTCCCGATGGTGCCGTGGGTCTTCCTGGCGCTGGCTCCGGCCCCGCGTGAGTCTCTGCGGGGGGTGCGGGGCTGGCTCTGGGGAGGGGCTGGGAGCGGGGCAGGCGTGGGGTTGACTTTCCGGGCAGCCCGTTGAAGGCTTGTTTGGGGACCGGTCCGCTCTGTGTTCCCAGGTGTCCTGGCCCAGGTGCAGCTGGCGGCGTCCGGCCCGGGCGTGGGGCGGATCTCGCAGCCGGTCACCCTCAGCTGCGCCGTCTCCGGGGTTTCCGTCACTGACCAGAGCTACGAAGGGCACTGGATCCGGCACCGTCCCGGAGCGGGACTGGAGTCCCTGGGATGGATCTATCCGAGTGACGGGAGAACCGGCTACGCCCCGGCGTTCCGGGACCGAGCCACCATCTCCGCAGACCCCGCCAGGAACCAGGTCTCGCTGCAGCTCCGCTCGCTGAGCGCTGCGGACGCCGCCACCTATTACTGCGCCGCGCACAGTGACACCGGGACAGGCGGGGCTGGGACAAGAACTGAGCCTCTGCACAGGATACGTGGGGCCTGCCCAGGGCCGCGGGGCGGGGCGGGGCGGGGCGGGGGGGTTGATGCGAAATGGGGCAGCCATTGGAGAGAAAACCACAAACGCATCAACACAGCAAGGAAAAGCCCCCTGAGCACGACAAACACAGGCCCGTAACCGCACAACGCAACCCACAGGGGATGTTGAAGGTTTCTTGCAATTCCTTGGGACTCTGCGAGAGGCTCAGAGCTCCAGCTACAAAACATGCAGCCGGCACAAGCCAGTGCAAATCCGTGTTTTACCAGGAGAAAACCCCTCGTAAAGTCAGGGCGGGTCGGTGACTTCAATGGATCCAGAGAAACTCCAATTTCTCAGCCCCTCCAGTGACTGTCTCAGTCACGGGGCGGGAGCAGAGAGTCAGGATTTCCTCTGACAATCCTAACAGAGAGCACAAGCAGGGGATGGGGCTGGGGCGAGAGAGTCACACAGAGTCAGGGTGCAAGACATGAAAAGGAGACAGATAAGGAGAAGGAAGTCAATAGACAAGAGCCCTTTACTCCTCTAACACAACAACTAGGGGCCATGCAAGGAAATTAGCAGGCAGCAGGTTTAAAAGGAACAAAAGGTAGCACGACTCAGAAACAACCTGTGGGACTCCTCGCTAGAGGATGTTGTGAAGACCAGGACTTGACCAGTGTTCAATAAAGAGCTAGATAAGTTAATGGAGGACAGGTCCATCAATGGCTACTAGCCATTAGCTGCGGCTGCCGCTGTTGCTCGCTACACAGCAGGAAGGGTCCGCAGGATGGGCGCTGAGCTCCCAATAACTAACCGCAGAGCCGCGCCCTCTGGACCCACCCTGCTCGGCCAGGCAGCTCCTGCGGTAGCACCAGGCCAGGCCGCCAGGGGGCGACGGCGCCATTTCTAGTGGCTACCGCCGACCCCAGCAAGGAGCGAATCGCTGAGTGGCCGCTCCTGCGCGCTGGACCCTGGGAGCGGGGCCGCCAGAGGTTCGCGGCCCCCGGCTTCTCCGTCAGTCGAGCTCCGCCCGATACGCCAGGGGCTGCGCTGGAGATGTGGGCGCCCCTCCCCATGGTGCCCTGGGTCTTCCGGGAGCTTCCGGTCCAACTCTAAATCGTTCCCAACTCCCCCCTGAGATCAGCGTGTTTCGCGCGCCCCTCCTTCACGCTCATCCCTCGGCTCCCGGGCGGGGTTTCCAGCCTCGCTCCTTCCGGCGCTCGGGTCCGACACTTTCGAGGGCGGTGCGATTTGCATATGCAAATGCAGAGGACATTTCTCTCCTTTCCAAGAGCCGGGGCCTGGTGCCCGGTCGGTGCGCGCCGCGGCAGCAGCAGAGGCGGTGACCGGCTACCGTAGGGCCGCTGCGCCATGGATCCCGCGCTCCGCTTCCTTCTCCTGCTGGCGATTCTCCCAGGTGGGTGACTATCCCCGGGGCCAGGCCGGGGACGAACAGAACCCGCCGGCAGGAGTCTCCCCTTGTTTCCTCTTCCTCCGCAGGGCTCAGGGCGCAGATCCAGCTGGTCCAGTCTGGGGCAGAGACGAAGAAGTCGGGGGAGTCGATAACTGTGTCCTGCACAGGCTCGGGCTACACGTTCACTCAGTATTCGATCCTCTGGCTTCGCCAGGCGCCCAGGAGAGGGCCGGTTTACATCGGCTGGATTAACACGGACACGGGGTGCCCACTTATGCGGAGAGTTTTCGGGAAAAGTCACCATGACCCGACACCCCAGCCGCACGGCCTTTCTGCAGGTGGGCAACCTGCAGGCTGCGGACGCCGCCGTGTATTACTGCGCCAGGCACAGCGAGAGAAGCCCCATTGGCAGCCGTGCCAAAAGGAGAAGCGGGTTTCCTCCTGCGCGGGGCCCATCCGCTCCTCCCGCTCACCCGCAGGGGACTCACCTCGCTGTTCCGCTCCGCCCAGTCGTGTGCCTGGCACCCCTGTCGCAGCACAGCCCAGATCTCGCGGGGAACTCGGACACTCCCGTGCGTGTCTGATGGGTCCTGAACACGCGCGTCCCGCGGCTGCCTGGCGCATCCAACCTGCCGAGTGTGCTCCTTCCGGGCAGCGGCCTTCATTGCCCGGCGGTGTCCGTGCCCCGGGATCACGAAGGCCTGATCTCTGGCTGTGGCCCCAAATGCTACAGTCGGAACGTGGCTGTAACAACGGCAATAGCCCCCATGACCGGGCACGGAGAGCCCAAGGCTGGTTACAGCGCTACGCACAGGGGCCGGATTCGCCGCTTGTAGAAAGAAGCACGATCCCATTGGCTGGGACTCGGGGACCCCAGTTCCTCTGCCCAATGCGGGACACCTGGTAAGACGGCGCCGATTTCAGGGAGTGGGGCAGCAACCCGCCAGCGCTCTGCCGCGCAAAGGTTCAAAATCGCCTTGCGCGGACTGAGCCCCCAGGAAAAGACTCTGCACAGTCACCTGTCTCGGTAGTTTACAAACGCGCCCCTGTCTGGCCACCCGCCCGGGAGTCCATTTGTTGGGGGAACCCAGGTGGCTCAGCCGCAATATTTACCAGCACTTCTGCAGGTACCGGCTCTAGCAGCTCCCATTGCCCGGGAACGGCCATCCGCGGCCAATCGGAGCTGTGCTCCCCTGAGCCTGAGGAGGTGTGAGGGCCCATAGCCCGCGGGCCCTCCGTCGTAAACACGAACAGCCACCAGCCCTGCCAGCCACGGACCCCTGAGATTTGCCCCTCTTGGGACCGCCCCCGGGGCTGAAAAGCGCACTCCCATCCCCCAAAGGTAGAAAGCGGGGGGAGGGGGGGCTCCCCAGGGGCTGCGTTCAGCTCTAGGAGGACTCGTGTTTTCTGGGCATAAACGCTGTTGTTTTGATCACTCGCCTTCCCGGGGCTATGAAGCACCATTCTCGTTGTGCGCCCTGCAAAAGGTACCGCTGTTCGGGAGCGCCATGGCGGTATCTTGCCGGGGGGAGATTTCGTGGGACCGATTCGTTTATTTGTGTCTGTGCCCTGGCTTCGGTCCCAGCTCCACTGGCGATTTGCCAAGCTCCGGAGAGTTGTAACACCCCTCCCACTTGAGGGCGCCCGCCCTGCTGCACTTGTCGGTGCAGGGGAGAGGAGGAGGGGGAGAGAGAAGTGGCAGCTGCCAAACTGCCCAGACGCAGAGCGATTTGCCTGGCTCCGCGGCTGGGAGGCCGGAGGCGCTGTCCCCGGGGACCGGTCTGACCCAGCGCCCGTGCGCCCAGCGAAGCGCATCGGCCGCCATGCTGCTGTTCCCGGCTCTTTGCCTGATCGCCTGGGGCCGCTTGCCGGGTGAGGGGGCAGAGGCAGCCCCTTGCGTGGGGCGGGGTTGGGCCGGTCCCTCGGGGGCTGGCGGCAGCCTGGGACCCAGGCTCCCGCGTTTGACCCTCCCGGGACTCTGGGCGGGGGTTGGGGTGTGCCCAGGCCAGGGGGCCGTGCCCCTTCCTCTGCGGGGCGCGGTCTGGCGGGAGCGCGGCTCTGGGGGCGAGGGGTGTAACCCTGCGTTTCTCCCCTCTCGCCCAGGCAGCGCCGCCGCGGTCACTTTGTCCCAGCCGGGGTCCGCCCGGGCCCAGCTAGGAAGCTCCGTGCCCCTGGAGTGCGCGGTGTCCGGGTACAATGTCAATGCCCGGCACATGCAGTGGTACCGCCTGCCCCCGGGGGAGACGCGGGCCCTGGTGGCGTCCTACAGAACCGGTCACACCCCCTGCATCGCGGAGGGCTCAAGGGGCGGGTCTCCCCCTCCACCAGCGGCTCCGCGGGCCGGCTGACGCTGAACCGACTCACAGCTGCAGACGCGGCCACGTAGTTTTGTGCCACGAAAGACGCACAGTGATCGCCGCGTAACCGCCTCCAACACAATATCCCCCCTGGGGCTCGGCTCTTCTCCCACGGCCCCCTCCCTCACACCAGGCAGAGTCAGGGAGAAGGAGATCAAAGGGTCCATGCCTCACCGGAGGCCCAGCGCTGTCCTCCGAGCGGGGAGGAGCAGGCACCATCCAAGGGGAAGAGTCACAGACACAGGCAGAGTCAGGGAGAAGGAGATGAAAAGAAGCCACATAAGCAGAAGAAAGTAAATAGACAAGAGCCCTTTACTCCTCTGAACACAAGAGCTAGGGGGTCACGCAAGGAAATTAGCAGTCAGCAGGTTTAAAAGAAACAAAGGAAGCACAACCGGGAGACAACCTGCGGAACTGCTCGCCAGAGGATGTTGTGCAGACAAGGATTTGAACTGGGCTCAAAAAAGAGCTAGATACATTCATGGAGGACAGGTCCATCAGTGGCTACTAACTGCGGCTGCCGCTGTTACTCTCTGTTCGACAAGAAGGGCCCCACAGGGTGGTCGCTGAGCTCCCAATAACTAAATGCAGAGCGGCAAGCTCTGGCCCCGCCCCTCCTGGCCCGGCTCTTGCGGCAGCACCAGGCGAGGCCGACAGGGGGCGCCCGCGCTATTTCTAGGGGCCACCCCGGGCCCCGGGCCCCACACGGAGCGAATCGCTGCGTGGCCGCGCCTGGGCGCTGGGTTCTGGGAGCGGGGCCGGCAGAGGTTCGCGGCCCGCGGCTCGTCCCCCAGGCGAGCTTCGCCGGGCCCGCCAGGGGCTGCGCTGGAGATGTGGGCGCCGCTCCCGATGGTGCCCTGGGTCTTCCTGGCGCTGGCCCCGGCCCCGCGTGAGTCTCTGCGGGGATGCGGGGCTGGCTCTGGGGAGGGGCTGGGAGAGGGGCAGGCGTGGGGTTGACTTTCCGGGCAGCCCGTTGAAGGCTTGTGTGGGGACCGGTCCGCTCTGTGTTCCCAGGTGTCCTGGCCCAGGTGCAGCTGGCGGCGTCCGGCCCGGGCGTGGGACGGATCTCGCAGCCGGTCACCCTCAGCTGCGCCGTCTCCGGGGTCTCATCACTGACCAGAGCTACGACTGGTACTGGGTCCGGCACCGTCCCGGAGCGGGGCTGGAGTCCCTGGGATGGATCTATCCGAGTAACGGGGGAACCGGCTACGCCCCGGCGTTCCGGGACCGAGTCACCATCTCCGCAGACACCGCCGGGAACCGGGTCTCGCTGCAGCTCCGCTCGCTGAGCGCTGCCGACGCCGCCACCTATTACTGCGCCGCGCACAGTGACACCGGGACAGGCGGGGCTGGGACAAGAACTGAGCCTCTGCACAGGACACGTGGGGCCTGCCCTGGGCGGAGGGGCCTGTGTGTGTGGGCGGGGTTGCTGTGGACATTTGCAGGCATTGGCGACAAAAACACAAGCGCATCAACCCAGCAACGAAAAGCAACCCCTCCCCAACGCCAACCACAACACAACGGCATGACATATAAACCCCAAAGTGCTCACCAGCGCAACCAGTCCATACGCAACGGGCAATAAGGAGAAAGAGAAAAAAACCTTCAATGGCCAACACACAACCCAGTCCCCGCCCACCGGAAGCAGGGAACCCACTGCCCAGCGCACACTGCCGCACAAGACCACAAGGGCACATACAGGTGCTGTTGAAGGTTTGTTGCAGTTCTCTTTGGACCCTGCTCGGGGCTCGCACTGTATGGAGAGAGCGCCAGCTACAAACCCGCCGCTACAAAACCCGCCGCTCACAGGCCGGTGCAAATCCGGTGGGTGTGTTTATTTGTTGCTTTTTTTGTTTTTGTTTGTTTGTTTCCCATGAAAAAGCCTCCGGGAAAGCCCCAGCAGATCTGCGGCTTTAAGGAATCAAGGGAAACACCAAGTTTTCAAGGGCTCCTGCGTCTGTCTCAGCCCCAGGGCGCACAGACGCTGAGAGATGCAGAATTGGTGGGGAGCCAGGAGCGGCGCTGGGGAAACTCAAGGGGGGACGGTGTTTGTGAAAGGAAGGATGGAGTCTGACTCCCCTTGTGTGTCTTTTGGAATTCGAGCGCCTAACTCCCTTCGACGCCACTGAACATCCTAACCCAGAGCAAGGGGAAGTGTGGAGGGAAGCATGTCAACATGGATTCCCGAAGGGCAAGTCCTGCCTGAGCAATCTGCCTAGCTTCTATGATGAGGTCACTGGCTCTGTGGACACGGGGAAGTCAGTGGATGGGATAGACCTTGACTTTAGCAAGGCTTTTGATACGGTCTCCCACAATATGACACATAATGAGGAGAAAGGAAAATAGTCAGCTGCCCTTTACTCCTCTGAACACAAGACCCAGGAGCCATGCAAGGAAATTAACAGGCTGACGGCTTCGAGCAAACCAAAGGCAACACAACTCAGAGACAACCTGTGGAACTCCTTGTCAGGCATGCCCTCTGAAGGCCAGGAGTCTAACAGGGCTCCAAAAACAGCTGGATAGATTCATGGAGGTTGGGTCCATCAATGGCTACTAGCCAAGATGGGCAGGGATGGTGTCCCTGGCCTCTGTTTGTCAGAGGCTGGGAATGGGCGACAGGGGGCGGCTCCCTCGATTTTTGCCGCACTCCTTCTGGGGTTCCTGGTACCGCGCACAATTGCAAGGCAGGGCTGGGCCGGGGGGACCTTTGCTCTGACCCAGTCTGAGCGCTGCGGCTGCCGCTGTTGGTCCCGGTACAACACGAAGGCCCCGCAGGGTGGGCGCTGAGCTCCCAATAACTAACCCCATGTGACGACGCTGGGGTCCCCTGACTCCTGCACCCCCGTAATGGCACGAACAGACTCCACCAGCCCGTAGAATGGAGGGAGTTTATTCCTTCTCCAGGATACAGCACAGCACAGCACCGATGTAATCTGGTTACAGGGCAGGTCTAGGATGCCTCAGCCCCTCTTGCGATGGGGAGATTGGGCCCCTAAATCCCAGCCCCTGGCTTAGGCTGGTTCCTCCATGATCCCAGACAGAAACTAACCCCTCTCTTCCAGCCCTGCCCCCAGCCCAGGCAGCATTCCCTTCCTTTGTCTCTCTCCTGGGGGTAGCTGGTCAGACAGGTTGAGAGACCCTCTTTGCATAATGACTCATCCTTCTGGGCTGTGGTACCGATGGCAGCCATTGGGGATTACCACAGAGCCAGCATAGGAACCAGCCAGATACCCCCACTACGTCACACCCCAGAGTCACGTTCACAATCGGCTCTCAAGGAATATTTGTGCCCGACAAAAGACCCTCCCGCCAACGTAATAGCGCTCGAGCGCGGCCCACAGCCACATGGGGGCAGCGCAAGGCCACGGAGGAATTGAACCGAAAAACAAAACCAAGCTCTGGGAACACAGGCTGAAGAGGATTGGTATAGGACTGACGTCACTTCCTTTCTGGGTTGCTGCTTGCTCAGGCCTGCCGCTCACTCATCTCTGGTGCCAAATGAGGGCGCAAGACAGCTGCGTGTTCTCCTCCTTTCCTGTGGTTCATCGGGGAAGGGGAGGGGAAAGTCTGTTTTTTTGAGCGCGCCCTACCATGTGAATTAGGGGACGACGCTTCAAGAAGGTTCCCAGCAGACAAGGGAGCCGCCAGCGAATCTCGGGCTGTCCCCCCCGGTCCGAGGCATGGGGCCCGGTCTCCCCGCTGCGCTGCTGGCCCTGGCCCCCTGTGAGTGCCGGGCGGGGGTATAAGGGGGGGGGGGAATCTTTGCTCGCTGGCCCATGTGTCTGTTCATTGCTTTGTTCCCAGGTGTCCTGGCCCAGGTGCAGCTGGCGGCGTCCGGCCCGGGCGCGGGGCGGGTCTCGGAGCCGGTCACCCTCAGCTGCGCCGTCTCCGGGGTCTCCGTCACCGACGGAAGGTACATATGGAACTGGGTCCGGCAGCGTCCCGGAGCGGGGCTGGAGTCCCTGGGACGGATGTATCCGAGTACCGGAGGCACAAGCTACGCCCCGGCGTTCCGGGACCGACTCGCCATCTCCGCAGACTCCGCTGGGAACCAGGTCTCGCTGCAGCTCCTCTCGCTGAGCGCTGCGGACGCCGCCACTTATTACTGCGCCCGAGAGACCGTGACACCGGGACAGGAGGGGCTGGGACAAGAACTGAGCCTCTTCACAGGACACGTGTGGCCTGATCGGGCGGGGTCGGGGGAGCGTTGCTGCGGGATGGGGCAGCCATTGGAGAGCGAACCACGAACGCATCAACACAGCAACGAGAAGCGCCCTGAGCACAACAACCACAACGAGACAAATAAACCGACAAAGTGTCACCAAGGCGGGGAATCCATCCGCAACGGGCAACAAGGACAAATAGAAAAAACCTTCCCAGGCCAACACACAAATCAATTCCCAACGCACCGCGAGCAGGGAACGCACCGCCCAGCGCACACCGCCCCGCGCACACTGCCCGCACACACTGGCCAGCGCACCGCCCCGCACACCGCCCCGCGCACACCGCCCCCCACACACTGACCAGCGCACACTGCCCGCACACACCGCCCCGCGCACACTGCCCGCACACACAGCCCAGCGCACACTGCCCCGCGCACACCGCCCCGCACACACCGGCCAGCGCACACTGCACACACACTGGCCAGCGCACACTGCCCCGCACACACTGGCCAGCGCACACCGCCCCGCACACACAGCCCAGAGCACACTGCCCGCACACACTGGCCAGCGCACACTGCCCCGCACACACAGCCCAGCGCACACTGCCCCGCACACACTGGCCAGCGCACACCGCCGCCTAACCCCACGACGGCGCGGACAGAGGCTGTGGAAGGTTTCTTGCTCTTCCCTTCGGACTCTGGTAGGGGCTCGCGCTGCGTGTTTAACGCGCCAGATGAACAACACGCAACACACCGGCCAGTGCAAATCACTTTTTGCCATGAGCAAGCCCCTGGGGAAGCCACGGGAGATCGGCGCCTTGAAAGAATCAAGGGAAACTCCAACTTCTGAGCCTCTCCGGTGTCTGTCTCCGGCCCAGGGCGGGAGTGCGCACTGAGACATGCAGATCTGGTGGGGGTGGGGATTTCAAAGGGGGTGAAAGGTAGCGGGAGCCTGAGTCGCTTTTGCGATTTTCTTCGAATTCCAGCGCTTAACTCCCTTCGGCACCTTTGGAAATCAGGCCAGGGCACAAAGGGGACGGAGCTGGGGAAGGAAAGAGGCGCAGACAGAGCGTGGACAGAGGAAATGGAGTAAAGAAAGGCGGAGAACGTAAATGCACAAGCGTCCTTCACTCCTCCCAGCACAAGAACAAGGGGTCATGTAAGGACATCAACAGGCAGCAGATTTAAACCAAACCATTGCTCGAAAATGCAGAGACAACCCGCGGAACTCCTTGCCAGAGGATGTTGTGAGGGCCAAGCCTCTAACAGGGCTCCAAAAAGAGCTGGATAAAATGACAATGGGCACACAGGGGAGAGATCACTTGGTGTTTCTCTCAATCCATCTGGCGCTCCAGGCACATGTGCAAGGCTCCTGGCCCAGTCTGGCCGCTGTGGCTGCCGCTCCCGACACAACACGAAGGGCCCCGCGGGGTGGGCGCTGAGCTCCCAATAACTAACCGCAGAGCCGCAGTCTCTGGCCCCTCCCCTCCAAGGCTGCCCTGCCGGGCCCTGCGACTCCTGCGGTAGCACCAGGTCCGGCCGCCAGGGGGCGCTCCCGCTATTTAGGAGGCCGTAGCCCCGGCCCCAGCAGGGAGCGAATCGCTGCGTGACCGCGCCTAGGCGCTGGGCTCCGTGAACGGGACCGGCAGAGGTTCGCGGCCCGCTGCCCCCGGCTCGTCCCCCAGTCGAGCTCCGCCGGGTCCGCCAGGGGCTGCGCTGGAGATGTGGGGGCCCCTCCCGATGATGCCGTGGGTCTTCCTGGCGCTGGCCCCGGCCCCGCGTGAGTCTCTGCGGGCGGGGTGCGCGCCTGGCTCTGGGGTGGGGGAGTGTGAGCGGAGCTGGGGGTTGACGCTCCGGGCACCCCGTTGAAGGCTTGTTTGGAGACCGGGTCCCCTCTGTGTTCCCAGGTGTCTTGGCCCAGGTGCAGCTGGCGGCGTTCGGCCCGGGCGCGGGGCGGGTCTCGGAGCCGGTCACCCTCAGCTGCACCGTCTCCGGGGTCTCCGTCACCCACCAGAGTTACGAATGGCACTGGGTCCGGCAGCGCCCCGGAGCGGGGCTGGAGTCCCTGGGACGGATCTACCCGTATGACAAGGGGAGAACACGCTACGCCCCGGCGTTCCGGGACCGAGTCACCATCGCCGCAGACGCCGCCAGGAAGCGGGTCTCGCTGCAGCTCCGCTCGCTGAGCGCTGCGGACGCCGCCACCTATTACTGCGCCTGGAGACACAGTGACACCGGGACAGGCGGGGCTGGGACAAGAACTGAGCCTCTTCCCAGGATACGTGGGGCCTGCCCAGGGCGGGAAGCGGAGCGGGGGTGTGTGTGAATGGGTCGGAGAAAACCACGAACGCATAAAGAAAGCAACACAAAGCAACCTCAGCACAACAACATGGCAAACACAGCTCCAGTCAGCAACGCGGCCAGTCAATCAACAAGCGGCAAGAACGACCAGCAAAGAAGCTAAAACCCACCCCAAACCTAAACCAAAACACGACGGCGAAGAAACAAATCAATTCCGAAGGCACCACATCGGGGACACGCACTGGCCAGTAACAGATGCCGTGGAAGGTTTGTTGCAGTTCCTCGGACTCTGTGAGAGGCTCAGAGCTCCAGCTACAAAACATGCTGCCAACACAAGCCAGAGCAAATCCTGTTTTTTACCAGGCGAAACCCCCTGCGAAATCCAGGGCGGATCGGGGGCTTCAATGAATCAAGAGAAACTCCAATTTCTGAAGCTCTCCAGTGTCTGTCTCAGTCAGGGGGCGGGGACAGAGAGTGAGGGACGCAGATTTGGTGGGAATGGGGCGGGGGGAAGGGCGGTTGGGGATTTCAAAAGAGGTGAAAGGTAGGGGAAGCCTGAGTCCCTCAGGGTTTTGTTGGCATTGGAGTGCCTAACTCCTTCGGCACCACTGTAAATCTCAAAGGAGAGCACAAGCAGGGGATGTGGGTGGGGAGGGTAAGAAACACAGACAGCGTGTGGAAGAGATGCAAAGGAGCCAAGTAAGCAGGGTAATGTGAGTAATCAAGAGCCCTTTACTCCTCAGAACACAGGAACTAGGGGTCAAGCAAGGAAATCAACAGGCAGCAGGTTTAGAACAAACAATTGCAGCACAAGGCAGAGACAACCTGTGGAACTCCTTGCCAGAGGATGCCCTGAAGGCCAAGACTCTAACAGTGATCCAAAAAGAGCTCGATCGGTTCACGGAGGTCGGGTCCATCAATGGCTGTTAGGAGATGGGCAGGGATGGTGTCAGATGCTGGGAACGGGACAGCGGAAGGGGGAATTGTTGTTCGTCTCATTCCTCTGGCGCTCCGGGCACTTGCGCAAGGCAGGGCTGGGCCGAGGGAACTTTGCTCGGGCCCAGTCTGGCCGCTGCGGCTGCCGCTGTTGGTGTCGATACAACACGAAGGGCCCCGTGGGGGGGCGCCGAGCTCCCAATAACTAACCCAAGAGCCGCCCCCTCTGGCCCCGCCCCTCCCCTGCTGCCCGGCCCGGGTCTGGCGGCTCCTGCGGTAGCACCAGGCCAGGCCGCCAGGGGGCGCCCGCGCTATTTCTAGGGGCCACCGCCAGCCGCGGCCCCAGCAGGGAACGAATCGCTGCGTGGCCGCGCCTGGGCGCTGGGCTCTGGGAGCCGGGCTGGCAGAGGTTCGCGGCCCGCGGCTCGTCCCCCAGCCGAGCTCCGCCAGGGGCTCCGCTGGAGATGTGGGCGCCCCTCCCGATCGTGCCGTGGGTCTTCTTGGCGCTGGCCCCGGCCCCGCGTGAGTCTGTGCGGGCCTGGCCCGGGGGGAGGCTGGGCAAGGGGCGGGGGGTGCAGTCTCCGGGCAGGCCGTTCAAGGCTTGTGTGGGGACCGGGTCCCCTCTGTGTTCGCAGGTGTCCTGGCCCAGGTGCAGCTGGCGGCGTCCGGCCCGGGCGCGGGGCGGGTCTCGGAGACGATCACCCTCAGCTGCGCAGTCTCCGGGGTCTCCGTCACCTCCGGGGATTACAGCTGGAACTGGGTGCGGCAGCGCCCCGGAGCAGGGCTGGAGTCCCTGGGATGGATCTATCCGAGTAACGGGAATACCGGCTACGCCCCGGCGTTCCGGGACCGAGTCACCATCTCCGCAGACCCCGCCGGGAACCGGGTCTTGCTGCAGCTCCGCTCGCTGAGCTCTGCGGACGCCGCCACCTATTACTGCGCCAGTGACACAGTGACACCGGGACAGGCGGGGCTGGGACAAGAACTGAGCCTCTTCCCAGGATACGTGGGCCTGCCCAGGGCGGGCAGCGGAGCGGGTGTGTGTGTGAATGGGTCGGAGAAAACCACGAACGCATAAAGAAAGCAACACAAAGCAACCTCAGCACAACAACATGGCAAACACAGCTCCAGTCAGCAACGCGGCCAGTCAATCAACAAGCGGCAAGAACGACCAGCAAAGAAGCTAAAAAACCCACCCCCAAACCTAAACCAAAACACGACGGCGAAGAAACAAATCAATTCCGAAGGCACCACATCGGGGGACACGCACTGGCCAGTAACAGGTGCCGTGGAAGGTTTGTTGCAGTTCCCTCGGGACTCTGTGAGAGGCTCAGAGCTCCAGCTACAAAACATGCTGCCAACACAAGCCAGAGCAAATCCTGTTTTTTACCAGGCGAAACCCCCTGCGAAATCCAGGGCGGATCGGGGGCTTCAATGAATCAAGAGAAACTCCAATTTCTGAAGCTCTCCAGTGTCTGTCTCAGTCAGGGGGCGGGGACAGAGAGTGAGGGACGCAGATTTGGTGGGGATGGGGTGGGTTGGGGATTTCAAAGGAGGTGAGAGGTAGGAGGATCCCGACCCCCTCAGGGTTTTTCCTTGGAATTCGAGCGCCGAACTCCCTCCGCCACCACCGTAAATCTCAAAGGAGAGCACAAGCAGGGGATAGGGGGTGGGGAGGGAAAGACACAGATGGAGTGCGGAAGAGATGAAAGGGTGCCAACTAAGCAGGATAATGTAAACAGATATGTGCCCTTTACTCCTCAGAGCACAAGAACTAGGGGTCATGCCAGGAAATCAACAGGTAACAGGTGTAAAACAAACAATTGCAGCGCAATGCAGAGACAACCAGTGGAACTCCCTGCCAGAGGATATTGAGAAGGCCAAGACTCTAACAGGGCTTTAAAAAGAGCTAGATTAATTCATGGAGGACAGGACCATCAATGGCTACTAGCCAGGATGGTGTAGGAACAGTATCTCTGCTCTTTGTTTACCAGAGGCTGAAAATGGGCACACTTGATGTTTGCCTGGGCTCCCAATAACTAACCCCAGAGCCGCAACTTCTGGCTCCTCCTTCCTCTTCTTGCGGTATCACCAGGCCAGACCGCTGGGCGGGCCCACGCTATTGATAGGGGCCACTGAAACTTGAGACCATTCCTCCTTGTTGTGCCGTCTGCCCCCACTGAGAACAGCCCCTCTCCACCCCCTTTGGGACCTCCCTTCGGGGAGTGGAAGGCTGCTATCAAATCCCCCCTCACACACTCTGTCCCTTCTCTCCCCCCCCCCGCACCCCCACCCCCAGTGCACTCCTTGTGCTCCGTCTTGGGATTTCCAATGGTGCGGAAGGGAATTACCCACTGGAATTCCAAGAATAACCCTGAGGGAGTCGGACTCCTTCCTCCCTGTCACCTCTTTTGAGATCCCGAAATGCCCACCCCGACCCCCACCCCCACCAAGTCTGCATCACTGTCCACTCCCACCCCATGGTGGAGACAGACACTGGAGCGTGTGAGAAGTTGGATAAACTGCAAATAGATTGGTAGCACTTTGAAGACTCACAAAACATGTCCATGGCATCGTGAGCTTTCGTGGGCACGGCCCACTTCGTCAGGGTCAAGTGTAGTTAGTCTTTAAAGTGCGACCAGACTTTTTGTTGTTTTTTAAGTTTATCTTGTACAGACTGTGACTGCGCGTTGGGATTTCCCTGTCTCCTGCACCCCTGTAATGGCAGGAACAGGCTCCACCAGCCAGTAGAATAGACGGAGTTTATTGCTTCTCCAGGATACAGCACAGCACAGATGTCATCTGGTTCCAGGGCAGGCCTAGGATGCCTCAGCCCCCCTTGAGATGGGGGAGACTGGGCCCCTAAATTCCAGCCCCTTCCCTAGGCTGTCTCCTCCATGATCCCAGACAGCAACTAACTAACTCCCTTCCAGCCCTGCCCCCAGCCAGGGCTCCACTCCCCTTCTTCCCATTGTTCCGCTCCATGGGAGATACTGGTCAGTCAGGTTCGAAGCCCCCTTGCATAATGACTCACCCCCTGCCCTGCTGAGCCGTGCTGCAGCCAGTGGAGGTCACTCACAACCCACTGCCCAGCACAGCAACCAGCAAGGTACGCCCCACTACGTCACACAGATGAACCTCCTTCCTCTCTGAAGCTCTGGAAAAGTTGGAGCTTCCCTCCATTCTTTAAAGTCACAAATCTTCCCTGACTTTCCCAGGGGCCTTCTCATGACAAAAACACTCTGCACGGTCACCTGTCGCGGTAGTTTAGAAACGTGCCTCTGTCTGGCCACCCGTCTGGGAGTCCGTTTGTTCGGGAACTCCCCTAAACCCGGGTGGTTCACCGGGCTTAGCCCTGGGCAGGGCGCTGCCGCTATATTTACCAACACCTGCGGAGGTACCGGCGCTGGCAGCTCCCATTGGCCGGGAACCCGATCGCCGACCACTAGGAGCCGTGCTCCCCTGAGCCTGCGGAGGCAGACGTAAATACGGTGGTGTGAAGGCCCACTGGCCCGCGGACTGGTATTTCCTCCTCTGTCCTAAACGCGAACAGCCACCAGCCCTGCCAGATACCGACCCCTGAGCTGTGACCCCTTGGGAGCACCCCCGGGGCTGGACAGCGCAACCCCACCGCACAAGGATAGCAAAAAGGAGGGGGGGGCGTCCCCAGGGGCTGCGTTAAGCTCTAGGAGAATACGTGTTTTCTGGACATAAACGCCGTTGTTTTGATCACTGGCCTTCCCGGGGCTATGAAGGACCGGCCTCAGTCCACGCCCTCCAAAAACTACCTCTGTTCGGGAGCGCCATGCTGGGGTCTTGCCGGCAGAGATTCTGTGGGACCGATTCTTGTATTTGTGTCTGCGCCATGGCTTCGCTCCCAGCTACACTGGCGATTTGCCAAACTCCGGGCAGTTTTAACACCCCTCCCACTTGGCTGCGCCCCCCCCACTCCCCGAGTCCTGCTGCACTTGTCAGTGCGGGGGGCGGGGGGAAGAGGCGGGTAGAGAGAAGCGGCAGCTGCAAAGCAGCAGAGACGCAGAGCGATTTGCCTGGTTCCCCGCCTGGGAGGCCGGAGGGCGCTGTCCCCCGGGGGCCGGTCTGACCCAGCGCCCGTGCGCCCAGCGAAGCCCCTGGCCTCTCTCCTTCCCTGCAGTGCTGCCCGGCCCGCCGGCTCCTGCGGTAGCACCAGGCCCGGCCGCTAGGGGGCGTCCGCGCTATTTCTAGGGGCCACCCTCAGCCCCGGACCCCGTAGCGAGCGAATCGCTGCGTGGCCGCACCTGGGCGCTGGGTTCTGGGAGCGGAGCCGGCAGAGGTTCGCGGCCCGCGGCTCGTCCCCCAGCCGAGCTCTGCCGGGCCCGCCAGGGGCTGCGCTGGAGATGTGGGCACCCCTCCCGATGGTGCCGTGGGTCTTCCTGGCTCTGGCCCCAGCCCCGCGTGAGTCTCTGCGGGTGGTGCGGGCCTGGCTCTGTGGCGGGGCTGGGAGCGGGGCAGGCGGGAAGTCTGACTCTCCGGACAGCCCGTTGAAGGCTTGTTTGGGGACCGGGTCCTCTCTGTGTTCCCAGGTGTCCTGGCCCAGGTGCAGCTGGCGGCGTCCGGCCCGGGCGCGGGGCGGGTCTCGGATCCGGTCACCCTCAGCTGCGCCGTCTCCGGGGTCTCCATCACCTCCTGGGATTTCGACTGGCGCTGGGTCCGACAGCGCCCCGGAGCTGAGCCGGAGTACCTGGGTCGGATCTATCCGCGTACCGGACGCACAAGTTACCCCCCGGCGTTCCGGGACCTAGTCAGCATCTCCGCAGACCCCGCCGGGAACCGGTTCTCCCTGCAGCTCCGCTCGCTGAGCGCTGCGGACGCCGCCACCTATTACTGCGCCCGGACACACAGTGACACCGGGACAGGCGGGGCTGCGACAAGAACTGAGCCTCTTCCCATGATACGAACCCCGGGCCGGAAGCGGAGCGGGCAGGAGCGGATATGTGTGTGTGTGTGTGCGGCGGCGGCGGGGGGAATTCCTGGCAAAATTTGCAGATCTTCGAGAGAAAACCACAAACGCATCAGCACAGCGACGAAAAGCGCCCCCCGGCCAACCACAACTCAACAATATGACAACTAGATCCCCTAAGGGCTCAGCAGCGCGGGTAATCAACACGCAAAGGGCATAAAGTACACACAGAAAACACCTTCAGTGGCCAGCACACCCACCAGTCTCCACCCCCAGGGAACTCACTGCCCAGCGCACAGCGCCGCCTAACCCCACAATTGCACGTACAGGGGCTGTTGAAGGTTTGTTGCAGTTCGCTAGGGGTCGCGCTGCATGGAGAGAGCTCCAGCTACAAAACGTGCCACTTACAGGATAGATCTATCAATGGCGATTGTGACGTAGTGGGGCGTACCCTGCTGGTTGCTATGCTGGGCAGTGGGTTGTGAGTGACCCCCACTGGCTGCTGTCTGCAGCACGGCCCGGCAGGGGATGAGTCATTATGCAAAGGGGGCTTCCAAACTCGTCAGACAGGTATCTCCCATGGAGCGGAACAATGGGAAGAAGGGGAGTGGAGCCCTGGCTGGGGGGCAGGGCTGGAAGTGAGTGAGTTAGTTTCTGTCTGGGATCATGGAGGAGACAGCCTAAGGAAAGGGGCTGGAATTTAGGGCCCAGTCTCCCCCATCTAAAGGGGGGCTGAGGTACCCTAGGCCCGGCTCCTGTAACCAGATGACATCTGTGCTGTATCCTGGAGAAGCAATAAACTCCTTCTATTCTACTGGCTGGTGGAGTCTGTCCGTGCCATTACGGGGGTGCAGGGGACGGGAAAACCCCAACGCGCCGTCACAGCGATTAGCCAGGATGGTCTGGGAAACTCCAACTTCTGAGCCTCTCCCGTGTCTGTCTCCGACCCAGGGCGGGAGTGCGCACTGAGACATGCAGATCTGGTGGGGAGGTGGGGAGAAGCCGAAAGGTAGCGGGAGCCTGAGTCCCTTTTGCGATTTTCTTCGAATTCGAGCACCTAACTCCCTTCGGCACCTTTGGAAATCCCAGGCCAGGGCACAAAGGGGGGATGGGGCTGGGGGAAGGGAAAGAGGCGCAGACAGAGTGTGGACAGAGGAAATGGAGTAAAGAAAGCTGGAGAATGTAAATGCACAAGCGTCTTTCACTCCTCCCAGCACAAGAAGAAGGGGTCATGTAAGGACACCAATAGGCAGCAAGTTTAAACCAAACCATTGCCCCACAACGCGGACACAACCCGCGGAACTCCTTGCCAGAGGATGTTGTGAAGCCCAAGCCTCTAACAGGGCTCCAAAAAGAGCTGGATAAAATGAAAATGGGCGACAGGGGAGGGATCGTTTGATGTTTCTCTCATTCCCTCTGGGGCTACTGGCACCGGGCACATTTGCGAGGCCGGGCTGGGCCGGAGGGACCTTTGCTCGGGCCCAATCTGGGCGCTGCGGCTGCCGCTGTTGCTCCCGATACAACACGAAGGGCCCCTCAGGGTGGGCGCTGAGCTCCCAATAACTAACCGGGGCTGCGCTGGAGATGGGGGCGCCCCTCCCGTTGGGCTCTGGGGTGCGCGGGGGCTCCCGGGGGGCGGGTTTTGTTTTGTTTCGCTTCTCACTTGTGCGCGGCCCCCGACTCAAGAACAGGTTCCTACCCGGGTTCGATGGAAGCCGCATTTCCTCCCAGCTCCCGCAGGGGTCGCTACACCCGCTCCCTGGGCTGCCCGGACCGGGCTGGCGCTGGGCAGCGAGCCGGACAGATGGCAGCGGGGACAGACACGTGGACAATGGGACAGACGGGGAACGGGGGCGGGGGCGGAGGGAGGTTTCCCCTGTGTTGACACAAACCCCGAGTCACGTTGACCATCTAGATGGGTCTCCAAAAGAATATTTGTACCTGACAAGAGACCCTTCCCCCCCTCCTCCCGGGGTCACGGAGCCCTGATCTCTGGCTGTGGCCCCCCAATGCTACAGTCGGAACGTGGCTGTAACAAGGACAGTAGCCCCCATGGCTCCGCACGGAGAGTCCAGGGCTGGTTACAGCGCTACGCACAGGGGCCGGATTCTCCCCCTGTAGAAAGAAGCACGATCCCATTGGCTGCGATTCGTGGGACCCCAGTTCCTTCTGCCCAACGCGGGACACCTGGTAAGACGGCGCCGATTTCAGGGAGTGGGGCAGCAACCCGCCAGCGCTCTGCAGCGCAAAGGTTCAAAATCGCCTTGCGCGGACTGAGCCGCCAGGAAAAGACTCTGCACGGTCACCTGTCTCGGTAGTTTACAAACGCGCCCCTGTCTGGCCGTCCGCCCGGGAGTCCATTTGTTGGGGAACTCCTCTAAACCCGCGTGGTTCACCGGGGTTACTCCTGGGCAGGGCGCTGCCTCTGTATTTACCGGCGCCTCCGCAGGTACGGGTGCTGGCAGCTCCCATTGGCCGGGAACGCCCATCCGCGGCCCATGGGAGCCGTGCTCCCGAGCCTGCGGAGGCCGAGGTAAACACGGTGGTGTGAGGGCCCACTGGCCGGTATTTGCCCCCTCTGTCCTAAACGCGAACAGCCACCAGCCCTACCAGCCACCGACCCCTGAAATGTGACCCCTTGGGAGCACCCTCAGGATTCAAGAGCGCAACGCCAGCCCCCAAGGATAGTGAAGGCGGGGGGGGGGGGGGGGCTCCTCAGGAGCTGCATTAATCTCTACGAGGACACGTGTTTTCTGAGCATAAACGCTGTTGTTTTGATCTCTGGCCTTCGCGGGGCTATGAAGGACCATTCCCCTTGTGCGCCCTCCAGACGGTACCGCTGCTCCGGAGCGCCATGCTGGGGTCTTGCCGGCAGAGATTTGGTGGGACCGATTCTTGTATTTGTGTCTCTGCCCTGGCTTCGCTCCCAGCTCCACTGGCGATTTGCCAAGCTCCGGAGAGTTTTAATCCCCCTCCCACGTGGCTGCGGCTCCCCCTCCTTCCCCTGTTGGAGGCGGGGAGAGGCAGGCGGCAGCTGCCAAAGTGCCCAGACGCAGAGCGATTTGCCTGGCTCGGCGGCTGGGAGGCCGGAGGGCGCTGTCCCCCGGGGACCGGTCTGACCCAGCGCCCGTGCGCCCAGCGAAGCCCATCGGGCGCTATGCTGCTGTTCCCGGCTCTCTGCTTGATCGTCTGGGGCCGCTTGCCGGGTGAGGGGGGCCGAGGCAGCCCCTTGCGTGGGCCGGGGGGTTGGGCCGGTCTCTCGGGGGCTGGCGGCAGCCTGGGACCCAGGCTCCCGAGTTTGAACTCCCCCCCCCCGCCCCGCTCCCGGGGACTCTGGGCGGAGTTTGGGTCTCCCCAGGGCAGGGGGCCGTGCCCCTTCCTCTGCGGTGCGGGGCCCGGCGGGAGCGCGGCTCTGGGGGGCTCTAACCCTGCGTCTCTCCCCTCTCGCACAGGCAGCGAGGCCGCGGTCACTTTGACCCAGCCGGGGTCCGCCCGGGCCCAGGTGGGAAGCTCGGTTACCCTGGAGTGCGCGGTGTCCGGGTACAATGTCAATGACCGGCACATGCAGTGGTACCGCCTGCCCCCGGGGGAGACGCAGGCCCTGCTGGCGTCCTACAGAACCGGTTACAACACCTACATCGCCGAGGGATTCAAGGGGCGGGTCACCCCCTCCACCAGCGGCTCCGCGGGCCGGCTGACGCTGAACCGACTCACAGCTGCAGACACGGCCACGTACTTCTGTGCCACGAACGAGGCACAGTGATCGCCGCGTAACCGCCTCCAACACAATATCCCTCCTGCGGTAGCACCAGGCCAGGTCGCCAGGGGGCGCCCGCGCTCTTTATAGAGGCCACCCTCAGCTCCGGCACAGAACAGGTGCGCGGCCGCCCGGGGCGCTAGGAGCAAAGCAGGCAGAGGTTCGCGGCTCGTCCCCCAGCCGAGCGCTGCCGGACTCGCCAGGGGCTGCGCTGGAGATGTGGGCGCCCTTCCTGATGGTGCAGTGGCTGCGGTGCGCGCTCCTGCTAGCAGTCTGGCCAGGTGGGGACACCTCTGGAAAAGCAGCGAGCCTTGTGTCTGCCTTCGCCCACTCAGTCTGTCCCTGCCACTCTCCCTTAGCGCGTCCGCAGCCACCAAGACATCGCCCATTCCTTGCGCACTATTCCGCGTTTCTGTCTTTTTTCAGACCCCGCGGCGCTTTCTCCCAGCCGCGGTCCCTCTGCCGTTTTCTCTCCGCCCACCCGCGTTTCTCCCTCTGCTGCCCCCAATCTCCACCGGGGCTTTTCCTCCGCCGCAGTAACTTCCCGCTTGTCCCGTGTATTCCTGGTGCGTATTGTGAGCTCCTTTGTTCACGTCTGTGAAAGCCCCCAGGTACTAACAAGGACCATTAAGCTCCTTCATTGTGGGTTTCCCTGCAGGAGCCCGGTCCCAGTTGCACCTGGCGGAGTCCGGGGGGGCCGTGAGGAAGGAAGGCGAGTCCCTCCAGCTGACCTGCGCAGGCTCCGGGGGCTCCTTCGCCAGCTACGACATGTTCTGGTACCGGCAGCGGCCCGGGACTGCACCGGAGTTTGTCTCACGTATTTACAGTAGCGGGCGTGGCATTCAGTACGCGACCTGGGCCCAAGGGCGATTCACCATCTCCAGGGACAACGCCCGCAGCGAGGTGTCCCTGGCCATGAGCAACCTGCGCCGGGCGGACTCCGGCCGCTACCACTGCGCTGCCAGAGACTCACAGTGCGGGGAGCCCGGTGCGAGCTCCGACAAAAACCTCCCGGCTCGGAGCTCCAGGCTCCATCCCAGCCCGGCAGAGCCCCGAGGAGGTTTGGGGGGCGGGGAGGAGAGCGGGGGATGCACCGGACAGCGAGTCACTGCAGAGCGCACCGAAGGGATGTGACACCCAGGAGATATTGGGGGGACGGGGTGGAAAACACCCAACCTCCCCCCTTCCAGTGTATGGCCGGTACGTGCCATGTAACCGCGAAACAAAACAGAGCGCTGGGAACTCATTCTGAGGAGGACTGGGACAGGAATGACGTCACTTCCCGCCTGGGTTGCTGCTCGCTCAGGCCTGCAGCTCACTCATCTCTGGTGCCAAAGGAGGGCGCCCGACAGCTGCGTGTTCTCCTCCTTTCCTGCGGTTCATCGGTGAGGAGGAGGGGGACGGGCTGTTTTTTTGAGTGCGCGCCTACCATAGGAGTTACGGGACGGCTCTTCTAGCAGATTCCCCGCAGACAGGGGAGCCGCCGGAAGATCTCGGGCTGCCCCCCCGGTGCGAGGCATGGGGCCCCGGCTCCTCGCTGCGCTGCTGGCCCTGGCGCCCTGTGAGTGCCTGGCCGGGGGTTTAGGGAAAGCGGGTGCGGGGGAAGGGGGGTTCTTTGTTCGCTGGTCCATATCTCTGTTCATTGGTTTGTTCCCAGGTGTCCTGGCCCAGGTGCAGCTGGCGGCGTCCGGCCCGGGCGCGGGGCGGGTCTCGAAGTCGGTCACCCTCAGCTGCGCCGTCTCCGGGGTCTCCATCACCGACCGGAGTTACGAATGGCACTGGGTCCGGCAGCGCCCCGGAGCGGGGCTGGAGTCCCTGGGACGGATCTACCCGTATAACAACGGCTACACTAGCTACGCCCCGGCGTTCCGGGACCGAGTCACCATCTCCGCGCACACCGCCGGGAACCGGGTCTCGCTGCAGCTCCGCTCGCTGAGCGCTGCGGACGCCGCCACCTATTACTGCGCCGCGCACAGTGACACCGGGACAGGCGGGGCTGGGACAAGAACTGAGCCTCTGCACAGGATACGTGGGGCCTGCCCGGTGCTCCGGGGCGGGGGAGCGGAGCTGGGGGGGGGGGGCGCGGGGTTTGCTGTGGAATTGAGCAGCCATTGGAGAGAAATCCAAAACCGCATGAACACAGCAACGAGAAACAGCCTCAGCGCCACGAGACAGATAAACGCCCGAAGTGTCACCAACGGGGGGAATCCATCCGCAACGGGCAACAAGGAGAAACAGAAAAACCCTTCAATGGCCAACACACAAATCCGTTCCCAACGCACCGCGAGCAGGGAACACGCCGCCCGGCGCACAGCGCCGCCCAACACCGCAACGGCGCGCACAGGGGCTGTGGAAGGTTTCTTGCTGTTCCCTTGGGGCTCTGTTTGGGGCTCGCGCTGCGTGTTTAAACCACCAGATGAACAACACGCAACACTCCGGCCAGTGCAAATCACTTTTTGCCCCGAGAAAGCCCCTGGGAAAACCCCGGGAGATCGGTGGCTTGAAAGAATCAAGGGAAACTCCATTTTTCAACCTCTCCAGTGTCTGTTTCCACCCCAGGGCGGGAGTGCACACCGAGAGATGCAGATCTGGTGGGGATGTGGGGAGGGGATTTCAAAGGAGGTGAAAGGTAGGGGGAGCCTGACTCCCTTTGCGATTTTCTTGGAATTCGAGCGCCTAACTCCCTTCTGCACCTTTGGAAATCCCAAGCCAGGGCACAAGCAGTGTGTGACGTAGTGTGAGTGACCTCCACTGGCTGCTGTCTGCAGCATGGCTCAGCAGGGCAGGGGATGAGTCATTATGCAAAGGGGTCTTCAAACCTGTCTGACCAGTATCCCCCAAGGAGCGGAACAATGGGAAGAAGGGGAGTGGAGCCCTGGCTGGGGGCAGGGCTGGAAGTGAGTTAGTTAGGTTTCTGGCTGGGATCATGGAGGAAGCAGCCTAGGCAACGGGCTGGGATTTAGGGGCCCAGGCTCCCCCATCTCAAGGGGGACTGAGGCATTCTAGGCCTGCCCTGTAACCAGATGACATCTGTGCTGTGCTGTATCCTGGAGAAGCAATAAACTCCCTCTGTTCTACTGGCTGGTGGAGTCTGTTCGTGCCATTACGGGGGTGCAGGAGTCAGGGGACCCCGACGCATCGTCACACAGGGGATGGAGTTGTGGGAAGGGAAAGAGAGGCAGACCGAGCGCAGACAGAGGAAATGGAGCCAAGTAAGCCGGAAAATGTAAATGCACAAGCGTCCTTCACTCCTGCGAGCAGAAGAACAAGGGGTCATGTAAGGACATTAACAGGCAGCAGGTTGAAACCAAACCATTGCCCCACAACGCGGACACAACCCGCGAACTCCTTGCCAGAGGATGCTGTGAAGGCCAAGCCTCTATCAGGCCTCCAAAAAGAGCTAGAAAACGAAAATGGGCGATAGGGGAGGGATCACTCGGTGTTTCTCTCAGTCCCTCTGGGGCTCCTCCCAGCGGCCAGTTGTGGAAGGCCTCTGGGCCGGAGGGAGCTTTGCTCGGGCCCGGTCTGGCCGCTGCGGCTGCCGCTTTTGCTCTCAGTATAAGACAAAGGGCCCCGCAGGGTGGGCGCTGAGCTCCAAATAACACAGCAGGGGGCTGCGCTGGAGATAGGGGCGCCCCTCCCGTTGGGCTCTGCGGTGGGGGGGAGGGGAGCCTCCCGCCCTGAGGATTTTGTTTTGTTTCGCTTCTCACTTGTGCGCGGCCCCTGACTGATTTTTCTGTGGTCAGCAAAAAAAAAAAAAAAAAAAAAAAAAAAAAAAAGTTCCTACCCCTGTTCTATGGAAGCAGCATTTCCTCCCAGCTCCCGCAGGGGTCGCTGCACCTGCTCCCGGGGCTGCCCGGACCGGGCTGACTCTGGGCAGCCAGACGGACAGATGGCAGCGGGGACAGACACGCGGACAAGGGGACAGACACGGGGACAAGGGGACAGACGGGGAACGGGGGCGGGGGCAGAGGGAGGTTTCCCCTGGGTTGACACAAATCCCCGAGTCACGCTCACCATGTAGATCGGCCTCCCGTGGAATCTCTGTGCCTGACAAGAAACCGCCTCCCTTGCCCACAACGCCATAGCGCTCAAGCGCGGCCCACAGCCACGTGGGGGTAGCACGAGGCCACGCGTGGGCCTGGGGAGACACGTTCGCTAAGCAGCGACCCGCAAACCCTGGGCCGGGATTTGCACAGGCAGGGTCTGGGCACAGACCAACCCCGTGACAGGCTGGGCAGTGCGTTCCCGGCACAACCGCGGGTCTCTGGGAATCCCCGCTCAGCCACACACGTCACCGGGGCACGGTCCCTATGTCAGCAGCTTCCTCGCTTCGGTTCCGCCCCTCCCCCCCATCCGTGGGGCATCCCAGCCCAGTAACCCAGCCACATGGAATCACAGAGCCCCAGAGCCCCCGGCCGGGCAGAGACCTCAGGAGCCATCGAGTCCAGCCCCCTGCCCAAGGCAGGACCGACCCCAACTCAATCACACCCCCCCCTCGCCGCCCCACGCTCATCCCTCCGCCTCTGTCTCTCGGGCGGGTTTCCAGCCTCGCTCCTTCCGGCGCTCGGGTTCGGCAACTTTGCAGGCTGGTGCGATTTGCATATGCAAATGCGGAGGACATTTCTCTCCTTTCCAAGAGCCGGGGCCTGGTGCCCGGTCGGTGCGCGCCGCGGCAGCAGCAGAGGCGGTGACCGGCTACCGTAGGGCCGCTGCGCCATGGAACCTGCGCTCCGCTTCCTTCTCCTGCTGGCGGTTCTCCCAGGTGGGTGACTGTCCCCGGGGCCAGGCCGGGGCGAACAGAACCCGCCGGCAGGAGTCTCCCCTTGTTTCCTCTTCCTCCGCAGGGCTCAGGGCGCAGATCCAGCTGATCCAGTCTGGGGCACAGACGAAGAAGCCGGGGGAGTCGGTGACCGTGTCCTGCACAGGCTCTGGCTACACGTTCACTAGCTATCCCATTAACTGGTTTCGCCAGGCGCCCGGGAAAGGGCTGGTTAGCATCGGCTGGATTAACACAGCCACGGGGGCGCCCACCTATGCGGAGCATTTTCGGGGAAAAGTCACCATGACTCTGGACACCCCCAGCCGCACGGCCTTTCTGCAGGTGGGCAACCTGCAGGCTGCGGACGCCGCCGTGTATTACTGCGCCAGGCACAGCGAGAGAAGCCCCATTGGCAGCCGTGCCAAAAAGGAGAAGCGGGTTTCCTCCTGCGCGGGGCCCATCCGCTCCTCCCGCTCACCCGCAGGGGACTCACCTCACTGTTCCGCTCCGCCCACTCGTGTGCCTGGCACCCCCCTGCCGTGGCACAGCCCAGATCTCGCGGGGAACTCGGACACCCCCTCCCCGTGCGTTCCTGTTGGGTCCTGAACACGTGCGTCCTTCGACTGCCTGGCGCATCCAACCCGCCGAGTGTGCTCCCTTCCGGGCAGCGGCCTTCATCGCCTGGGGGGTGTCTGTTCCCCCGGGGTCACGGAGGCCTGATCTCTGGCTGTGGCCCCCAAATGCTACAGTCGGAACATGGCTGTAACAAGGACAGTAGCCCGCATGACCCCGCACGGAGAGCCCAGGGCTGGTTACAGCGCTACGCACAGGGGCCGGATTCTCCGCCTGTAGAAAGAAGCACGATCCCATTGGCTGGGACTCGGGGGACCCCAGTTCCCTCTGCCCAAAGCGGGACACCTGGTAAGGCGGCGCCGATTTCAGGGAGCGGGGCAGGAACACGCCAGCGCTCTGCGCACACACGGTCACACTCGGCTTGCTCGGACTGAGCCGCCACGAAAAGACTCTGCACGGTCACCTGTCTCGGTAGTTTAGAAACGCGCCTTTCTCTGGCCATGCGCCCGGGAGTCCGTTTGTTGGGGAACTCCTCCTAAACCCGGGTGGTTCACCGGGGTTAGCCCTGGGCGGGCCGCTGCCGCTATATTTACCCGCAGAGGTACGGCCACTGGCAGCTCCCATTGGCCGGGAACCGCGATCCGGGGCCAATGGGAGCTGTTCTACCCTGAGCCTGCAGAGGCAGAGGTAAACACGGTGGTGTGAGGGTCCACTGGCCTGCGGGCTGGTATTTGCCCTTCTGTCCTAAACGGGAACAGCCACCAGCCCTGCCAGCCACCGACCCCTGAACTGTGACCCCTTGACACCACCCCCAGGACTGAACAGCACAACCCCACCCCCCAACAATAGTAAAGGGGGGGGAGCTCCCCAGGGGCTGTGTTAATCTCTAGGAGGACCCGTGTTTTCTGGGCATGAACGCTGTTGTTTTGATCACTCGCCTTCTCGGGGCTATGAAGGACCATTCTCATTGTGCGCCCTCCAGAAAGTATCGCTGCTCGGGAGCGCCATGTTGGGATCTTGACGGCAGAGATTTTGTGGGACCCATTCTTTTATTTGTGTCTGTGCCATGGCTTCGGTCCCAGCTCCACTGGCGATTTGCCAAGCTCCGGGGAGTTTTAACTCCCTCCTCCCTCCCCCACACTTCGTTGCGCCCCCCCTTCACTTCTCAGTGGGGGGCAGGGAGGAGGCGGGGAGAGACAGGCGGCAGCTGCCTGTGATGGCGCGTTGGGGTTTTCCCATCCCCTGCACCCCCGTAATGGCACGGACAGACTCCACCAGCCAGTAGAATAGAGGGAGTTTATTGCTTCTCCAGGATACAGCACAGCACAGATGTCATCTGGTTACAGGAACCGGGCTCAGGATGCCTCAGCCCCCCTTGAGGTGGGGGAGACTGAACCCCTACATTCCAGCCCCTTTCCCTAGGCTGTCTCCTCCATGATCCCAGACAGAAACTAACTAACTCACTTCCAGCCCTGCCCCCATCCAGGGCTCCACTCCCCTTCTTCCCATTGTTCCGCTCCATGGGAGATACCTGTCTGACGAGTTTCGAAGCCCCCTTGCATAATGACTCATCCCCTGCCCTGCTGGGCCGTGCTGCAGCCAGCAGCCAGTGGAGGTCACTCACAACCCACCGCCCAGCACAGCAGCCAGCAAGGTATGCCCCACTACGTCACAGTTCTCCCCCCTCCGAGAGCGAACTGAGCAGGGTCACTCCGCTCATGACCTAGGGAAGTTCGGGTCCCTCGCTACGGGGCAGCACGTCGGCGATGATGTTGGCGCTCCCCTTGACGTGGATCACTTCCATGTCGTAGTCCTGCAGGAGCAGGCTCCACCTCAGCAGCTTGGCGTTGGCCCCCTTCATCTGGTGCAGCCAGGTCAGGGGCAGTGGTCGGTGTACACCGTGAAACGCCGGCCAAACAGGTACGGCTGCAGCTTTTGCAGGGCCCACACCATCGCTAGGCATTCCCTCTCTACGGTCACGTAGCTCCGCTCCCGGGGCAGCAGCTTCCTGCTCAGGTACACGATGGGGTGGCGTTCCCCCTTCTCGTCCGCCTGCATCAGCACCGCCCCCAGCCCGGTGTCCGAGGCGTCGGTAAACACGATAAAGGGCTTGTCAAAGTCCGGGTTTACCAACACTGGGGCCTGACCAGGGCTTCCTTCAGTGCACAGAGAGCCCTCTGGCACTGCTCTGTCAGACCACCCTGTCTGGCCTCCCCTTCCTGCACAGCTCTGTGATCGGGGCAGCGATGGAGCTGAAGTTGGGCACAAACCTCCGGTAGTACCCGCCATCCCAATGAAAGCCTGGACCTGCTTCTTGGTCTGGGGTACAGGCCAGTCTCTGATGGCCCCACTTTGGCGGCTCTGGCTTCAAGCAGCCGCTCCACCTTATGGCCCAGGTAGGACACTTCGGCCATTCCAACCTTGCACTTCCCAGCCTTTACGGTCAGCCCAGCCTCCCTCAGCCGATCCAGTACCTGGCTGACCTGGGCCACGTGGTCCTCCCAGGACTGGCTGAATATACAGATATCATCTATGTATGCTAGGGCACAGTTCTCCATTCCCCTCAGCAGCTGGTCCACCAGACGCTGGAAGGTGGCCGGCGCCCCTTTGAGGCCAAAGGGTAGGACCAGGAACTCATAGAGCCCCAGCAGGGTGATGAAAGCTGATTTCAGTCTGGCCCCCTGGTCTAGCGGAACCTGCCAGTAGCCCTTGGTGAGGTCCAGGGTGGTGAGGTAACGAGCTCCCCCCAGCTTGTCCAGGAGCTCGTCGGGCCTTGGCATCGGGTAGGCGTCAGACACCGAGATGGCGTTGAGCTTCCGGTAGTCCACGCAGAACCGGATCGACCCATCCTTCTTGGGAACCAGCACCACGGAAGAGGCCCAGGGGCTGGAGGATGGCTGGATCACCCCCGGCCTGGACCTCTCTCTCCAGGTCCTGGGCTGTTTTCCCCGTGACCCTGAACAGGGAGCAGCGCACTGCGGGGTGAGTGCCCGTCTCCACCCAGTGGACAGCCAGGTTGGTGAGACCAGGCTTGTCGGAGAACAGTTGCTGGCGGGAGCGCAGCACCTCTCGGATCTCGGCCTGCTGGGCCGGGGTGAGCTGGTCCGAAAGAGAAATTGACTCCAGCGAAGAGTCCCAGGGAACAGGTCTACCAGGGGATCCTCCCCCTGCTCCTCCCAGAGCTTACACACGGCCAGCACCAAGTTCTCCCTGTCCCAGTTAACATGATACACCCGCTGGCCACGTGTCCGGCCGGCCCGTCAGCTGCACCACGTAGTTCACCTCGTTCAGCTGCTTAACAATCTTGAAGGGGCCGTCCCAGGCGGCTTCCAGCTTGTTCTTCCGCACGGGAATTAGGACCATCACCTGGTCCCCGGTAGCGTAGGCACGGGCCCGTGCATTGCGGTCGTACCAGACCTTCTGCTTCCTCTGGGCCCTGCTCAGGTTCTCTCTGGCCAGGCCCATGAGCTCGGAAAGTCTTTCCCGGAATGTCAGGACGTAGTCCACAACCAGCTCCCCCTCTGGGGAGACCTTCCCCTCCCACTCGTCTCTCAGTAAGTCCAGGGGGCCCCTCACTCGCCTCCCATATAACAGCTCGAACGGTGAGAACCCCGTGGACTCCTGGGACACCTCCCTGTAGGCAAACAGCAGGTGGTGTAGGTACTTGTCCCAGTCCTGCGGGTGTTTGTGCATAAGGTCCTTAGCATCTGCTTCAGAGTCCCATTGAACCTCTCCACCAACCCGTTGGTCTGGGGTGATACGCCGAGGCCCAGGTGTGCTGGACCCCACACTTCTCCCACAAGCACCGGAGCAGGGCCGACATGAAGTTGGATCCCTGGTCCGTGAGAACCTCCTGGGGGAACCCCACCCTGCTCTGCCACCAACTCCTCCCTCCCCTGCCGCTCGGCCAGCCATGGTGGCCTGGCTGCGGGGCGCGCTCCTGCTCGCGGCCTGGCCAGGTGGGGAAACCTCTGGGAAAGCAGGGAGCCGAGAGACAGAGAGAGAGAGAGAGATTGTGCGGCGTGTCTGGCTCTTGGTCTGTCTGTCCACCCGGCCTTGGTCTGTCTGTCCGTCTGTGCCACTCTCCCTCCGTGCGTCGGCAGCCACGTAGACATCGCCATAGATCGTCAGACATCGCCTCTTTCTTTCTTTCCACGTCACGCTCCCTGCGCACTATTCCGCGTTTCTGTCTCTCTCTCCAGACCCCGCTGCGCTTTCTCCCAGCCGCGGAGTTTGTCTCATGTATTTACAGTAGCGGGGGTGGCATACAGTACCCGAGTTGGGCGCAGGGGCGTCCTGTCCATACAGGCGAACTAGGCAGTCGCCTAGGGCGCCAAGTTAAATGGAGCGCCAAATGGTGGCGCAATATCATTGAGGGGTTTGGAGGTGGGGGCGCCTATTGCATGGTTCGCCTAGGGCGCCAGTTGCTGGCAGCTAGTCTAGGGCCGCCCCTGGTTGGGCCCAAGGGCGATTCACCATCTCCAGGGACAACACCCGCAGCGTGTCCCTGTCCCTTCGCAGCCTGCCACACAGAGAGAGAGAAAGAGGCCTTGCTGTGGAGATTTGCAGACTTTCGAGAGAAAAGCGCAAACGCATCAACACAGCAACTAAAAGCGCCCCCCCCGCCAACCACAACACAGCGACATGACAAATAAACCCCCAACATGTTCACCATCGCTAGTAATCCACACGCAATGGGCGTAAAGTACACACAGAAAAAATCTTCAATGGCCAGTTCCCAAACCAGTCCCCGCCCACCGGAAGCAGGGAACACACTGCCCAGCGCACACTGCCGCCTAACCCCACAACGACACGCACAGATGCTGTTGAAGGTTTCTTGCAGTTCCCTTGCGACTCTGTTAGGGGCTCACACTCTATGAAGAAAGCGCCACAACACATGCAACTCCCAGGCCAGAGTCAATCCGGGTTTTTTTGCAATGAGAAAGCCCCTGGAAAAGCCCCAGCAGATCGGTGGCTTGAAAGAATTAAGTGAAACTGCAACATTTCAAGCTTTTCAGGGCGCGCGTAGACGTTCATGGATGCAAAATTGGTGGGGAGCAGGCAGCGAGGCTGGGGGATCTCAAAGGAGGTAAAGGGAAGGAAGGAGTCCCAGTCCCTTTGGGTTACTCTTGGAATTCGAGCGCCTAACTCCCTTCGGCACTACTGAAAATCCTAACCCAGAGCACAAGCAGGGGATGGGGGGTGGGAAAGCAGAGAGTGGGTGGAAAAGGGAGACACAGAGTCAGTGTGTAGGAGGTGAAAAGGAACCACACAAGGAGGAGAAAGTAAATAGTCAAGTGCCCTTTACTCTCCTGAACACAAGAACTAGGGGCCATGCAAGGAAATTAACAGGCAGCAGGTTTAAAAGGAAGAACAACTCAGAGACAACCTGTGGAACTCCTTGCCAGAGGATGCCGTGAAGGCCAACACTATAACAGGACTCAAAAAAGAGCCAGCTAAGTTCACGAGGATAGATCTATCAATGGCGATTAGCCAGGATGGGATGGGATGGTGTCCCTGGCCTCTGTGTGTCGGACACTGAAAATGGGCCACAGGGGGTTGCTCGGTTCATGTTCTCTTCACTCCCTCTGGCGCTCCTGGCACCGGGGACTTGTGCAAGGCAGGGCCCTGGGCCGGAGGGACCTTTGCTCTGGCCCAGTCTGGCCGCTGCGGCTGCCGCTGTAGCTCTCGACACAACACGAAGGTTCCCGCAGGGTGGGCGCTGAGCTCCCAATAACTAACCCCAGAGTCACGTTCACAATGTAAACCGGCTCCCAAGGAATATTTGTGCCTGGAAAAAACACCTCCCCCCCCCCACACACACCCAATAGCGCTCGAGCGCGGCCCACAGCCACATGGGGGGCAGCGCAAGGCCACGGAGGAATCGAACCGAAAAACAAAACCAAGCTCTGGGAACACAGGCTGAAGAGGACTGGTATAGGACTGACGTCACTTCCTTTCTGGGTTGCTGCTCGCTCAGGCCTGCCGCTCACTCATCTCTGGTGCCAAATGAGGGCGCCCGACAGCTGCGTGTTCTCCTCCTTTCCTGTGGTTCATCGGGAAAGGAGAAAAGGGCGGGCGGGGAGGTGTCTGTTTTATGAGTGCTCGCCTACCATGTGAATTACGGGACGACCCTTCAAGCAGATTCCCCGCAGACAAGGGCGCCGCCGGCAGATCTCCGGCTGCCCCCCCGGTGCGAGGCATGGGGCCCGGTCTCCTCCCTGCGCTGCTGGCCCTGGCCCCCTGTGAGTGCCGGGCGGGGGTATAAGGAGAGCGGGGGTCTTTGCTCGCTGGCCCACGTGTCTGTTCATTGGTTTGTTCCCAGGTGTCCTGGCCCAGGTGCAGCTGGCGGCGTCCGGCCCGGGCGCGGGGCGGGTCTCGGAGCCGGTCACCCTCCGCTGCGCAGTCTCCGCTGTCTCCGTTACCGACGGGAGTTACGAATGGCACTGGGTCCGGCAGCGCCCCGGAGCGGGGCTGGAGTCCCTGGGACGGATCTATCCGAGTACCGGAGGCACAAGCTACGCCCCGGCGTTCCGGGACCGAGTCACCATCTCCGCAGACTCCGCCGGGAACCGGGTCTTGCTGCAGCTCCGCTCGCTGAGCGCTGCGGACGCCGCCACCTATTACTGCGCCGCGCACAGTGACACCGGGACAGGCGGGGCTGGGACAAGAACTGAGCCTCTTCCCATGAGACGTGGGGCCTGCCCGGGGCGGAGCGGGAGTGGGGGGTTGCTGTGGAATGGGGCAGCCACTGGGGAGAAAACCACAAACGCAGCAACATTAAACACCCCCCGGCCAACGACATGACCAATAAACCCCCGAAATCCTCCCCAAGGCGGGTCATCCGTCCGCAACAGGGACAAAAAACCCAAAACCTTCAATGGCCAGCACACAAAGCAGTCCCCGCCCACCGGAAGCAGGGGACACACTGTCCAGGACACACCGCCGCCTACCACCACAAGGTGTGGTGCAGTTCCCTCGGGACTCCGCCAGGGGTCGCGCTGTGTGGAGAAAGCTCCAAAACATGCAAGTCACCGGCCAGTGCAAATCCCTTTTTGCCGTGAAAAGCCCCCGGGAAAGCCCCGGGAGATCGGTGGCTTTACAGAATCAAGTGAAACTCCAACTTCTCGACCTCGCCGGTGTCTGTCTCAGCCCCAGGGCGCGCAGACCCTGAGGGAGGCAGAATTGGTGGGAGCAGGGACCGGGGCTGGTGGATCTCAGAGGAGGTGAAAGAAACTTCGGAGTCTGACTCCCTTTGGGTTTCTCTTGGAATTCGAGCGCCCAACTCCCTTCGGCACCACTGAAAATCCTCACCCCGAGCACAAGCAGGGGACGGGGCTGGGGAAAGGGAAAGAGAAGGTGGAAGAGATGAAAAGTAGCCAAGTAAGCAGGAGAATGTAAATAGACAAGAGTCCTTTACTCCTCAGAGCACAACAACAAGGGGTCATGCAAGGAAATTAATAGGCAGGAGGCTTAAAAGGAAGCAGCACAAGGCAGAGACAACCTGTGGAACTCCCTGCCAGAGGATATCTGAAGGCCAAGACTCTAACAGGGCTCAAAAAAGAGTTAGATCAATTCACGGAGGACAGGCCCATCAACGGCTATTAGCCAGGGTGGGTAGGAATAGTGTCCCTGGCCTCTGTTTGCCAGAGGCTGAAAATGGGCTCACAGGGGAGGATCACTTGATATTTGCCAGAGCTGCCGCCCCCTCTGGCTCCTCCCCTCCTGCGGTAGCCCCAGGCCAGGCCACCAGGGGGCGCCCGCGCTATTTATAGGGGCACCCCCAGCCCCGCTCCCGTGGGAGGGGGTGCGTGAGACCCAGAGGGAGGTTTTGTGCCAGTGTCTCCCGTCCAGGTCGAGCATTTCTGGGGAGGGTGGCACGTGGGCGAGGATCTCTGCGGAGCACTTTTTACGTGGGAGTGTTTGCCCCACAGGTGGGCAAATACCGGCCCGCGGGCCGGATCCGCTCTGCCCGCATTAGCCCCCGCCGGTCCCTCCCGCCGTGGTATTTACCTGCCCCTCCGCGGACACGGGGGATCGCTCACAGCTCCCATTGGCCGCAGATCGCCGTTCCTGGCCATTGGGAGCAGCGATCACCCGTACCTTTGGGGGGGGGGCAGGTGAATATAGTGGCAGGCTAACTGACGAACCGCAGCTGCTGTACGTACCCACCCCTGGCCTAGGAGGAGCTGGAGAGCGAAGGGATGGACGGACAGACAGACGCACGTTTCTAAACGGGAGAGACAGACAGAGGACTGAACAGGGCGTGTAACTGACTCCCACTCATCGGCCTGTGATCGGCCGCCTACGGACGGGCCGGCCTGCCACCCGCTGGTTCCCCTCTGCCCCTGGCTGCTCTCTGGGCCACCCGGTGCAGCGCTGCCTTCCCCCTTCCCCTTCCTCCCCGCCCCGCCGCCCACATGCTCCTCTCAGCCAGCTAGACACTGAGCCACCGGGGGTGGGAAGAGCAACTCTCCCTCTGCAGCTCCCAGCTGGCCCCCAGAAGCTCCCGCCCCAGCAGAAGCTGTGTGGGGGGAGGGGAGCACCGGGGCAGACTTGGGGAGCTCCCATAGGGCCTCATACATTGTCAGGACGCCCCCGTCTGTGGCACCGCCCGTGTTTACACCCTGGGTGGCAGAGCAGCTCTCTGGGGCGAGAGGTGGGCCCACTGAGGCAGAGACACGCACAGGAGGTCAAAGACACTGAGCTAATCAAAGAGTTTCCTGTGAGCTTTCCCCTCATTGGCTGAGCCGCCCCCCCCGTTGGCTGAGCTTCCTCCCATTGGCTGAGCCTCCCCCCCCCCCCCGCATTCACTGAGCTTCCTCCCATTGGCTGAGCCTCCCGCATTCACTGAGCTTCCTCCCATTGGCTGAGCCCCCCCCCCTTTGGCTGAGCTTCCCACCCATTGGCTGAGCGTCCTAGGCCTTGCAACCACTCGGATTTCCTGTCCGGAAGCTCCTGTCCCAGTAGAATTTGTCCCCACCCCCAGGCTGAGGTGGCCCCCTGGCGTTGCTCTGGGGCCGTAGCAATGGGGGGATCTGTGCTCCTGCTCCTCTCCCTGGCTGCCCCGGTGCTGTGTGAGTGCTTTGCAGAGGATGCCGGGGGTGGGGAGGGGGGAGCCAGCCTGGCAGGACCGCTCTGTTCATTGTGCACCTCTCCTCCGTTTCTCCAGGTGACCTCCCCCCATTCCAGCTGGTGGAGTTTGGCCCAGAGGCGGCACGGCCCTCGGAGACGCTGCAAGTGAATTGTGCTGTGTATGGTGTCTACATCACGGCTCCGGGAACCTACTGGTCTTGGTTCAAGCACAGTCCCCAGAAAGGGCTGGAGTGCTTGGGATGGCTCGACTATCAGGGCAATGCACGCTATGCCCCATCATTTCAGAGCCGAATCGCAATCACCAGGGACGTGTCCAAGAACCAGTTCTATTTCCAGCTGAGGTCCCTGACAAGAGCCGACAGTGCCCGCTACCTCTGTGCCAGGCTACTGGGGCACCGTGATGAGGAGCAAAGCAGGAGTGAGGCAAGAAGACTTCTCCGGGAGGCACGAGGTGTTGCCAGGTGTCCCAGGGTGAGAAAGTAGGGTTGGAGAGACCACGATGGAAACCACATGGGAAGGTCACGCCCTTGAATCTAAGAACGTTTCAAAACTGGTATTTTATTCATCTTAGATTGGACCAGTCAATAGGTGGACAGTGGGCCAAACCTGGACTGACAGATGCTTTAGAAGGGACCAGTTTTCTTATTTACTTTTGTGATGTAGTGGGGGTATGGTCCACCCGCTGGCCGCTAGGCTTGGGCTGTGGGTGACCCCTACTGGCCTCTGTCTGTAAGCACTGCCCGGCGGGGGGTCACCCTGAGGGCCCTCATGTGTAGAGCATGGCCCAACCGGTTCTCACCAGCGAGGGAAGGAGTTTGAACAAAGGAAGGGGGTGGTTTGGGGAAGAGGGAGAGTCTTGGCTGGGAAACATGAGGAGAAGAGACTAAGCTGAGTCCTGGGGGATTGGGAGCCTGTGGACCCCACCCCAAGGGGTCTGAGGCTGCTGGCCCCTCACTTTGATGCTCACATAGAACCCAGGCTGTGCGGTACCTTGCAGAAGCAATAAACCCCCTATATTCTACCGGCTGGCGGAGTCTCATCTTGCGGCAGATGGGGTGCAGGATCGGGGGGTCCCCGCCACGCCGCCACAACTTACTAGAAGATTTACCCAGCGTTGCCCGGGTCCCTAGTTCAAATGAGTTTTGTTTTTCTTCATTTAAAGCAATGTTTGGAGGGGGCAGGGAATGCAGGATTCAGGGTGCAGGCTGCCCCAGGGAGAGAGGACAACCCCAACCCTCTCTCACTGCAGGAGCTCGGGACCAGGTGAGAAGCGTCTCTCCATGGCCGCTGCAGATCCAGGGGGCACAGCTGAGGGTGGGGTGCACGTCCCCTGGTTGAGGGACAGACACACAGACACACAAGCAGGGGTGTGTGTGTGTGTGTGTGTGTGTGTGTGTGTATTCTGTGCTTTTTTTTGTTTGTTTGTTTTTTGGTTTTTAAAGGTTCCAGTACTCCAGGGGAAAAGTTGTTGAGCTCTGACTGGAGGTGCTGGTACTGCATGCCGGGAGGTACCATCACAAAAAAAAGCACTCTGTGTGTGTGTGTGTGTGTGTGTGTGTGTGTAGATAGATTCTGAAATACATAGTAGATATATATAGTAGATGCTGTCCCTCCACTCCCGCCCCCTGCTGGCCCGGTGAGGTTATAGCTGTCCCAAGTCCCCATCGCTGGTCCCTTGCTGCCCCCCTGTGGTCATTCTCCAGTGGAACTCCCTCGCCCCAGATCCCTCCCTTTCCATCTTGTGAGAAACTATTGAATTCCAGGCACGTCCCTTTGTCCTGGCTCAACCAACCCCTGACCTTGCAGTAAGTTATGAGAAGAGCTGCCTACCCAATGGGGTGGTCCTAGCTCTTACCATTTAGGTGTTCTAGAAGAAACGGACTCATGGAGGGATGGACAGACAGACAGATGCACATTTCTAAAATAGATAGTAAGATCATCATCTTTTATTATTATTATTATTATTATTATTATTTTCCCTGGAGTCTGGACCTTGACTAGACCTTGACAAGAAATTTTGGCTCTTGACAGAAAACAATGGACTGTCCTCTCTTTGATCCAAAACCAACCAACCAACCAACCAACCAACCACAAATTGCACAAGCCCTATTCCTGTTGACTCCTTTCAGAGCCCCCTTTGGTCTCCTGTAACCCATAAAGGGGGCAGGTGCAGATAAATCTACCCCTGAGATTCCCCCCACACACTCTGAAACAGGATCACTGTGTCTCTCTTTCCTTCTCACATGCAGATGCTCCCCGCCCCCATTCTCGCCTGCCACACACACAAACCGTGGTACACGAGCGCCTCCTGCCGAGTTTTTCCTTTGCAACACACTGAACAGAGTGGATGTTACAACAGCTGATGCGCACAGCTGAAACATCGCAGTGGTTAATCGACGGCCGCTTTCCCTGCCGAGTCGGAGGAACCGAAAGCCTTGTGGTTTGTGGGAAGGGCTCTACCCAAACCACCAACTCGGCGTGGGAAAATGCCCTCTAGGCAAGTCACAGGTGTGTGGCCAGCCCAGACAAACATCAACTGCCCTGGGAAGGTTGGGAGTAACGGGAAGGGGTGGGATGCAGTTAGAGGCCACAAAATCCACAGAGCTTCCTCTTGTCACTGGAAGAGATTTAAAGACAGTCAGGAGAGAGAGAGAGAGCGCTGTCAATTCTCGGTTTTGTCTCCTCAATTTATGAAAAAGTCAAAACAGAAACAAATCCACATTGTGGAAATAAAAAGGGGGAGAATCTATCTATCTATCTATCCCCATCCACCCCATCTATCTATCTATCTTTCTTTCTATCTATCCCCACCCACCCCCCTCTATCTATCTATCGATCGATCGATCGATCGATCTATCCCCACCCACCCCCTCTATCTATCTATCCCCACCCACCCCTCTATCTATCTACCTCCCTTCCCCATCTATCTATCTATCTAGAGCTAGGGCCACCTAATTTGGGATGCAGCTTCCTCTTCTCCTTTCTTAAAGCAAGGTCGGGGTTTGGTTGTGCCAAGACAACTGGAAGCCCTGGGAAAAGGTCCGTTTTCCATAACATGTCAGGGGTGGGGAGAGGGTGGGGTAAGAGAACACATCCTGGCCCCCCGCCTCCTGCGCCCTCTCCCACACATCCTCAAAGCCCTGCCCTGGAGGACGCAGGCAATGCCAGGCAAGTCTGCTGGCAATTTGACAATGTCGTATAAACATGCACAATGGTAACAGCATCGGAGCAGAACAATAGCAAGAGAGTAACCAGACCTGTAGCCGAATGGTACCGTTGACCAGAGCCATAGGGATGTAATAAGCCAAGCAATACAATGTTTTTAACAATAGCAACAATAATCATTCATAAGGTACCATCCTAGCAAACCAGCCCCCTAAACATCAGCCACCTGGTCACCCACCTTCTCCCTCAGGAAACCAACTAAGCAACTAAACAACTAACCCAGCAAGCGAGCCAACAAACAATCAGAATGAAGAAAGAACAAATGGAGCCACCCAAATATGTCACCCAGCCCCAGACCAGTGGGCAATCAGACACCGCGCAGCAAATCGCCCAAACCATAAAAGTGTGAAATGAATAAGGAACCTGTGAGACGCCAGGGAAGAGTCCCTGTGACGTTGGCAGCGCAGGTCCAAGTCCCAGGCTGACTGAACGCGTACAGATTCACAGCTGGAAACCCGGCCCGTGGCCCTGTGTGTTGGAATCACAGTCTCCCAGGGTGGGCAGAGACTTCAGCAGGCATCGAATCCAACCCCCTTGCTCAACCAGGACCCACCCCGACTCCAGCATCCCAGCCGGGGCTTGGCCATGCCGGGACTTTGTGGTGCCAGTGACCTATGATCACAGAATCTGGCTTGGTTGGGTGACAAGAGCCCCTGGTGGGTCACGGCCGCTGTATTTCCCTGCACCGCCGCAGGTCCAGGTGATCGTGGCTCCCATTGGCCGGGAACGGCGACCTGCGGCCAATGGGAGCCGCCAATGGGAGGGGGCCCACCGGGGGTAACCCTGGCAGACCGGATCCAGCCCATGGGCCGGGATTTGCCCACCACTGGCCCTCGCATGTAACCGCGTGAATAAACACACCAATGAGCAACTGAATGAAAACTCAACTGATTGATCAACCAAATACTCAAACTCTGTGCAAGGAGGTGCTGACCTCCTCCGTACAGTGTTTTGAGATCCACTCAGGAGAAAGGATTCCTAATAGAGAAGGTGTTCCTAGAAAATATTATTTATTACAATTATTATGATTAGGCACTAACAGCCGCACTTTTCATTTTCAAAGTGTTAAGAGAGTTGCCGGGTCACATTAAAGTCCTAGAAAACATAACCAAGGAGGGAAGATTCAGAAAGTTGGGTTTGTTTAGTCTGAGGAAGAGAAGACTAAGGGGGGGACATGAAAACTATTTAAAGTACTGAAAAGGTTGTGACATGGAGAAGGGCAACAAATACTCTCCTTAACCTCTGAGGACAGAACAAGAAGCAATGGGCTTAAATTGCAGCAAGGGAGGTTTAGGTTGGACATTAGGAAATCTTCCTGCCTGTCAGGCTGGTGAAACACTGGAATAAGTTGCTGAAGGAGGTTGTGGAATCTCCATCCCTGGGGATATTTAAGAGCAGGTTGGACAGACACCTGGCAGGAATGCGCTAGACGGTGCTTGATCCTGCCATGAGGGCAGGGGACTGGACTGGATGCCCTCTCAAGGTCCCTTCTGGTTCTCGTGTTCTACGATTCTTTCTGATGCGCTAAAAGAATGCCGGTAGAAGTTTGTTTTATGGCACTAAATGTCTATGGCAACTTTGAAAATTTGAGTCTCAAACTAAGATTTTGAAAGGATCTTAAAATAGTTCAGCGATGTCTGGGGACTTCCCCTTCACAAGGGGCCTATCTGAAAAGAGAGGACACTTATAATTTCGAAAAAAAAAAATTCCCAGCACATTAAAGGGGAGATTTCCCAAGTAGCTGAAGGAAGTTATGGACAAACTTTTCATTGGAAGTCAATGTAATGTGGGTGTCTAGCTCCCCAGCCTCCTTTGAAAATCCCAGCCAAGTTCTCTATAGGTGCCCCTTAAAATAACTAAGGAAACGTAGGGTCAGTTCCCAACCTATGCTAACTGGCAGAGAGCCAGTGACCGGAATGGGGCGATATTGATTTACACCTGCTGGGGGGTCAGGCGCTTTCCCAGAAGGGATGATGGAGCCCCTATTTTCAGTCGATAAGCTCAGTGTTTTGGCAGGGCGGGGGGATGGAGCACCTGCCGCGTGAGCGTGAGAACCGGTGTCGTGTGCAGAGAGAGCGAAGGCAGAGAGGTTTTTGTAGGACTGTTTATCACTGTGTATACTACGTACCACAATGGTTGAAGGTGACTGAGTAGCTGTACATAAACCAGCCCCTGCACTTTCTGCAGGGGGTGTGCCATAGTCGTAGCTGCTCAGGAGGAAGGAGGTTAGCAAGTTATGAAAGGGCAGCTGCTTTCAGTCTCAGCCGCAGAGCGCGAGGCCTTGCTGCCCGGTTTGTCCCACGTGTTACAGGCACGGCGGCGTTCTCGGTGAAGCAGTACCAGGTGGGAGGCAAACCTCCAGGAGGGACCTGACTGCCCCCCCTGCGATGAGCCTCATTTCATGCCTTAATACAGCGGTCACCCCCGGAGCTGAGTGGCAGCCGCCACCGCCAACCCCACAGTAAAACCAAACCGAACGTCCCCCCCGTCCCAAGCCAACACACAACCCCCGAATACACCCGAAAACAACAAAGCAGAACATGAAACACAAACCAGACAACAACAATGCGCCCAGCTGGGCCCTCCTTAGCCAGAACTGCCTCCGCTGGGGCTTGGCTCTCAGCCCTCCCTCGGGGCTGGGGGTTTTGCCTTTGAAGGGCCAGTGCAGGGCAAACACCTTGTCACAGTGCCCCTCGGGAAAGCGGTCAGTCCTGCACCCCCATCTCCATTCCCTACCGTGGACTGGGCTCCCCAGAAGACTCCATCCCCCCTGATGCAGCAGAGCAGGGACTCCCATGATGCAATCAGCCCTCCTCCGCTGTGAGGGAGGAATAGAGCATCATGGGAGATGTAGTCCAATGAGGTAGTCCAGGGCTTAGAGAAAAATGGGACCACGAGGCAGCCAAACTACAGCTCCCATGAGGCTCCTCAACTGAAATTCCGTGTGAAAATTTTTTTGGGCGGGAGGGGACACAAAATACTCATTTCTTACTTTTTTCAGTGAAAATAATTTTTTTGGGGTGGGGGGGAAACCCAAAGCTGATTTCCCAGCGGTCCGTACTCTACTGGCCCCGTCTGGGTTCAGCTGCCTGAAAGTTATGGCTGAGGCTTTCAGAAGTGGTGAAGTCCCCTGGGGGTCTCAGTCCCCCGGGCTACACTTTCCAGCAGCGCTGGACTCGTTGCAGCCTTTATGTCCCATTTTCAAAGGTCGTTTGGGGACAAAGGAGCCAGTGAGGCCCTGGCTCCCAGGGGTCAGATTTCTAAAGGGACTGAGGCAGGGGGCTCTGCAGCTGGATGCCTAATTGTAACGAGGGCTCTGATCCTGATGAGCCATTTGGGGCAATTACCTGAGGGCTCTACGGGTCCGGCTAACCCAGTCGTGACCCCAGGGGTGACTCGGAGCTTTTTGAAAATCTCACCAGGCACCTAAAGACAGCTTTTAAAATCGGGCCTTAAATCCCTAACTTCCTTGCTGTCCTAAGTGAATTAGGCTACCCAGCTCCTTCTACAAATTGCACTGTGTGCTAACGGTACCTAAATACCTTTGCTCATCTGTCTCCAAATCCCCTAGGTAGCTTTGAAAATGTCACCCTCAGTGTGTCCTTTCCTCAGGCTCCTTTGAAAATACCGGTCTTGTTTGCAAGCTTGGGGCTTCACCCGTGTTTGAAATTCTTGGCCTGGCTTCACACGAGCTGAAGCTGTGGTGAGCCACCGCTCCCATTTTCTTGGAACAGTCTCTAAAGGAATCACGTGGCCACATGCACCCTCCGAACTTTGCACAGTAAGAAAGGGAGAGAGAGTTTTTGTCATGGAGTGTAGCACTGTGTTGGAGTACCACAGTGGCTGAAGGTGACTGAGTAGCTGTACAGAAACCAGCCGCTGTGCTTTCTGAAGGGGGTGTGCCGTATCCTCAGCTGCTCAGGAGGAAGGAGGTTAGCAAGTTATGAAAGGACAGCTGCTTTCAGTCTCAGCCGCAGAGCGCGAGGCCTTCCTGCCCGGTTTGTGCCACGTGTTACAGGCACGGCGGCGTTCTCGGTGAAGCAGTACCAGGTGGGAAGCAAACGTCCAGGAGGGACCTGACTGCCCCCCCTGCGATGAGCCTCATTTCATGCCTTAATACAGCGGTCACCCCTGGAGCTGAGTGGCAGCCGCCACTGCCAACCCCACAGTAAAAGCAAACTGAACCTCCCACATCCCAAGCCAACACACAACCCCCGAATACAGCCCAAAACAACTAAGCAGAACATGAAACACAAACCAGAAAGCAACAATGAGCAGAGGACTATTGAACAGACAGATATAAAAAACCCACAGCACTGACCCTTCCAACTTCCCCAGGGCCAAACCAACCAGCCATTGTGCAAGCAAACGTGCCTGTCACAGGGCAGACTCACCACCATGGCGCCTCCAGCCGGCACTCCTGGGAATTAGCTCGATGACTCCCTTGACACCTCCCTCTAGCTGGCGTCTCTCCGTGTTTCTCTTTGACCACAGCGTCCTCTTCAGGACACGGCCCTCTGCCAGTGCCTACTCCAGTGTCTGAGCCCCCCTTCTGGGGGCTGGTGTTTATCCTGCTTGCACTGCAGGGTCCTCCCTTCCCCAGGGCACCCTGTTCTCCCAGGAAACACCCAGATCCCCTGCACACACCTTGCCTCAGTGACCCACTGCCAGCCTTCATCTAGCTCAGTGGTTACCAAATTTTTCAGCATCGCGCCCCCTTTTTGATTTTTGAGAAACCCTCTCACACATCCCTAAAAAAATGGCAGCAAAACTTGCCGAGAAAAAAAAGATTGCCCTTTTAGGAGCAGAGCAGGCATTGCCTCTTTAAGGTGGCCATTTTGAAGTCTGCCCATTTCAAAATGTCTGCAGTATTTTCTGAATTTTGTTGCCAGCCTGGCCGGGCTCTTTCTGGGGGGGGGGGGGGACTGACAGGGAGGCCGGGTCGCCTCCCACCCCCTGGAATTTCTTCACCCCAGGTTGGGAACCCATGGTTCTAGCCCCTGCCGCAGGGCCAAACTGCAGCCCGACATGGCCACTCATCGCTGGCAAAGGGGTGTGGCCCTGCTGCCCTTGCCTGCCCTGGCTGCCTCCCTGCAGCCCTAGTGCCCTCAGCCCATGCTTAAGGCCCTGCAGCCTGGGGGTTGCTTGGCCAGAGCCTTCCAGCCCCGCTTGCCTTTCCCAGCCCTGTGCTACCTCCAGGAAGCCTCCCTTCCCTGGCAGCCCGGTCCCTCCTGCTCTCTGTCCAGGGCAGCCGGCAGTTCCCCCCTCCCTCCGGGAGCCCTTCTTTCCACAGCCCCCAGCTGGGCCCTCCTTAGCCAGAACTGCCTCCACTGGGGCTTGGCTCTCAGCCCTCCCTCGGGGCTGGGGGTTTTGCCTTTGAAGGGCCAGTGCAGGGCAAACACCTTGTCACAGTGCCCCTCGGGAAAGCGGTCAGTCCTGCACCCCCATCTCCATTCCCTACCGTGGACTGGGCTCCCCAGAAGACTACATCCCCCCATGATGCAGCAGAGCAGGGACTCCCATGATGCAATCAGCCGTCCTCAGCTGTGAGGGGACAATAGAGCATCATGGGAGATGTAGTCCTATGAGGTAGCCCAGGGCTTAAAGAAGAATGGGACCATGAAGCAGCCAAACTACAGCTCCCACGAGGCTCCTCAACTGAAATTCTGTGTGAATTTTTTTTTGGTGGGGAGGGGCGGGGGAGACACAAAATACTCATTTTTTACTTTTTTCAGTGAAAATAATTTTTTTTTTTTTGGTGGGGAAAACCCAAAGCTGATTTCCCAGCGGTCCGTACTCTACTGGCCCCGTCTGGGTTCAGCTGCCTGAAAGTTATGGCTGAGGCTTTCAGAAGTGGTGAAGTCCCCTGGGGGTCTCAGTCCCCCTCGGCAACGAGCGCTGGACTCGTTGCAGTCTTTACTTCCCGTTTTCAAAGGTCATTTGGGGATGAAGGAGCCAGTGAGGCCCTGGCTCCCAGGGGTCAGATTTCCAAAGGGACCGAGGCAGGGGGCTCTGCAGCCGGGTACCTAATTGTAACGAGGGCTCTGATCCTGATGAGCCATTTGGGGCAATTACCTGAGGGCTCTACGGGTCCGCTAACCCAGTCGTGACCCCAGGGGTGACTCGGAGCTTTTGAAAATCTCACCAGGCACCTAAAGACAGCTTTTAAAATCGGGCCTTGAATCCCTAACTCCCTTGCTGTCCTAAGTGAATTAGGCTACCCAGCTCCTTCTACAAATTGCACTGTGTGCTAACGGTACCTAAATACCTTTGCTCATCTGTCTCCAAATCCCCTAGGTAGCTTTGAAAATGTCACCCTCAGTGTGTCCCTTCCTCAGGCTCCTTTGAAAATACCGGTCTTGTTTGCAAGCTTGGGGCTTCACCCGTGTTTGAAATTCTTGGCCTGGCTTCACACGAGCTGAAGCTGTGGTGAGCCACCGCTCCCATTTTCTTGGAACAGTCTCTAAAGGAATCACGTGGCCACATGCACCCTCCGAACTTTGCACAGTAAGAAAGGGAGAGAGTTTTTGTCATGGAGTGTAGCACTGTGCTGGGGTACCACAGTGGTTGAAGGTGACTGAGTAGCTGTACAGAAACCAGCCCCGTGCTTTCTGAAGGGGGCGTGCCGTATCCTCAGCTGCTCAGGAGGAAGGAGGTTAGCAAGTTATGAAAGGACAGCTGCTTTCAGTCTCAGCCGCAGAGCGCGAGGCCTTCCTGCCCGGTTTGTCCCACGTGTTACAGGCACGGCGGCGTTCTCGGTGAAGCAGTACCAGGTAGGAAGCAAACCTCCAGGAGGGACCTGACTGCCCCCCCTGCGATGAGCCTCATTTCATGCCTTAATACAGCGGTCACCCCCGGAGCTGAGTGGCAGCCGCCACTGCCAACCCCACAGTAAAAGCAAACTGAACGTCCCCCACATCCCAAGCCAACACACAACCCCCGAATACAGCCCAAAACAACTAAGCAGAACATGAAACACAAACCAGAAAGCAACAATGAGCAGAGGACTATTGAACAGACAGATATAAAAAACCCACAGCACTGACCCTTCCAACTTCCCCAGGGCCAAACCAACCAGCCATTGTGCAAGCAAACGTGCCTGTCACAGGGCAGACTCACCACCATGGCGCCTCCAGCCGGCACTCCTGGGAATTAGCTCGATGACTCCCCTGGACACCTCCCTCTAGCTGGCGTCTCTCCGTGTTTCTCTTTGACCACGGCGTCCTCTTCAGGACACGGCCCTCTGCCAGTGCCTACTCCAGTGTCTGAGCCCCCCTTCTGGGGGCTGGTGTTTATCCTGCTTGCACTGCAGGGTCCTCCCTTCCCCAGGGCACCCTGTTCTCCCAGGAAACACCCCGATCCCCTGCACACACCTTGCCTCAGTGACCCACTGCCAGCCTTCATCTAGCTCAGTGGTTACCAAATTTTTCAGCATCGTGCCCCCTTTTTGATTTTTGAGAAACCCTCTCACACATCCCTAGAAAAATGGCAGCAAAACTTGCCGAGAAAAAAAAAGATTGCCCTTTTAGGAGCAGAGCAGGCATTGCCCTTTTAAGGTGGCCATTTTGAAGTCTGCCCATTTCAAAATGTCTGCGCAGTATTTTCTGAATTTTGTTGCCAGCCTGGCCGGGCTCTTTCTGGGGGACTGACAGGGAGGCCGGGTCGCCTCCCACCCCCCTGGAATTTCTTCACCCCCCCCCCCAGGTTGGGAACCCATGATTCTAGCCCCTGCCGCAGGGCCAAACTGCAGCCCGACATGGCCACTCATCACTGGCAAACGGGTGTGGCCCTGCTGCCCTTGCCTGCCCTGGCTGCCTCCCTGCAGCCCTAGTGCCCTCAGCCCATGCTTAAGGCCCTGCAGCCTGGGGGTTGCTTGGCCAGAGCCTCCCAGCCCCGCTTGCCTTTCCCAGCCCTGTGCTACCTCCAGGAAGCCTCCTGCTTCCCTGGCAGCCCGGTCCCTCCTGCTCTCTGTCCAGGGCAGCCGGCAGTTCCCCCCTTCCTCCGGGAGCCCTTCTTTACACAGCCCCCAGCTGGGCCCTTGTGACGGACCAGGCCGGGTCTGGGCACCGCTGAGGGCATCCGCTCAGGGCGAATTGCTCAAATCCAGGGCTCCTTACAGCCCCCAGACTGGTGACCTTCCCAAACAGGCCACACACCAGTCCCACAGAGCGCTCCAGCTGCCTGCCTGAAGCCTCACGAGCAAAACCCCTCCGACACCCCAGCAATATCCGTGCCCCAGGTGGCCCCGGGCCTCATACACAGGTGGGGGGTCTTAGCACCCAACCCCACCTACCCCGAACAAGTTCTGTCCGATTCCAAGAAACCAGCCACAGATCCCCGGTCAGGTTACCCTCTGGACCTTACCCACAAATCACGCTGAGCCAATCCTTTAGCATCTAACATCTAAAGGTTTATTACCACAAGAAAGAAAAGCCTGAGAGTCAGGTTGTTAAAGAATCATACATTACATGCATCGAATCTCCCAGTTCTCCATGCAGGCTCTAGCAGAGATGTTACAGCTGCTGGCTTAAGAGTCCTTGTTGCACATCCTAGAATCAGGATGGGTCCACAGTTCTTTCCGGCTCTTCAATCCCTGCCCTGCTGCCTCTGGGATGAAGTGCTGAGCTGAAGACCAAGATGGAGTCCACCACATGGCCTATTTATCCCTCCTTCCTGGTCTCTTCTTGGCTACAATAGGTCACCTGGCCCACGGCTTATTCCTGTGTCCCCTGCTGGTAGCCCTTAGGTATGAGTCACCACTCATTCTTTAGGTGTGTCCTTGGCCCATTGAGTGCCATTGTCCCACAGGGCCTCGCTGATTAGCATGTCCATAGGCCGGGCTCTGCCCACTGCTCAACCACATGCAGAGAAATATTCAGTATCTACACAGATTACAGATTCCTAACTACACACACAGACATTATACAATCACATGACTAGCGTACATAGGATTAGCAGACAGTGAACTTCTATTCAACACCCCACATGACCCCTTTTATATCATTTTTGGGGCCAACACCCCCACCTATGGGTGCATCAATGATCTGGCTGCTCCCCTCAAAATCCAGTAATGTGACAGCCCTCCTTAGCCAGAACTGCCTCCGCTGGGGTTTCGCTCTCAGCCCTCCCTCGGGGCTGGGGGTTTTGCCTTTGAAGGGCCAGTGCAGGGCAAACACCTTGTCACAGTGCCCCTCGGGAAAGCGGTCAGTCCTGCACCCCCATCTCCATTCCCTACCATGGACTGGGCTCCCCAGAAGACTCCATCCCCCATGATGCAGCAGAGCAGGGACTCCCATGATGCAATCAGCCGTCCTCAGCTGTGAGGGGACAATAGAGCATCATGGGAGATGTAGTCCAATGAGGTAGCCCAGGGCTTAAAGAAGAATGGGACCATGAAGCAGCCAAACTACAGCTCCCATGAGGCTCCTCAACTGAAATTCTGTGTGAATTTTTTTTTTGGCGGGGGAGGGGGGGAGACACAAAATACTCATTTTTTACTTTTTTCAGTGAAAATAATTTTTTTTTTTTTTGGTGGGGAAAACCCAAAGCTGGTTTCCCAGCCGTCCGTACTCTACTGGCCCCCTCTGGGTTCAGCTGCCTGAAAGTTATGGCTGAGGCTTTCAGAAGTGGTGAAGTCCCCTGGGGGTCTCAGTCCCCCTGGGCAACGAGCGCTGGACTCGTTGCAGCCTTTACTTCCCATTTTCAAAGGTCATTTGGGGATGAAGGAGCCAGTGAGGCCCTGGCTCCCAGGGGTCAGATTTCCAAAGGGACCGAGGCAGGGGGCTCTGCAGCCGGGTGCCTAATTGTAACGAGGGCTCTGATCCTGATGAGCCATTTGGGGCAATTACCTGAGGGCTCTACGGGTCCGGCTAACCCAGTCGTGACCCCAGGGTTGACTCGGAGCTTTTTGAAAATCTCACCAGGCACCTAAAGACAGCTTTTAAAATCGGGCCTTGAATCCCTAACTCCCTTGTCGTCCTAAGTGAATTAGGCTACCCAGCTCCTTTTACAAATTGCACTGTGTGCTAACGGTACCTAAATACCTTTGCTCATCTGTCTCCAAATCCCCCTAGGTAGCTTTGAAAATGTCACCCTCAGTGTGTCCCTTCCTCAGGCTCCTTTGAAAATACCGGTCTTGTTTGCAAGCTTGGGGCTTCACCCGTGTTTGAAATTCTTGGCCTGGCTTCACACGAGCTGAAGCTGTGGTGAGCCACCGCTCCCATTTTCTTGGAACAGTCTCTAAAGGAATCACGTGGCCGCATGCACCCTCCGAACTTTGCACAGTAAGAAAGGGAGAGAGAGTTTTTGTCATGGAGTGTAGCACTGTGCTGGGATACGTACCACAGTGGTTGAAGGTGACTGAGTAGCTGTACAGAAACCAGCCCCTGTGCTTTCCGAAGGGGGCGTGCCGTATCCTCAGCTGCTCAGGAGGAAGGAGGTTAGCAAGTTATGAAAGGACAGCTGCTTTCAGTCTCAGCCGCAGAGCGCGAGGCCTTCCTGCCCGGTTTGTCCCACGTGTTACAGGCACGGCGGCGTTCTCGGTGAAGCAGTACCAGGTGGGAAGCAAACCTCCAGGAGGGACCTGACTGCCCCCCCCCCTGCGATGAGCCTCATTTCATGCCTTAATACAGCGGTCACCCCCGGAGCTGAGTGGCAGCCGCCACTGCCAACCCCACAGTAAAAGCAAACTGAACGTCCCCCCCGTCCCAAGCCAACACACAACCCCCGAATACAGCCCGAACCAACAAAGGAGAACATGAAACACAAACCAGAAAGCAACAATGAGCAGAGGACTATTGAACAGACAGATATAAAAAACCCGCAGCGCTGACCCTTCCAACTTCCCCAGGGCCAAACCAACCAGCCATTGTGCAAGCAAACGTGCCTGTCACAGGGCAGACTCACCACCATGGCGCCTCCAGCCGGCACTCCTGGGAATTAGCTCGATGACTCCCCTGGACACCTCCCTCTAGCTGGCGTCTCTCCGTGTTTCTCTTTGACCACGGCGTCCTCTTCAGGACACGGCCCTCTGCCAGTGCCTACTCCAGTGTCTGAGCCCCCTTCTGGGGCTGGTGTTTATCCTGCTTGCACTGCAGGGTCCTCCCTTCCCAGGGCACCCTGTTCTCCCAGGAAACACCCGATCCCTGCACACACCTTGCCTCAGTGACCCACTGCCAGCCTTCATCTAGCTCAGTGGTTACCAAATTTTTCAGCATCGCGCCCCCTTTTTGATTTTTGAGAAACCCTCTCACACATCCCTAGAAAAATGGCAGCAAAACTTGTTGAGAAAAAAAAGATTGCCCTTTTAGGAGCAGAGCAGGCATTGCCCTTTTAAGGTGGCCATTTTGAAGTCTGCCCATTTCAAAATGTCTGCGCAGTATTTTCTGAATTTTGTTGCCAGCCTGGCCGGGCTCTTTCTGGGACTGACAGGGAGGCCGGGTCGCCTCCCACCCCCCTGGAATTTCTTCACCCCCCCCCCCAGGTTGGGAACCCATGATTCTAGCCCCTGCCGCAGGGCCAAACTGCAGCCCGACATGGCCACTCATCGCTGGCAAAGGGGTGTGGCCCTGCTGCCTTTGCCTGCCCTGGCTGCCTCCCTGCAGCCCTAGTGCCCTCAGCCCATGCTTAAGGCCCTGCAGCCTGGGGGTTGCTTGGCCAGAGCCTTCCAGCCCTGCCTGCCTTTCCCAGCCCTGTGCTACCTCCAGGAAGCCTCCCGCTTCCCTGGCAGCCCGGTCCCTCCTGCTCTCTGTCCAGGGCAGCCGGCAGTTCCCCCCTTCCTCCGGGAGCCCTTCTTTCCACAGCCCCCAGCTGGGCCCTTGTGACGGACCGGGCCGGTCTGGGCACCGCTGAGGGTGTCCGCTCAGGCGAATTGCTCAAATCTGGGGCTCCTTACAGCCCCCAGACTGGTGACCTTCCCAAACAGGCCACACACCAGTCCCACAGAGTGCTCCAGCTGCCTGCCTGAAGCCTCACGAGCAAAACCCCTCCGACACCCCAGCAATATCCGTGCCCCAGGTGGCCCCGGGCCTCATACACAGGTGGGGGGTCTTAGAACCCAACCCCACCTACCCCGAACAAGTTCTGTCCGGTTCCAAGAAACCAGCCACAGATCCCCGGTCAAGTTACCCTCTGGACCTTACCCACAAATCACGCTGAGCCAATCCTTTAGCATCTAACATCTAAAGGTTTATTACCACAAGAAAGAAAAGCCTGAGAGTCAGGTTGCTAAAGAATCCTTCATTACATGTGTGACGACACGTTGGGGTCCCCTGACTCCTGCACCCCCGTAATGGCACGAACAGACTCCACCAGCCCGTAGAATGGAGGGAGTTTATTCCTTCTCCAGGATACAGCACAGCACAGCACAGCACCGATGTAATCTGGTTATAGGGCAGGTCTAGGATGCCTCAGCCCCCCTTGCGATGGGGGAGATTGGGCCCCTAAATCCCAGCCCCTGGCTTAGGCTGGTTCCTCCATGATCCCAGACAGAAACTAACCCCCTCTCTTCCAGCCCTGCCCCCAGCCAGGGCAGCATTCCCCCTTCCTTTGTCTCTCTCCCTGTGGGGTATCTGGTCAGACAGGTTGAGAGACCCTCTTTGCATAATGACTCATCCTTCTGGGCTGTGGTACCGATGGCAGCCATTGGGGATTACCACAGAGCCAGCATAGGAACTAGCCAGATACCCCCACTACGTCACAACATGCATCGAATCTCCCAGTTCTCCATGCAGGCTCTAGCAGAGATGTTACAGCTGCTGGCTTAAGAGTCCTTGTTGCACATCCTAGGATCAGGATGGGTCCACAGTTCTTTCCGGCTCTTCAATCCCTGCACTGCTGCCTCTGGGATGAAGTGCTGAGCTGAAGACCAAGATGGAGTCCACCACATGGCCTATGTATCCCTCCTTCCTGGTCTCTTCTTGGCTACAATAGGTCACCTGGCCCACGGCTTATTCCTGTGTCCCCTGCTGGTAGCCCTTAGGTATGAGTCACCACTCATTCTTTAGGTGTGTCCTTGGCCCATTGAGTGCCATTGTCCCACAGGGCCTCGCTGATTAGCATGTCCATAGGCCGGGCTCTGCCCACTGCTCAACCACATGCAGAGAAATATTCAGTATCTACACAGATTACAGATTCCTAACTACACACACAGACATTATACAATCACATGACTAGCGTACATAGGATTAGCAGACAGTGAACTTCTATTCAACACCCCACATGGCCCCCTTTTATACCATTTTTGGGGCCAACACCCCCACCTATGGGTGCATCAGTGATCTGGCTGCTCCCCTCAAAATCCAGTAACGTGACAGCCCTCCTTAGCCAGAACTGCCTCCACTGGGGTTTCGCTCTCAGCCCTCCCTCGGGGCTGGGGGTTTTGCCTTTGAAGGGCCAGTGTAGGGCAAACACCTTGTGACAGTGCCCCTCGGGAAAGTGGTCAGTCCTGCACCCCCATCTCCATTCCCTACCATGGACTGGGCTCCCCAGAAGACTCCATCCCCCATGATGCAGCAGAGCAGGGACTCCCATGATGCAATCAGCCGTCCTCAGCTGTGAGGGGACAATAGAGCATCATGGGAGATGTAGTCCAATGAGGTAGACCAGGGCTTAAAGAAGAATGGGACCATGAGGCAGCCAAACTGCAGCTCCCACGAGGCTCCTCAACTGAAATTCTGTGTTTTTTTTTTTTTTTGGGAGACACAAAATACTCATTTTTTTACTTTTTTCAGTGAAAAATTTTTTTTTTTTTTTGGTGGGGAAAACCCAAAGCTGATTTCCCAGCTGTCCGTACTCTACTGGCCCCGTCTGGGTTCAGCTGCCTGAAAGTTATGGCTGAGGCTTTCAGAAGTGGTGAAGTCCCCTGGGGGTCTCAGTTCCCCTGGGCAACGAGCGCTGGACTCGTTGCAGCCTTTACTTCCCGTTTTCAAAGGTCAATTGGGGACGAATGAGCCAGTGAGGCCCTGGCTCCCAGGGGTCAGATTTCCAAAGGGACCGAGGCAGGGGGCTCTGCAGCCGGGTGCCTAATTGTAACGAGGGCTCTGAACCTGATGAGCCATTTGGGGCAGTTACCTGAGGGCTCTACGGGTCCGGCTAACCCAGTCGTGACCCCCGGGGTGACTCGGAGCTTTTGAAAATCTCACCAGGCACCTAAAGACAGCTTTTAAAATCGGGCCCTAAATCCCTAACTCCCTTGTCGTCCTAAGTGAATTAGGCTACCCAGCTCCTTTTACAAATTGCACTGTGTGCTAACGGTACCTAAATACCTTTGCTCATCTGTCTCCAAATCCCCTAGGTAGCTTTGAAAATGTCACCCCCCAGGTCTCCCTCCTTCAGGCTCCTTTGAACATACCGGTCTTGTTTGCAAGCTTGGGGCTTCACCCATGTTTGAAATTCTTGGCCTGGCTTCACACGAACTGAAGCTGTGGTGAGCCACCGCTCCCATTTTCTTGGAACAGTCTCTAAAGGAATCACGTGGCCCGCATGCACCTTCCGAACTTTGCACAGTAAGAAAAGGAGAGAGAGTTTTTGTCATGGAGTGTAGCACTGTGTTGGAGTGGGGTACAGCCACGGTGATACAAATGCCATAGGGCGCTGTACAAAAACCTGCGGATGCAAAAGAAGCAATTTTTTCAGGGGAAAAGCATGGGCATGTGAGATTTCAGAGGAAGTAATTAAAGGATTTTTTATTCCTTTCCTCCCCGTCTCCATGGAACCCCCCAAGAAACGTTGGAGCAGCAGCCTGCGAGCTGGAAAGACAGGCCAGGTCTGAAGCCTCTGCTGGAATAAAGTCTTTGAATTGTTCAACCACAGATGGATTTCTTCTACTGTCTGGCGGAGCTAGGCCACTGCAGGGACTGGCCTGCTTTGGGAATGGGTCGTGTAAGGACAAAGTGGAGGTTTAGTCCCAGTCTTTGCCTGTCTGCGGGGGCTCCTGTGGAGACGTATTCTTCAGCTGGCTACAAACACTGTGCAGATAAACTCATCTTCGGAGCAGGGACCACGCTGACAGTGGAGCCAAGTAAGTACCAAGCCTTGTCTGGTTCAAATGGCACTAGAAGTGGGGGGGGGCCTTGCTGGGGGGGTTCCACAGGGAAATGATTTGCCTCTCTGGGGTTTCTTGCCCGCTAAGGCTCAGTGTTCGAGCAGCCCCTCGCTCCGCTAGACCTAATGGTCTAGATGCCCCAGGGGGTAGGGTTCAGCATCGCTCCCTTGGAGCCCAAGGGCCGGCTCCTTTGTGGGGTAAACGGGTTGTTGCTTTCCTGGAGTCGGTGGGGTCAGTCCGTAGCTGGTGCCTAGCTGCAAACCTGCAGGAGCGGCCGTGGTCTAGCTTGTATCTATCGGTGTCGCGTTGCTGTGGTCAGCGGCGTTCCACCGAGCTCCGGTAGCTCCGGATCTGGCCCTCCCACCCAGATTTGGTGGGAAAAAGGGCCCCAATGCCACTAAGCACCCCTGGATTTGCGCCATTTTGCATCCATTCCCAACACGGGTCCCAGGCCTCAGGGCCGGGGCTGGCGAGAGGTTTTGTGACAGCTGCCTGACTCTGTGGACTACGAGAAACTGATTTTCGGGAGCGGCACCCAAGTGACGGTGGAGCCAAGTAAGTAATTTGCCCACAAAGAGAAGCAGGCGCGAGCTCTGTGGGCCTGAAATCTCGGCTTCAGCGTCTCAGGCTGAAGTTCTCCAAACAGCCTAAGCCATTGGGGTGCCCGGGGGCCTTCGGAGGGAACGGGCACTGGAGGGCCCCGTCACCAGACGATGGGGAAGGTGGCGGCCGGGACATGTCACTTTTGGTAGAAAAGGGACGAGGCTGTTCAGAGAGGGTTGAAATAGGGGGTGGATTGATGGAACACGTCGCTAGTTGGTCCCGGGATCTCGTCGCCTGGAAGTTGGGTGTGAATTGAAGGAATTCGGGTAGGAGGTGGCTGTTGTTTTGCAGTGGGGCTGTAACTTAAGGGGAGCAGAGCTGTGGGGGGTTGGGGATCAGTTCACAAAATTCCAGACTCCCCCGGACACGGACAAGAATCCGTAAGTTTTTGTAGGGCCTGTTTGAAGTGTGTTTATACCCTGCCCTTGATCTTTGGGGCAGGCACCGAGCTCCGAGTCGAAGCAGGTAAGTGTTTCTCGAGTGGGTGTTTTGTGCTCGGGAGCGGTGGGAGGTTCTGATGGTGGAAAGGCAGATGGTGCTGAACAGAACTGACAGCCGAACCGTCCTCGGGAGAGTTGAGGTCCAACGTCAGGCGCACCCCAGGCTCAGATGGTCAAGGTCTTATGTGCCCTCTTCCCTTTGAAATCCTGGGATGCTTACTGACCCTCAGTCCCATAGAGTTCATAGAAGGATTCAGGTCCTGATTTTCAACCGTAGTTAGGTGACTATGGCTAATTGCATCCTTAAAACCCTAACTCCCAGCCACTGGGCTGTGTTACCCCGCTCTCTGCCACACTGAGAAACCCATGACTGGTTGAACCTCTCTAGCCTGGCTCCCTCGGCACCTGGCTGGTGCCGAGCCAGAGAATTGGTCAGACCATGGGAGGTTAATATTGTCTAGCAGCATGGCCAGCACTTCCACTGCTCGCTGGGCTGGGAGGAGACATTTCGGGGTCAGTTAGAGGGAAATAACCCACCGAACACAGAGCCAGGCCTGGCAGCTGTAAACAAACTTCATGGGACGGCGGGAAACTTGGCTGTGCCCATGCTAAGTGGACGCCTGCTAGCTAAAATCCTGCCGGACCACGGAGGCGGCTGGGCCAGAGAGTGCCGGACTGGAGAGGTTCAAAGGGGACCAAATATTTGTTTCCTGTGTTGATCCCTATAACCTGCCCCAAGCACCCCTGAGCTGTGTCCTCGTTAAGGTCCGTAGGTTGAGCTCCACGGGTCTGCGGCTACAAACATGTTTTCTAACCCGTTCAATGTTTTCCTGCGTCTTCTCTGCCCCCCTTACCCATGGAGCCACGTCCTTGCAATGCAGCCTGCCCCGATTGTTATGCCCCCCCTCCCGCTGGCAGGAGCCCCTTGGCTCTCTGACACTGCGAGGCTGATTTACGCCACCCCAGAATCTGTCCCAAGTCGGTTGCTCCAGCCGCGCGGCCGGGCCCACACTCTGCACTTTGAAGTGCCAGAGATCAGACGGGGCGTACAAGGTGTGTGTGGTCTGATAAGAAAGCGGCGCGGCACCGGGGGCCTGCAGCAAAGCCATGTTCATGCCCCGAGAGAAAGACCCAATACTGGGGGTACGTAGACAAGCCGTTTTTGTAGGGCTGGGTGCAGCCGTGCTGCAAGAGCTCTGCTCTTTGGCCGCGGGACCCGGCTCACGGTGGAACCAAGTAAGTGTTTGCAGCGTTCTCGCCTCGCATGGCACAGGGCTAAGTGTTCCAGAGACAGGTGGCCGAGCAGAGGTTCCCGACCTCGTGCAAAGGGGCGGCTTTGAAACTTGCCGCCACAAAGCTCTGTGCTCCAGCTTTCGCCGTGCCTAGTGGGAGCTCAGGGGGGACACCGATCAGGCCTCAGCTGGAGCCTTGTGTCCCGGTCCGGGCGCCACGTTTCAGGGAAGATGTGGAGGAATTGGAGAGGGTCCAGAGAAAACCAAGGGGAAAAAAAGAAAGGTCTAAAAAACATGAGCTAGGAGGGGAGGCTGGAAGAACTGGGCTTGTTGAGTTTGGAAAGTAGAAGATTGAGGGGGGACATGAGAGGAGTTTTCAGGTATCTAAGAGGGTGTCACAAGGAGGAGGGAGAAAACTTGTTCTCCTTGGCCTCTGAGGACAGGACAAGAAGCAATGGGCTTAAACTGCAGCAAGGGAGGTTTAGGTTGGACAGTGGAAAAAACTTCCTACCTGTCAGGGTGGTGAAACACTGGAATAAATTGCCTGGGGGGTTGTGGAATCTCCATCCCTGGAGCTATTGAAGAGCAGGTTGGACAGACACCTGGCAGGGATGGTCTAGACGGTGCTGGGTCCTGCCGTGAGGGCAGGGGACTGGACTCGATGTCTCTCGAGGTCCCTGCCGGTTCCAGTGGTCTATGATTCTTTGAGCTGTTATGCAGCCATCTAAATAAGGATGCAGGAGCTTAAGGGTGAGGAACCGAAAGTTTGGCCTATGTGCTTATGCTGGGGCTTTCGAAAGGAGCCTTGGGGACTTAGGGGCATGAGTCCCACTGGTCAGCCTGCAGCTCTCTTGGGCGCCTTAGAAAATCCCCCTGTTAAATCGAACCCTGACCCCACTTGCTGTGGGGTGAGCTTGGCCAAGGCCTGAGGGGCTCTCAGCTGGCAGGGAGTGTTCTGTAGGGTTCACATTTTCAAAGCCAGCTAGTGGCTAAATGGCCGTGGATATCGGTGGGAATTCGGTGCCCACATCCGCGAGGCAGCGGAGAGTAAACGCTAACTCCTCTCCGTGGGAACGGACGAGACACGCGTCTGCGCTGGCTCTGGGCTGGAGACGGCGGGTCGGGATTTGGGGTGAGAGTTTAGCAGTGTGCTGAGCACGGCCACGCTCACCTTCGGAAGAGGGACCAAACTCACAGTCCAGCCAGGTGAGTGGGGGGGAAAGGTTGGAAACAGCTTTTCATAGACTGATAGCAAAGTCTGGGCTTTTGCAAGGTGCCCAAGGGACTTAGACACCCAGATCTCAATGAATTTCGGGGGGACGCTGGTGCCTAAATCCTTTTGGTTCCTTTGAAAATTCCAGCTTTGGGGGCAAGAGAGTGACCCCTACTGTCCGTTAATCCCTTACGCCACCAGAAGACCCCACAGATTTTAACAGGATCGCCCGGGGACAAAGTGAGGGAAGTTCTCGAACTTGGCCCCTGACACTCCAGACCAGAATCTCACAGATCTGGGAGGCCTGTCTAAGCTGGGTTTTTTGAAGGGCCTTTGCACACCGTGGGCAAAGTGCTGTCTATTTAATATTTGGGAAAGGCACGACATTGGCCGTGGAACCGAGTAAGTAGCGTGGCTTCACGTCCCTCTCGCACTGTAGGCTGCACCTGCCTCGCACCCCGCAGCGTTACTTTCGCCTTTTCCTTCCAACGAAAGGGAAAGAAAAGGGCAGTTTCTTCACTGGCTGTTCTGGGGCTCCAACAGGGAGCACAAGTTGCCTGTTTATGGAAAAAACGGATTTCTTTCCCACTGGGAATCTATTTTTTCCTTGCCCTGGAGAAGCAGGTTCCTCGGGCTGCACAAAAGGCTGGCCCATTAAACATTAGTCAGCCAAAAAAATGTGACCCACTTTTATTAAAGTAAACAGCCCCCCCTAAAGTCCATGATGTCCAAAAACTGCCCGCTGCTTTGACAACGCGCAGATTCCTGCCTGTCGGGGGGGGGGGTGAAACCCTGGAATAAATTGCCTGGGGGGCCGGGGTTGTAGAATCTCCATCGCCGGAGATATTTAAGAGCAGGTTGGACAGACACCTGGCAGGGATGCTCTGGACCAGTGTTTCTCAATCTTCTTTTAGAAAGTACCCCTTTTTCAAAAAAAAAAAAAAAAAAGTGGCCCCAATAGCTACAGTTTTTAGACAGAGAAATGTTTTTTCTACCATTGCAACACATTTGTTTAAACCAGGGGTTCCCAAACGGGGGGGCATGAAGAAATTTCAGGGGGTTGGGTGTGAAGCGACCCAGAGCCCCCCCTCTCCCAAGTTTTGCTGCTATTTTTGTTTTTTGTTCCCGGTCAGTTCCTTTTTTTTTTTTCTCAACAAGTTTTGCTGCTATTGGGGGGGGGGGGGGCACGAGGGTTTCTCAAAAGTCAAAACGGGGGCGTGATGCCGAAAAGTTTGGGAACCGCTGGTTTAAGCAACTTCATCGTAGCTGGGCGGGCCGGGGAATGTTCGGGTGTAAAAAGTACAAAGCGAATCAAGTGCTGTAAACTTAGAGCAAAAATTCAGTTTTCTCCACATTTCAGTGGTGTTGAGGGTCCCCCCCCCCACTTCTCCGGAGTCCCCGAAGGGTACTGGTACCACTGGCTGAGAAACACTGGGCTCGGTGGTGCGGGGTCCTGCCGTGGGGGCGGGGGGCTGGCCTGGGTGACTCTCGAGGTCCCTGCCAGCTCTAGGCTGTTGTGATTTTTCAGGACACGTTTGGTGCTTTGTACAGCGAGAGGCCGGCTGCCTTTCTGCCTTTCCTGCGCGGCGTTTTGGAGCCAGTCGGTCGCTGTCACTGCTAACAGGGCTGGTATCAAACCAGGGCGGGGGGGCGGCTTTGGAACCAAAGCCCCGTTTCTCTTGGTAGGACAGAGGCCGCGAAGTCGCTGCAAGCAGGGCGAGGTTCAGGCGGAAGGGCTGGGGGGTTTCAGACACACGCCGGGTCCATGGTCCGTGTGTGAGCTTGTAAAACACAAAGCGCCTCGTGGAGCGCGGTAAAGACCAACGAGAGTTTATCAGCGACGAGCCATCGCCTGCTCAACTGAGTCTTTAAAGTGCTCCATGTTCCTCCCGGGATGTGAGTGGCGAGGAGGCGCTGGGTTTGGGGGCCCCCGTGCCGCTTTCGGGGGCCCCCAGGATGTAACCGCTAGGCCGTATTGTCCCTAGTGCGGGATTCCCCAAGTACTCGGCAGTGCTGAGTTGGGCCAGATTCTGGGGGGTGTCAGTCGGCATCGCTGGGGCAAAGGGCGCAGAACAAGGGGGTGCCCACGGCCGAGTCCCCTGGCGCGTCCCCCCCAACCCCCGCACAGGGCTTCCCCTGAAGTCGCTGGTAGAGGCGCCCCTTGAGTTTTGCGCCAGGCCCTGCCGCACTGTGCCTGGGAGACCAGAGCTCTGACTTTCGGCAGCGGCACCCAGCTGTCCGTGGAGCCCAGTAAGTACCGTTCTCGTGACTCTGCCCGGGTCCCCCGACGGCCGGGTCCCGGCGGGGCCAGCCAGCAGGGCGGCAGCCGTCCGGCCGCCTGACCCGTTGCCTCCAGGCCGAGGGGAGGGGGCTGCTGAGCCGCACTGGCCTCCTCCTCCCCCAGGCGTGACACCCCTCAGATGAGACGCGTCCACACTGGTACGGGCGTTTGCATTGGGGCTGGCTGGACGCGGCGCTTCGAGCTAAGGGGGGGCAGCCCGTGTCCTAACGGGCCGGGGGAGCCGCCGCACGTGGGTCCCACAAACCGCTTATTTGTTAGGGTGAGGCAGCCCCCGGGACACAGACCCGCAGCGCCTTTGGCGGGACTTTTCGCCCTCGGCGGGGGCTCCTGCCCTCTCCACGGATGCTCCTCTGGGTGCCCGTGCGCTCGGGTCTCGGGGCGTTGGCCCGAAGGCCACGGTCTGAGACACGAAGTGCCCGGTGCAGCCAGAGGTGCCCAGCCTTCAAACGCCCCCACGGCGCGTCCTGGGGGGGTCTGGGTGCCCCCCCCCAAAGGGCTGTGGAGCGGGGCGCGAGGGCTGAGAAATCCTAGCATCCTAGGACTGGAAGGGGCCTCCAGCCCGCGGGGCTCTTGGCAGAGCTGCCCAGGCGGGTGCGCTGCTCCGAGATGGGTCCCCCTCGGGGCAGGCCCGGCCCTTCCTTGCAGGCCGAGGAGCCAAAGGCGGCAGCGTGGGCCCCCCAGAGCCCTGACTTCCCGTCTTCCAGTCGCAGCGACGGTTTCATGCGCTGCGGCCACATCAAAGGGCCCTGGGCTGCGAGCATCCCTGCACCGGGGCGCAGCCGGGCCGAGCAGGGGCCCAGGCTGGGCCTTTGAGGACACGAAGCCACGAGGCTCCTGTGCGAACCCCAGTCTTAGCCGCCCTCCATTCCGCCTCCAGCCCTTCCCCCCACGAGACTCCAGCTGGGGAGAGTCGAACTCAGGATCAAGGCCTTTAAAAATAGTGGGGAGCCCTCAGCGACCTCTGCCTCCCTCGGAGGGTCCTTTGATCCCACAATAAGCAGCGATGTCTTGTTTCAAATGACACCAAATGAAATTAATGGGCAGCAGGTTTAAAACTAACAAGCGAAAGTTCTTCTTCACACAGCGCATAGTCAACCTGTGGAACTCCTTGCCACAGGAGGCTGTGAAGGCTAGGACTATAACAGAGTTTAAAGAGAAGCTAGATAAATTCATGGAGGTTAGGTCCATAAAAGGCTATTAGCCAGGGGTAGGAATAGTGCCCCTGGCCTCTGTTTGTCAGAGGCTGAAGATGGATGACACAAGACAAATCGCTTGATCATTGTCTTCGGTCCACCCCCTCTGGGGCACCTGGCGCTGGCCACTGTCGGCAGACAGGCTACTGGGCTAGATGGACCTTTGGTCTGACCCGGTACGGCCGTTCTTATGTTCTTATGTTTCCAGAAACAGAAGTTTCCCCTCCATCTGTCTTTATCGTGAAATCGAGAGAGCCCAAGGATGGCAAGGTGGCGGCCGCGTGTCTGGCCAAAGGTTTCTACCCCAAGACCGTCGCCATAACCATGTACCCGCAGAGCGAGGTGGTGTACGACTCCAAGGAAGGAGTTCTCTCCTCTGACGGGAAGTACAGCGCAGTCAAGGTGGTCAAAGTGGGACCCCAGGAAGCGGTGAACTGCACTGTTAGACACGAGAGAGAAGACTTTCCTGCAGAAGACAGTCCATCAGCGACCTCAGGTAAGGGCATGGTCCAAAGGTGAATTGTATCCTGGCCTTCCAGAGACACCTCGTTTCATGGTGAGTCCGGCCCTAAATTCAAAGGACCACCGGCCCTGCCAAGACATACCCCACAGAGCCCCGGGTGGGAGGTTGGGGCCAATTTTCAGAGGTGTTTCGGTGCCCAAAGGGACAGAGAGCGGCTCAGAAGTATTTTCCAAAGCACTCACGCAGCTCCTTTCCATGCCAATGAGACGTCTCGGTTCTAATGGTACTTAGATTCCCAGTGGGATTTTTAAAAGCAATGGGTGTTAGGCACTTAGATGCTCCGGAAAAGTCCAATTAGGAGCCTAAACCCCTTTAAAAACTCTCACCCCTGTGACATTTGAAACAGCATCTAATCACCTAATACCCATCAGCCACGTAGTCCCCTTTGTCAGTCAACCCCAGCTGGGAAATGTTTCAAACCCAACGTTTCTGGAGTGAAAAATGACCTTTTGAGAACCTGAAAAACCCCCCATTTCATGTGCCACGATGGGGTGAGATTTTAATTAAGGCGTTAGCAGAAAATGGTCTGGACAGTATTATTGAAACGGGGATGGGAACTCTCGGGAATGAAAAGAATTGCAGCTCAACAAGGGACTTTTGAGAACTTTTTAGATTCCTTTTCTGATTTGAAAAGATTTCATGAGAAAGTTTGAAAAAACAAACCCGGCTCGGTTTTGAACCCTTAGCCGTGAAACTAACGTCAAAATTTGCCTTTTTCTTGGTGAAACTTGCTTTATATTTTTTCAGCCAGAATTAGATGAAAATATTTCTATGATGTTTTAGATTTTTACCGCCTCCTCGTGGATTTGGATGTTAAATTCTTATTTAGTTAAACGAGAATTGAGACTCCAAATCTCCAACTCCATGAAGTTTCCTATAGAAACCAATGAGGCTGGGAGTAGGAGTTTAATGAGAAAAGCACTTTGTTTCATCAAACTAATTATGGGTTTTCAACCAGTTTATTTCAAACCCTTTTCTTGGCGAAAAAATAGAAACTTTTTGAGGTATGGATTTTTACAAAAATTGACTTATTTTGCAAATATCTTTGATTTTTAGTAACAAACCAAATTGTCCCCCCTGAAAGTGTTTTGTTCTGAGCTATTTCTATCTGAAAAAAGATCAGGTTTTAGCTAAACTTTTGGGACAGAATTGTTTGTTTTCTGGTTGCAGAACACCAATGCAGATGGGTTCTTTTTAAATGTCTATTTTTCTGCCGGGGTCGGGGGGGGCAAATACTTTTGTGACCAGGTCAAAAAGTGAATTTCAACCCAATCTTCAGACATTTCCATTCACTCGCTGCTGGGTGGGAGGTTCGCTGTATGTAGCGTTCGTTTCAGCATTGTTTTAATTGAGATCTATTTTCATGTTTCTATCTTCTGAAAGCACCAACCCGCCTGCCAGCCGTCAGCCCTGGATTTTGTGAATCCTCCAGTGCCACCGCTGAAGGTTAGTTGCCAAAACTAGAAAGGAATGAGAGCCGGGAGCCAGGAAATGCCAGGTCCTTGGGGTGGAGGTTCCCTGCGGAGAGTGGAAAATGGGATTTCTCAGCTGCCAACTAGCGTTGAACGTCTGGGTCTAGAGCACGGGGGCTCTGTCCGCCGAGCCTCTGCTCTCTGGCCTCCATTCAGCTCCCAAGCCCCTGCAGGCCGCTTTCCCAGATGGGCTACACAACCCTTTGTATCGCAGAGGACAGTGATGGGCCATCTGAGTGTGACAGGCCTTCTGGCTGGGCAGGTGTGTGTGTGTGTGTGTGTGTGTGTGCGTGTGTGCGCAGGGGTGTGTGTGTGTGTGTTTGTGCAGGGTTGTGTGGGGGGAGTATTTGTGTGTGTGTTTGTGCAGGGGTGTGTCTGTGTGTGTGTGCAGAGTGTGGGGGGTGTTTGTGTGTGCGTGTGTGCGCATGAGGGTGTGTGTGCATGTGGCGGTGTGTGTGCAGGGTTTTGTGTGTGTGTGTGTGTGTGTTTGTGTGTGTGTGTGTGTGTGTGCAGGAGTGGGGAGTGTTTGTGTGTGCGTGTGCAGGGGTGTATGTGTGTGTGTGTGTGCAAGGGATTGGTGGATGTTTGTGTGTGTGTGTGTAGGAGGGTGTGTGTGTGCAGGGGTCTGTGGGTGTTTGTGTGTGTGCAAGGATGTGTTTGTATTTGTGTGTGTGTCTGCAGTGTGTGTGTGTGCAGGAGTGTAAGTGTATGTGTGTGTAGGGTTGTGTGTGTGGAAGTAAGTGTGTATGTGTGTGTGTGCGTGCAAGGTGTGTGTGGGTGTGTAGGGGTGTGTGTGTGTGTTTGTGCAGGGTGTGTGTGGGGTGTTTGTGTGTGCGGGCAGGGTGTGTGAGGGGTGTTTGTGTGCACGTGTGCATGCAGGGTGTGTGTGGGGTGTTTGTGTGCACGTGTGCATGCAGGGTGTGTGTGGGGTGTGTGTCCTGCCCCAGGCTGTAAATTCAACGCACGCATTTTTGAAGTTATAAAACAAAACCTGCATATTTCTAGAGCCTGACATGTCTTTGGGTCCAAACACCAGAGAAACTCCGGAGACTAAAACCTGTTTTGTGCAAAACTGCCACCTAGCAGCTCTGGCCTAGTCTCCAGCAATGAGTCTGCCAGGTCTCAGCTCACGCACGGGCGAGAGCCGGGGGGGCCTGCCCGCCCCACACAGGGGATGGATACAAATGAAACCCAGTCTGGACACCATGAGGGAATGTGACGTTGTCTGGCTGTGCGACGTGTCTCTGTTGTCAGGCGTCTCCCGCCCCGGGGCGTCGTGTTTCTCTTTCCTTGGTTGTAACTGTCCTGTTCATGTTGCTTCATCTCCCTCTTGTCCGTCCATCCGTCCGTCTGTCCATCTTTCTTTCTTTCTTTCTTTCTTTCTTTCTTTCTTTCTTTCTTTCCCGCTATAATTTTGTGGGAGCCCCCCCCCCCCTTCCTGCGGATACAAAACACCGGATCCAAGACCCTCCCCCCCCCCCGCTTTCCCCGCAGAGCCAGACCTGGAAAAGGTGAACATGCTGTCGATAACGGTGCTGGGCCTGCGGGTGCTGATGGCCAAGAGCATCGCCTTCAACGTGCTCATGACGGCCAAGCTGTTCGTCCTCTGAGGTAGCCTCCCCGCGCTGACACGGCGTCCACTCTGTGCTGGGGGGGGAGATGCGGGATTGCCAAGGGGTTTTATGGGAGTTTGGGGAAATAAAACCCCATTGAAAGCCAGTGGGATTCAATGCCCCCCCCCCCCGTGGGCAGAAATTGTCGGGCACCCCCTGGAAACCAGCGGGCGACCTGGCTCCGGTTTTTTCAAAGAGCCGAGCTTTCAGAAGCCGGTTTTGTTCCCAGCCTGACACACCTGGGTCCTGACCATCCGCAGCCTCCCCAGGCCCTCTGACCCCATGTGTGGCTGGAGATTCCTAGCCGCCCCGCTGGCAGCAGACGTTTCCCCTGGCGGTGCACATCCACACATGCCTCCGTGCATCGAACAACATTTATTCCACACACCGATGGAAAAAAATCGGGGGAACCTTGACCACCAGCAAGAGGTGGACCCCAGAGCGCTGGTCCTCGTGCGGCCTACAACACGGCTAACCACAGGGCTGTTGTGTTCCTAGGTTGTGGCGCGTGACCCAGCTGAAGAAAGGCACCAGGGACCAGTGGCGGCGACACCCGTGGGGGCAGATTCCCCGGGGGTATCAATCCAGCTGCCCCATTTATCACCCGCTCGGGATTTGTCCCAGAGTTCCCCGCCCTCGGCTTTAAATGATTCATTTTTCTGTTCACTTTGGCTTTCATTGCTGGCTAGCTCTGTCTCTTCACAGCGGTACAAGAGCATCTGCTGTTTTCCTCCATAGGCCTCTGTTCAACAGGGATATTGAGCAGGAAGTTTCCCTCCCGCAGTGTCACACTGAGGCTTCTAAATCCCTTAGGCAGATTTGCAAAACCTTAGTTGAATGTCGTTCCCCCCCAACACTGCTGAGTTACTGCTTAGCAAATCCATCTGCAGCGGAAGTGTTTGATCGTCTGAGTGGAGAAGATCTGGGCCAGGCCCGGTGCGGGTATCAATCGGTACAATGCCCTTGACTTCAACAGAGCGGGGCAGGCATCCACCAGGAGTGGCTGTCGTGACAGATTTTCTCACATTACTTGTAAGAGCTTTGTCATTTCCCCCTGGGGAGCTGGGCACTTGAGGGCCCCCAGGGGCTGTAGCTTTCTGTGCGTATCACTGCAATAATAAAGGAGATTGTGCAAAGGAAAAAGTGACACTTTTTTTTCATGTTCTGTCTCCTGAGACTCTGAATTGGAGCTAGTTACGGAGGAGTGATGGGGTCTCTGCTAATCACCCAGGCTATGTCTACACTGGCGGGTTATTGCGCAAGTACGGCCGTTCTTGCACAAGAATCCGCAGAGCGTCTACACTGCCTGCCCGCTCTTGCGCAAGGAAATTTACAGTAGGGTGTGGTAAGAGACGGCTCCTTGTGCAAGAGCTACGCTCTTTTTTAACAGGTGTAAGCTCTCTTGCGCCGGAGATCTTGCACAAGAGGGCAGTGTGGATGCTTGGCAGGGATTTCTTGCGCAAGAAAGCCCTATGGCTAACATGGCCATCAGAGCTTTCTTGCACAAGAGAGTGTCCACACTGCCATGGACGCTCTTGTGCAAAAGCACATGGCCGTGTGGACGCGCAAAAGCACAGCTCGCACATGGCAGTGTGGATGTTTTCTTACGCAAGCATTCTTGCAGAAGAACCCTTGCGCAAAATGTTCTTGTGCAAGAATGGTTGTTCTTGCGCAAAAACTTGCCTGTCTACACTGCATGCGCGTTCTTGCGCAAGTAAATTTACAGTACGGCGTCGGAAAACAGGGCTTCTTCCGGAAGAGTTATTCCTCGCCCCACGAGGAATAAGCCCTCTTGCGCAAGAGATCTTCCACAAGAAGGCAGTGTAGACAGGCAACACAAATGGCTAAAATGGCTATGGCTAAAATGGCCATCAGAGCATTCTTGCCCAAGAGAGTGTCCACACCACCACGGACGCTCTTGTGCAAAAGCACATGGCCGTGTGGACGCGCTCTTGTGGAAGACCTTTTGCACAAGAACTCTTGCCAAAAGAGTTCTTGAGTGTAGACGTAGTCCAAGGGGTTTATCCACTAAGTCCAGCAAGCCCAGGTTTACCGCCGAGACTGCCTGTGAATTGAGCCCCTCTGGCTGTGGACTTGTTGGGAGAAAACCCTGCACAGAATTGTTCCCCCTTTCATCACCCAGGGTGGGCGGTTGGAAATTGCCTTTTGGAGGGAGGTGCACAAAGTCCCTTGACGTCGTCGGTTGCTGCGCTCCTCATCCACGTAGGGGCGTTTCCAAACTCAGCCCTAGCGGTATGATGGGGAAAAGCGGTATGATGATGGCTACCGCTTGGCTTTTCCCAAAGGGCCTCACAGAGCCCTACCCCCCACCCCCCCTCTTCCATCTAACTCCCTTGGGCCTTTGCACATTCCAGCCCAAATATTCCAGACGGTCTTTCATCCGACTGAACGAGACACAGAAAAAACACACGAGCACGTGTGCATGGAGGGCGAGTAGCCCTGTGGCGCCTTAGGCTACGTCTACACTACCAGTTTTCTCGGACAAAAATATGCTAATGAGGGACTCATTTGCATGAGGCACGATCTCATTTGCATAGGTTCTTCCAATCTGTTTTTTCGCTAGGATTTTTGCGCAAAAACAAGCAGTGTGAACGTTTTCTTTTTGCGCAAAAGCCCCTTTTCCCACAAAGTGCTCATGCCCCAAAAAAGGAGGTTTACCGATCTTGTGGGAAAAGGGTTTTTTTCTGAGCAAAAAGAAAACATCCACACTGCTTGTTTTGCACAAAAAGCCTAGCGAAAAACTGGATGGGCAGAAAATATGCAAATGAGATCGTGACTCATGCAAATGAGTCCCTCATTAGCATATTTTTTGCTGAGAAAACTGGTAGTGTAGATGTAGCAGAGACTAACAAAAAGAGATGGAAAAGTCTCAGAGGGGCTGTGCTCGCCTGTAATAGGAAAACCTTAAAAAACCAATGCATGATGCTGCAGAACCTAAGGTGGGGTCTACGCTGCCGCGTTATTTCGGAATAGCCAAGAGCGCGGCTACACGGCGAGCCGTTATTTCGGAATAATGCTGAGCTGGCGGATTTCTGACTCCAACTCTGGCAACCCTCATTTCAGGAGGAGCGAGGGAAGTCAGGGGTAGGGTGGGGCGCTCGTCCTTCCACTCCCTGCTGTGCAGACAGCGCCAAAAGCCGACTGAAGCTATTTCGACTTCAGCCAGGCAATCGACGGAGCTCAGGTTGGGTGGCTGAACTTGACTTTAGCCCAGCTGTGGAGACGCGCCCTAAATTAGAGATGAACCAAACATGTCGATGGGATCAGGAGCTTTCGTAGGCACAACCCACTTCTTCAGATGTGTGTGCGTGTGTGTGTGTGGGGGGGGATGGATGGATATGTGTGTGGGGATGGATGGATGTGTGTGGAGGGAATGGATGGAAGTGTGTGGGGGAGATGGATGGATGTGAGTGTGTGTGGGGGAGATGGATGGATGTGTGGGAATGGATGGATGTGTGGGGGATGGATGGGTGTGGGGATGGATGGATGTGGGGAATGGATGGAGGTGTGGGATGGATGGAGGTGTGTGGGGAGATGGATGGATGTGGGGGGAATGGATGGATGTGTGTGGGGAATGGATGGCTGTGTATGTGGGGAATGGAGGGTGTGTGTGGGGAATGGAATGTGTGTGGGGGATGGATGGATGTGTATGTGGGGAATGGATGGGTGTGTGGGGGAATGGATGGTGTGGGGGGAATGGATGGATGTGTGTGGAGGATGGATGGATGTGTGGGGAATGGATGGATGTGTGTGGGGACGGATGGGTGTGGGGGATGGATGGATGTGTGGAGGAATGGATGGATGTGTGTGGGATGGATGGATGTGTGGTGGGGATGGATGGATGTGTGGGGGAATGGATGGATGTGTGTGTTTGAGGGGATGGATGGATGTGTGGGGGATGGATGGATGTGTGTGTGGGGATGGATGGATGTGTGGGGACGGATGGATGTGTGGGGGAATGGATGGATGTGTGGGGGGATGGATGGATGTGTGTGGGGATGGATGGATGTGTGTGGGGGAATGGATGTGTATGGGGGAATGGATGGATGTGTGTGTTTTGGGGGATGGATGTGTGTGGGGGAATGGATGGATGTGTGGGATGGGGATGGATGTGTGTGGGACGGATGGGTGTGGGGATGGATGTGTGGGGGGGATGGATGGATGTGTGGGGGATGGATGTGGGGGAATGGATGGATGTGTGGGGGATGGATGGATGTGGGGACGGATGGGTGGGGGGATGTGTGGGGGGATGGATGGATGTGTGGGGATGGATGGATGTGGGGGACGGATGGGTGGGGATGGGTGTGTGTATGTGATATATGCATGTCTGGGAGCACAGAGCTCGGCAGTGCAAATGCTGGAGGCCGCGCCGGGCTGTTTTTTCCGCTCACAGGAAGGCGCGGGAGGAAATGGCTCGTGGCGGTTTGCAGGGGGAGGCGGTTGCTCGGCAACGCAGACCCCCGGGGGCTCTCGGTATCGAAAGGCGCCTATCCCCGCCACGGTGGCTGTGTCAGTTGCTCGCAGGCGCCCAAACCAGGCCGGATGCTGCGGTGGGCGCTTCTCGGCACGTCAGGCCGGGCCCATCCGCCCTGCGCTGGTTGCAGGCAAACCCTGCACCGCCCCCCTCTCTGCGCTGGGGCGTCTCTGGGCCAGGGCTGGGCTCGGGTCTGCTGGGCCCTGGGGTGAGCTGTGGGGCCAGTCTAAGGCCTCGGTCCCGAACCCCTGACCCCTCACGCCGCAGGGGGGAGCTTCTGTCTCGGGAACACGGGTCCAGGCGGAAACCGGAGACCGGGGGCTGGTCTGGGAGGGGGGGCCCGGTCTCCCCAAACCCCCCCTTCCCCTCCTGATCCCACCCCCACCCCGGCGCAGGCACAACCCCCCCGCGGGGCAATCGGGGTGCTGAGGTGCAGGAAACGCGCCCGGGCCCATTTTTGCAAAGGGAACTGAGGCCTGGCCCAGGTTTGCGTGCGAACGGGCCCGTGGAGGGTGGTGCTTATGGGACTGTGTGGGGTGCACGCGGGGCCATTCCTGCAGCGTCCTGAGCGCTAGGTTCCAGGCAGCGCCGCCCCGGCGGATCGTTTCTCACTTATTCGTTAGGCACAAAGATTCCCTTCCCCTGCGGGGCTGGCGGAAAGGCTCTGTGCCCAGGCAGGAGGTTTCACTCGGCCAGGCCTGGGCAAGAAGTGATTCACACTTGTTCACCATTCACACTTATTCACTACAGTTCACCATGGTTAGCCTCTGGTGGCCACTCAATGCTTTGTTTATCTGCCCATCCCCAGGTACGGCCCCTCGCAGCTCCTGTTGGCCACGCGTGGCTGTTGCCAGCCAATGGGAGCTGCGGGAAGCAGTGCCCACCCCGGCACCTGACAATACTTTGCCACTGACTGGGCACGTGGCTGGCGGAACTCCTTGCCGCATGATTCCGCTGAGGCTCAGAGTACAGCAGAACTGACAATGGGCCCGTGGTGTTTACAGGGGCAATGGGGACACCCAGGGTAACCCTAACAAAGATCAGAGAACAAACAAGAGCTTTGGAAGGGCTCCAAACCTCCCTGATCCCTGACACAGGAAGTGAATGCAGAGAGGTTTTGTGCCCCTGTTACTATATTTGTTTCTAAAATCCTCATGCATTGATGGGACCAGCCCGTACGGACCAAGCACCTTTCCCCTGGTGCCATGGCAGCCCCAGGAGTGGGCTGGCTTGAGCTCCCTTCGCGCCTAGCAGCTGCGGTGTAAAAAGCTGTGTGCAAAGACAGCGTGGCCCAATGGTCAGGACACTCACTCTGGCCCAGAGGAACCGGGGTGAGAGCCCCTGTTCTGCCCCAGGCTGCCCTGGCCATCGCGCCCCTGGACGTGCGTGGGTGCAGGCGGGTGCTGCCGGGGAAGGGCCGCGGCGGGGAGTTTTTGTGCAGCACGGCGGGGGGACCGAGTCACTGTGGCTCTGATGGCGCAGTGGTAGGAAGCTGCATCCTCCCCTCTCACGGGGGAGATCACCAAGTGGAAGGTTTTGGCTGCTCCGTCGTGCTCCACGGCAAAGCGGCCCCGGGCGAACGGCGCATCCTGGGCCCGGGAGTTATCCCGGTACAGAATGAACTCCAGGGCGCGGCCGGGGCGCCGCCGGTACCAGTACAAGTCCGGGTCGCTCTGGGCAGTAGAGTAATCGCAAAATAGTTTCGTTGGCTTCCCTGTCTCCGCCATGAGAGCGGCTGGCGCCTGCGTTATCTCGTTGCTCCGGGCACCCCGGCCTGCCAAGAGCCAGAGAGAGCCGGAGTCACCTGGACTGCTCCAGTACCTGGGATAGATTCTGCCTCAGCGCGGCCCACATATCGGCAGGAGGCAGCCTCGCTTGCCCCTTCTCACGACCCCTAGGAGGTGGGAACTCACTGGTGAAGGACCCAGGGCCGGCCCTGCCATGAGGGGAACTGAGGCAGCCTCCTCAGGTGCCAAAGTTCTGGAGGGTAGGGGTCCACTAGGACCCAGAGTGTAGAAAATTGTGTCTGCTGCTGGTGCAGATGTAGGTAGTGGAGAGGTGCCATGAGAGGAGTGGAACAGGAAGGAGGCAGAATTGAGACCTTGCAAAGTTTTGGCCCAAGCGCAGAGGGGGAAGGGGGCATGGGGACTTCATTTGAGCTCCCTGCCTCAGGTGCCAAAATGTTGTGGGCCGGCCCTGGAAGAAACCCACAAACTTCTTGCCGGCACTCTGGCTGCAAACCTGCCCCTCTCCACAGCAGCTGTGGGTGGAATAAAAGATATTACCTCACCCATCTTGTCTCTCGCTAATGAACTTCGCTGTTAATTAGAGTTCATAGGAGAGAAGGGGAGAGAAATAAATAGCTAGGTCATAAAGTAAAATAAAATAGAAAGAAAGAAAGAAAGAAAGAAAGAAAGAAAGAAAGAAAGAAAGAAAGAAAGAAAGAAAGAAAGAAAGAAAGAAAGAAAGAGATGGAGGGAGGAAGGAGGGAGGGAGGAAGGAGGAAGGATGGAGAGAGGAGGAAAGAGGGGAGGAAGGAGGGAGGAAGGAAGGAAGGAGGGAAGGATGGAGTGAGGGAGGAAGGAGGAAAAGAGGGAGGGAAGAAGGAAAGAAGGATGGAGAGAGGGAGGCAGGAGGGAGGAGGGAGGAGAGAGGTAAGGAGGAGGAAAGGATGGAGGAGGGAGGTGAGAAGGAAGGAGAGAAGGAGGGAGGGAGGAGGAGAGAGGTAAGGAGGAGGGAAGGATGGAGGGAGGGAGAGAAGGAGGAAGGAGGGAGGAGGGATGAGAGAGGTAAGGAGGGAGGGAAGGATGGAGGAGGGAGATGAGAAGGAAGGAGAGAAGGGGAAGGATGGAGGAGGAGGTGAGAAGGAAGGAGAGAAGGAGGAAGGAGGGAGGAGGGAGGAGAGAGGTAAGGAGGAGGGAGGTGAGAAGGAAGGAGGAAGGAGGGAGGGAGGAGGGAGGGAAGAAGAAGGGAAGGAGGGAGGGAAGGATGGAGGAGGGAGGTGAGAAGGAAGGAGAGAAGGAGGAAGGAGGGAGGGAAGGATGGAGGGAGGAGGTGAGAAGGAAGGAGAGAAGGAGGAAGGAGGGAGGTGAGAAGGAAGGAGAGAAGGAGGAAGGAGGAGGGAAGGATGGAGGAGGAGGTGAGAAGGAAGAGAAGGAGGAGGGAGGGAGGTGAGAAGGAAGGAGAGAAGGAGGAAGGAGGAAGGTGAGAAGGAAGGAGAGAAGGAGGGAGGGAAGGATGGAGGGAGGGAGGTGAGAAGGAAGGAGAGAAGGAGGAGGGAGGGAGGTGAGAAGGAGGGAGGGAAGGATGGAGGGAGGGAGGTGAGAAGGAAGGAGAGAAGGAGGGAGGGAGGGAGGAGAGAGGTAAGGAGGGAGGGAAGGATGGAGGGAGGGAGAGAAGGAGGAAGGAGGGAGGGAGGGATGAGAGAGGTAAGGAGGGAGGGAAGGATGGAGGGAGGGAGATGAGAAGGAAGGAGAGAAGGGGGAAGGATGGAGGGAGGGAGGTGAGAAGGAAGGAGAGAAGGAGGAAGGAGGGAGGGAGGGAGGAGAGAGGTAAGGAGGGAGGGAGGTGAGAAGGAAGGAGGAAGGAGGGAGGGAGGGAGGGAGGGAAGAAGAAGGGAAGGAGGGAGGGAAGGATGGAGGGAGGGAGGTGAGAAGGAAGGAGAGAAGGAGGAAGGAGGGAGGGAAGGATGGAGGGAGGGAGGTGAGAAGGAAGGAGAGAAGGAGGAAGGAGGGAGGTGAGAAGGAAGGAGAGAAGGAGGAAGGAGGGAGGGAAGGATGGAGGGAGGGAGGTGAGAAGGAAGGAGAGAAGGAGGAAGGAGGAAGGTGAGAAGGAAGGAGAGAAGGAGGGAGGGAAGGATGGAGGGAGGGAGGTGAGAAGGAAGGAGAGAAGGAGGAGGGAGGGAGGTGAGAAGGAAGGAGGGAAGGAGGGAGGGAAGGATGGAGGGAGGGAGGTGAGAAGGAAGGAGAGAAGGAGGAAGGCCAGGCAATACTTACAGAGCAATATCACTAGGAGTTTAATGAACACGGGCCTGTTCATTAGAAAATGACGGGCCTGAGTCATTTTCCCAGCCATGGAAGCCGCAGCCCGACTGCCTGTCTGTGGCCCGAGCGAGCTTTGAAACAGCCAATGCGGCGCCGGGCCTGCTAGGCAGGATGCGGGGGCGGGGGGGACTGAACAAGCCCGGGGGCTGCGGTGAGTCAGCCAGTTCTCGGCCGCGGAGGGCGGGCCCAGCCTCCCGTCACGCCGCTCTGCCGGTTGCGCACGAGGGGGCCATGCCGCGCAGGGCCGGGCCTTGCTGGGGGAACACGCCGCCGCAGGCTCTCGGCTGGGTCCCTGGGGCGGGCGAGCAGCGAGCGCAGGGCGTGGGCCGTGGCAGGCGCCCACACGTGCAGGGCTGCGGCTCTGCAGGCCACGTTCTGCCTCAGGCTCCACGTTTGCCTAGTGACTGGAGGGGGCCGTGAGTGTGGGGTGCCCACATTGAAGCATATTAATGGGGCCAAGCACGTCGTGAAAACCTGGCTCCTTGTTCGGGGTGTCCAAGGGGCGACTGAGCCTGGGAATAAATTGCCGAGGGGGGCTGTGGACTCGCCATCACTGGGGATATTGAAGAGCAGGTTGGACAGACACCTGCCAGGGATGGGCTAGAGCAGGACTGGCCATACAGCTCTTCTCCCCTTACATTGTGGCTCACGAAGCCGCCCCTGTACCCCTAAAAACTGCCCCCTGCCCCCCAGTTCCCTGTGCTCGTCCGGCACAGAGAAGCAAAATGGCACGGAGAAGATGGCGCCGGCCGACGTGAGCCTGATGAGGCAAAAAGCCACCCGGAGTTTTGTTTAAAGGGGCAGTGTCCTTTTTTTCTTTTTTCTTTTTTTGCTCGACCAGACACGGCTGGGGCTTTCCCTACTATTGTGGCCCTTTGCCTTTAACAGGTTGGCCACCCCTGCTCTAGACGGTGCTTGGTCCTGCCGTGAGAGCAGGGGACTGGACTCAATGACACTTGAGGTCCCTTCCAGTTCTAGGGTTCTATGAAAAATGAAGCACCCAAAATCCCCAGTCACTTTTGAACATTTGGACCCTGCTGGCCACATCCAGGGGAGCACCCGGGGAGGCCGGACTCCCCTTCATGCCGGGGCTTTCAGTTGAGACGAAGGGTCCCTCCGTAAGTGACGCCGAGGGCCCCATGGACAACAGGCTGGGTGACGCCCCTCGGCCGGATTGTCACAGGGTCCCTCCTGGCTTTGAGCTCTGGGACTCGCTGGAGAATCGCGTCTTCGGTGGGGGCAGCGGGTCTGGGGTCTGATTTTTAGCCTTCAAGGGGCGATGAGGGATTATTCTCCTTGTACCCCTCAGACATCCCCCGGCGTGCAGCTCTGGTCGGGATGCCCACGCTGGGATCTTGAGGACTGAGATTTTGGGGCATCAGTTCCTTTCCCTGTGTCTGTGCCGTGGTTTTGGTCCCAGCTCGCTGGGCTCGAGGCCCCAGCCCAGCAGGTAACGGGGCGGTGTCTGCTGAAAGCAGAACCCGTCTGGCGCCGCCGTCGCTGCTCATGTGCTGCGCTCTGGGGGTGGAAGCGGAGAAGAGATGTTTGCATTTTTTTTTTTACATTTGTGTAACTGTGTTGTGCGGGGCGATCGCTCCCCCTGCCGGCCCCGCACCGATTCCCCCTCACGCCGACACCACCGGTAATAGGTCAGACAGGGACACACCCGTATGTCCACCCGCCAGCTGGCCCCGCTGTGTGTTGTGCTGCGGGTAACAAACCGCAGCCGCTGCTTTTTGTCTGAAGAAACAGGACTCGCTCCCCCTTGGAAGGAGACGGGAGAACTCGCGGGTAGTTAAAGGACTCGGGGGGAGGGGGGGTCACATTCCCATGGGGAGCGGTGACTGGAGGGTGGAGGGGTCCAGGGGGAAGGTGCAGGAGGGGGCTGGGGGTCTGGGAGGGAGGGTGTAGGAGTGGGCTGGGGGTCTGGGAGGGAGGGGGTGCAGGAGGGGGCTGAGGGGGGACAGGAGGGAGGGTGCAGGAGGGGGCTGGGGGTCTGGGAGGAGGTGCAGGAGGGTCTGGGGGACAGGAGGGAGGGTGCAGGAGGGGGCTGGGGGTCTGGGAGGAGGTGTAGGAGTGGGCTGGGGTCTGGGAGGAGGTGCAGGAGGGGGCTGAGGGGGACAGGAGGGAGGGTGCAGGAGGGGCTGGGGGTCTGGGAGGGAGGGTGCAGGAGGGTCTGGGGGACAGGAGGAGGGTGCAGGAGGGGGCTGAGGGGTCTGGGAGGGAGGGTGCAGGAGGGGGCTGGGGGTCTGGGAGGGAGGGTGTAGGAGTGGGCTGGGGTCTGGGAGGAGGGTGCAGGAGGGGCTGGGGGTCTGGGAGGAGGGTGTAGGAATGGGCTGGGGTCTGGGAGGGAGGGTGCAGGAGGGGGCTGGGGGTCTGGGAGGAGGGTGCAGGAGGGGTCTGGGAGGGAGGGTGCAGGAGGGGCTGGGGGTCTGGGAGGGAGGGTGCAGGAGGGGTCTAGGAGGAGGGTGCAGGAGGGGGCTGGGGGTCTGGGAGGGAGGGTGCAGGAGCGGGTTGAGGGGGACAGGAGGGAGGGTGCAGGAGGGGGTCTGGGGGTCTGGGAGGAGGGTGCAGGAGGGGTCTGGGGTCTGGGAGGGAGGGTGCAGGAGGGGGCTGGGGGTCTGGGAGGGAGGGTGCAGGAGGGGTCTGGGGGACAGGAGGAGGGTGCAGGAGGGGTCTGGGGGACAGGGGAGGGTGCAGGAGGGGGCTGGGGGCTGGGAGGAGGGTGCAGGAGGGGCTGGGGGACAGGGGAGGTGCAGGAGGGGCTGGGGTCTGGGAGGGAGGTGCAGGAGGGGCTGGGGGGACAGGGGAGGTGCAGGAGGGGGCTGGGGGCTGGGAGGAGGGTGCAGGAGGGGCTGGGGGACAGGGGAGGGTGCAGGAGGGGCTGGGGTCTGGGAGGAGGTGCAGGAGGGGCTGGGGGACAGGAGGGAGGGTGCAGGAGGGGCTGGGGGACAGGGGAGGTGCAGGAGGGGCTGGGGGGACGGGGAGGGTGCAGGAGCAGAGAGAGGCGGGGCGGGATAAGGAAAAGGGGCAGAAGGTGTCAGTGTAAATGCTTGTGTGCCAGGAAAGATTTGTGAAATGTGTTGTTGGCGCTTGTGTCCCTGTGTTGTGCGGGGTGATCGCTCCCCCTGCCGGCCCCGCACCGATTCCCCCTCACGCCGACACCTCCAGAAAATAGGTCAGAGAGACACACCTGTAGGTTCTCCCCGCTGTGTGCTGCGCTGTGGGTGACACACTTCCTGCACCACAGCGCGCTTGTGGGGGGGCACTGCTCTGAGGAGAGGCCCGCCCCCCCGCCCGCCTGCAAGGCGCTCCCGGGCCCTTCGAGGACCACTGGCCGAGAGGCGCCTTTGCCGGCCCGGGATAGAATTCTGGCTTCGAGTCTTTGATCCGCTCCTGTGTGACCCTCGCGTGTTCGGGCACCAGGCCGAGGCGCCGTGCGTGGCGTGGGGACAGGCAGGAGCCCCCGCAGCGACCCTGCCTCAACCCCCCTCTCCAGGCCAGGTCCCGCAACCCGTGTGGAGGGCCGAAGGGCTCGGAGAGCCCAAAGAAAGGCCGCCCCTCGCCAGAGCACAGCCTCCCTCCTCCCGTGGGGGACACGCTGTGGGCCGAGGAACACCAAACAACAGGGAACACCAGGATTTTTGGTTGAGAAAAAAAAAAAGCCAGGGAAAAGGTGTTGAGAGAAAAAAGAAAGGCAGGCCCTTTAAGGGCGGCCATTTTGAACTCCTGTTCTCCGCGGCACAGCTCCGACTGCCCGTGTAAGACACGCCGCTAGCCTCACGCCCTGCCCAAAGGGCTCATGACCCGGCGCCGGAGGGGCAGGCCCGCGGGCGGGCGCCACAGCCGGGCTGCTAAGGAGCAGGAGGAGGGGAACAGGAAGGGGGTTCAGGGCCCGGCCGGGCGCGGGAGCGCTGGGAAGCACGTTCTGCCGGCGTGTAGCGTTGGGGGTTGCTAGTGGAGCTAACCCCAGTGCGCACGGCATCGCCGGCCGGCTCGTCCGACTTCTGGTCGCCTGCGTGCTGCCTGCGAGGCAAAAACCAGGGGTGGGAAGGAAGGCCGGCAGGGCGAGCGTGGGAGGGTTTCAGCGGGGATGTTCGAGAGGGATTTAAGTGCCCGAATCCAACTGAATTTGCGCCTCTCCCTGCCTAGGGCCACGGCCTGACTGGGTGTTCCTTTGGGAAAGGACTTCAGGGTCTTTACGGGCCCCTCGGGAGCTGCCTTTGGGGGCTTGGGTGCCAAATTCCCTGTGCAATGAGCGGGAATCAGGCCATCCACGCCCTGAGCCATGGCTGAAAATCAGACCCGCCGGAGCGACTTGTGCTGCGTTGCTCCCCCGTGCGCCCACCACAATGTTATTGCTAAATGGGGCGCCCCCCCCCACCCTAGCACCCCTCTGGGTGGCCCTCCTTGCGCCCCGCTCCCCACAGCCCCCACATGCCCCTGAGCGCGGACACAAAACCAGGGGCTGCAAGAGCTGCAGTCTCAGTTCGAGAGGGTGTGGCCGCCACCCCCCGCATCGTCTCCCAACTTGCTGCGTCTGCAGACGCCCGGCACGAAGCCCAAGCGCACACACGTGTGGGACAGCGTCCCAGAGCCACACTGGCTCCCAGCGCGGGTCACCGCAACTTTCCTCCTACTCGTAGGCCCGCAGGGGGCAGCGACGCACAAGAAACAGACGCAGTCACAGCGGGATACCCGCGGGCTGCCCCCCGTCTCCGGCGGCACGCCTGGGTTTCCTTGGGACGGACCCGCCGGGATGAGCCGATGGGTTAGGTGGCCAGTCGGAAAACACGCGGCCCCCGCGGGAGTCTGACCACCCAAGCGCCGGGCTGCCAATCCAGCCGCGCAAACCAGCGGAAGGGGAGAGACGCCACAAACGAGTGCTAGAGGGCAGCAAGCCATCGCTCTCGGGCTGACACCCAGGCCCCGCTGTGCTAGGAGGGTACAGCCGCCCTGGGGCAACGGGCCGCCCCTCGGACCAGGGCTTCTCAAACGTTCCGGCCGGCCGCGCGCCCTGCTCAGCCCAAAGCTTTCTGCAGACCGCCAGCCAACCACCCACGGGTGCAGGAGGGGGTGGAGGGGTGGGCTCTGGCCGGGGGGCTGGGTGCAGGAGGGAGGGCGTAGGAGTGGGCTGGGGGTCCAGGGGGAAGGGGCAGGAGCAGGCTGGGGGAGTCCAGGGGTGTGTAGGAGCGTGCTGAAGGTGGGGTCCAGGGGAGGCCAGGAGTGGGCTGGAGGTGGGGAGCCCAGGGGAGGGGGCAGGAGCAGGCTGGGGGAGTCCAGGGGTGTGTAGGAGCGGGCTGAGGGTGGGGGTTCCAGGGGAAGGGGGCTGGAGCAGGCTGGGGGTACAGGGGAGGGGCAGGAGCGGGCTGAGGTGGGAGGGGAGGGGGCAGGAGTAGGCTGGGGGTCCAGAGAGAGGGGCAGGAATGGGCTGAGGTGGGGGCAGGTTCAGGGGAAGGAGAGGGCTGGGGGTCCAGGGGAGGGAGCAGGAGCGGGCTGGGGGTCTGGGAAGGCAGGAACGGGCTGGGGGTCCAGAGAGAGGGGAAGGAGTGGGCTGAAGGTGGGGGTGCAGGGGAGGGGCAGGCACAGGCTGGGAGGGTTCAGGGGCAGGGGCAGGGGCAGGAGTAGGCTGGGGAGGTCCAGAGAGGGGGCAAGAGTGGGCTGAGGGTGGGGGCAGGTTCAGGGGAAGTAGAGGGCTGGAGGGGTCCAGTGGGAGGGGGCAGGAGGAGACTGGGGAGTCCAGAGGGGCAGGAGAGGTCTGGGGGTCCAGAGAGAGGGGAAGGAGGCGCTGAAGGTGGGGGTGCAGGGGAGGGGGCAGGCGCAGGCTGGGGGTTCAGGGGAGGGAGCAGGAGCGGCTGGGGGTCCAGAGAGAGGGAAGGAGGCGCTGAAGGTGGGGTGCAGGGGAGGGGCAGGCAGAGGCTGGGAGGTCCAGAGAGAGGGGCAGGAGGGCTGAGGGTGGGGGTGGGTTCAGGGGAAGGAGAGGGCTGGGGGTCCAGAGAGAGGAAGGAGTGCGCTGAAGGTGGGGGTGCAGGGGAGGGGCAGGCGCAGGCTGGGGTTCAGGGGAGGGAGCAGGAGCGGGCTGGGGGTCCAGAGAGAGGGGCAGGAGCGGGCTGAGGGTGGGGGCGGGTTCAGGGGAAGGAGAGGGCTGGGGGCCCAGGAGAGGGGCAGGAGCGGGCTGAGGGTGGGGGTGGGTTCAGGGGAAGGAGAGGCTGGGGGCCCAGGGGAGGGGGCAGGAGCAGGCTGGGGGTCCAGAGAGGGGCAGGAGCGGGCTGAGGGTGGGGGCGGGTTCAGGAGAAGGAGAGGGCTGGGGGTGCAGGGGAGGGGCAGGAGCAGGCTGGGGTCCAGAGAGAGGGGCAGGAGCGGGCTGAGGGTGGGGCGGGTTCAGGGGAAGGAGAGGGCTGGGGGCCCAGGGGAGGGGCAGGAGCAGGCTGGGGGTCCAGAGAGAGGGGCAGGAGTGGGCTGAGGTGGGGGCAGGTTCAGGGGAAGGAGAGGGCTGGGGGTGCAGGGGGAGGGGCAGGAGCAGGCTGGGGGGTCCAGAGAGGGGCAGGAGCGGGCTGAGGGTGGGGGCGGGTTCAGGGGAAGGAGAGGGCTGGGGGCCCAGGGGAGGCAGGAGCGCGCTGAGGGTGGGGGTCTCGGCGGGAGGTGGCTGGGGGCGCTTACTTGGCTCCCCACCTCCCGCCCCACAGTTCCCATTGGCTGTGATTCCGGCCAATGGGAGCAGCGGGGGAGGGTTCCTGCGCGGCCGGGGGAGGGGCAGCGTGTGGAGCCGCGTTCTCCCCCGCAAGCCAGAGCCGCCTGCAGGTCCCCCCCCCCCCCGGGGCCATGTCACCCCGGCCGGCCCCTGCCCCTGCCCCGCTGGTGCGTGGCGAGCAGGACGCGCTGGGCGGCGCTGCTGGCGGGGGCGGGGGCGGGGACAGTGGCCAGCGGGGCTCAGGCCGCTCCCCAGACACCGGGTGGCTCCCGGCCCGGCGCAAGGGCTCGCTCTGCGGGGTTAGATGCGGGGGTAGCGCTACAAGCCGTGGAGCAGCTGGGGGGGAGCGAGGAAAGGTGCGGAATTGCCGGAGGCTCGGGGCTTGTCCGCACAGGCAGGGCCACAGCCGGGGGGGGGGTTCTCCCTTGGGGTCGGTAACCCCCACTGGGGGAGCCGGGCTGCCGGGGGGGGTAAGTGTCGGGCAACTGACTGATCGAATAGTCGGTGCGTTTCCTTTCAGCTGTTCGACTAGTCCGTAGGGCCCCTCCCCCTTTGAAGTGTAGCAACAGCTGCGCCCCCCAGCCCGCTCCTGCACCCTCCCCTGGGCCCCCAGCCTGCTCCTGCCCCCTCCTCCTGGCCCCCCGCAGCCTGCTCCTGCCCCCTCCCTCCTGCCCCCAGCCTGCTCCTGCCCCTCCCTTCTGCCCCCAGCCTGCTCCTGCAGCCTCCTCCTGGCCCCAGCCTGCTCCTGCCGCCTCCCTCCTGGCCCCCAGCCTGCTCCTGCCGCCTCCTCCTGGCCCCGCAGCCTGCTCCTGCAGCCTCCCTCCTGGCCCCCGCAGCCTGCTCCTGCAGCCTCCTCCTGGCCCCCAGCCTGCTCCTGCACCCTCCCTCCTTGGCCCCAGCCTGCTCCTGCACCCTCCTCCTTGGCCCCCCAGCCTGCTCCTGCACCCTCCTTCCTGCCCCCAGCCTACTCCTGCCCCCTCCCTCCTGGCCCCTCCACCCTAGGGCTGTTGCCACAGTTCAAAGGCGAAAGCGCCGTGGGGGTCACTCCTCTGCTGTGCCCCAGCTCCCCGCGGTGTTTCAAAGCCGCAGCACCACACGGAGCCTAGGCTCAGCGGGACAGTCCCCAGCTGATCCCGGGCTCCCTGCCGCGCTGCTGCTCAAGTACCCCCTCTACTCCCCCCCCCCCCCGCTTGGCAGCACGGGTGGGGGAGAGACTAGCCCACTGTCCTGTCGACTGTCCCATCTGCATTTGCCCATCAGGCGACTGGTCGTTCATGTCCCTCGTGGACAGAGGAACCCTCCCAGGGCCGCAGCGAAATGACGCCGCGGGTCCATGGACCACTCCAGTGCAGACCAGGCCTCGGGCTCCGCAGGCCACTCAGAGCGACTTCCAGGCGGTTTTCTTCGCTTCTGCAAAGCTCCCCCCGCCCCACCCGGCTCGAGAAACCTGAGCACCCCAGATGGGGGAGCAGGCAGCTGAGTTTCCTGTTGCAAACCGCGCCAGGGCGGTCACAGGCTCCTGGGGCGGGAAGAGACCTCGGGGCGATCAACGTGCAGAGCAGCCGTTCGTCTGCCTTTAACATCTCCGCCCCTCCCGAGGGCTGGGCCCAGACACGAGCACCAGGATGCTCCCGCTGCATCTCCTGCTCCTTGTGCCGGCTTTCCAGGGTAATGCTCCTGGGGAAGGCGGCGGAGACCCCCCGATGGGCAGGCGCTAGCGTGACTCCTTCTTTCTCTTGCAGGGGTCCAGACACAAGTAAGATTTGTGGAGACTGGAGGGGGCGTGAAGAGGCCTGGAGACTCCAGCCGCCTCTCCTGTACTGGGTCTGGATTCAGTTTTGGGGACTACTGGCTAAGCTGGCTGCGATGGTCCCCAGGCAAAGGTCTGGAGTGGGTGGCCACCATTAGCTTCTGGGCAGGAGACACCAAGCGTCACGCGGCGTCGGTAACAGGGCGCTTCAGCATCTCCAGAGACAACGCCCAGAGCACCCTCCATCTGCAGATGAACCGCCTGAAACCTGAAGACGCCGGCATTTATTATTGCAGCCAAGCACAGTGCTCCAGGGTCACTGGGCCCTCACACAAGAACCGGGCCCGCTGGCTGTTCGGGGAGCACAGCGCCGCCGGCCACGTGAAAGACCCGCACACGCGGACAGCGGGACAAAGACACGCAGGGGACCACGGTGCATAATCCCAACCGTCATGCCTGGGGCCTCCTCTCGACGGCCTTTCCCTGATCAGAGCAGCTCTCGCAATGCAGACACTCCCCTTCCCGCCTTAAACACCTGCAGCAATGACCAGCCCCAACCCCTGTGCCAGGCAGAGATTTCACCCAGCGTAGGAGACCCCAGAGAACTCGGGGTGGTGACTGCGGACTTTCTTCTTGAGTTTTTGTCAAAGACATCTAGATACGGCATAGATAGACAGACACACAGACAGATAGATAGACAGAGGGTGTGAGTGGGGATAGATAGATAGATAGAGGGGGTGTGTGGGGATAGAGAGAGAGAGGTGTGTGGGGATAGATAGATAGATGGGGGTGGGGATAGAGAGAGAGAGAGAGAGAGGGGTGTGTGTGGGGAGAGAGAGAGAGAGAGAGGGGTGTGTGTGGGGAGAGAGAGAGGGTGTGTGTAAAGGGAATAGATAGGTAGATGGGGGTGGGGATAGATAGATAGGTGTGTGTGGGGATAGATGGGATATGTGGGGATGAATGGATAGATAGAGGGGATATGTGGGGATGGATGGATAGAGAGAGAGGGTGTGTGGGGATGGATGGGGGCTGGGGATGAATGGAGAGAGAGAGAGAGGTGTGTGGGGATGGATAGATAGATAGATAGATAGATAGAGGGGTGTGGGGATAGGTAGCTGGGTAGATAGATAGAGGGGGTGTGTGGGGATAGATAGATAGAGGGGGTGTGGGGATAGGTAGCTGGGTAGATAGATAGAGGGGGTGTGGGGATAGATAGATAGAGGGGGTGTGGGGATAGGTAGCTGGGTAGATAGATAGAGGGGGGTGGGGATAGGTAGCTGGGTAGATAGATAGAGGGGGGTGTGGGATAGGTAGCTGGGTAGATAGATAGAGGGGTGTGTGGGGATAGGTAGCTGGGTAGATAGAGGGGTCTGTGGGGATAGATAGACGGGTAGATAGAGGGGGTGTGTGGGGATAGATAGATGGATAGATAGAGGGGGTGTGTGGGGATAGATAGATGGATAGATAGAGGGGGTGTGTGGGGATAGATAGACGGAGAGACAGGCGGGTGACTATGTTTATAATTTGCAATGAGATCTCTCCACAAATGCCCGAGGTGTCAGGTCTGTTGTGACGTGACGAGAGGCGCCCGCCGCCCACTCCGAGGTGCTTTCGGTCACCCTGCGGGACAGGCGGTGGGTGAGGCGACAGGAGCGCATGCGGACGGGAGCATGCGTCGGTTGCTGATACAAGGTGACTATGCAAATCAGTTTCCTGTTTCATGCCTGACAGTCCCTGAACCTTGCGGCTCCCTCCGAGCGACTCCGCAGCCCTCGGTGCGGGGAGCACCGGCCCCTCCTTGCCAGCGTTTCTTCCAGGCTCAGCAATATGCAGTTTGGGGAACTTTTCCTTCTCTTTGCAAGTGTTGTCAAAGGTAACTGAACGGCCCGGAGGGTCTCCCGCTGGATCGTGGACACGTTGTCCTGAGTCTTACCTGTCCCTTTCCCCCTCAGGTGGCTGGGCTGTGGAATTCAGAGAATCTGGTGGCGACGTTCGGAAGCCGGGCGACTCTCTGCGCCTCTCCTGCCAAACCTCCGGATTCACGTTCAGCGATTACTGGATGAGCTGGTACCGACTGTCCCCTAGCAGGGGGCTGGAGTGGGTATCGAGTATCGGCAAACTCCCGACCAGTGCGGCCTATTACACCGGCTCGGTGAAAGGGCGATTCCTCATATCCAGGGACAATGCCAAGAACATGTTTTTTTTGCAAATGAACAGCCTTCGGCAGGAGGACACTGCTCGGTACTACTGCACTGCTGCACAGTGCGCCGCCGTGACGCCGAGTGCCAACAAAAACCGTCACCTGAGGTGAGCCTGAGGGATTTAGGCACCTACGGATGCCCACAGGGGCCTGGGAATGGCGCTATTTAGGTGCCTAAAGGGGAAGATAGGAGTTTGCAAAGTCACCTAAGTGAGTTAGGCGCCTAACTGCCATTGTGTTTTCTGGTTAAACGAAGCACACGAGATCTTTTCTGGGGAAAAGGCAGTACGCCGCTTTATTGAGAACAGAACAGTTGCATCACACACACACACACACACACACACAGAGACAGAGAGAGAGAGAGAGAGAGAGAGAGAGAGTCCTGCCAGATGATGTTATAGTTACTGGTCCAGAGTCTGTGTGCTGATCTAGGCTTGTCCACTTGAGCACACAGCGTGCAGGCCAGGAAATCATTTTTTCTCACGCCGCTGCCTAACCTTAGACACCCTCCCCCGCCTTCCTAAGTTTCTCGGTTCCCATCTTTGACTGCCTGTTTCCTCTGCACAACGTGGCTTCCCCCAGCGACTACACCGCGCTGCTTCAGACCACAAAGCCCCGTTATGCCAGGTGACTCCTGCTCTCATTCAACAGGCTAGGTCAGAAAGCATGAGAACTGCAGTCTAGGTGCTTTGCAAAGAAAGGAGGGGAGGGTCTATGCCCCAGGGAACACGCAGCGTAGAGAGGGCCAAGTTAACAGAGGGTGGGTAGGGGAAAGATTTGCAACCAACACAGAGTTGAATTAAGAACGTAAGACCAGCCAGATTGGATCAGACCAAAGGTCCATCCACCCCAGTGTCCTGTCTGCCCACAGTGGCCAATGCCAGGTGCCCTAGAGGGAGTGAAGAAATCCACCTGCTGTTGCTATCCCCCCACTTCTGACAAACAGAGGCTAGGGACCCCAGCCCTGCCCATCCTGGCTAATAGCCATCCATGGACCTGTCCTTCTTGAATCTATCTAGCTCTTTTTTTAACCAATTACAACTTTGGCCTTTACAACATCCTTTGGCAAGGAGTTCCACAGGTTGACTGTGCACTGCATGAAGAAATATTTCCTTTTGTTTGTTTGAAACCTGCTATGTATTAATCTCATTTGGTGACTTATCAAATATATAGAACAAATATAATTATAATTAAATGAATTTAAATGTGTATGTTAACAAATATAGAAATATGGTCACAGCATTCCAGTGATACTGGGCTCCATTTTGCCTCTTCCTCTAGAGACATTAACTTGAATGTATCTGTCAGTGGTAGGCTCTGGGTAATTTTGCTGGGACTGCAGTTAAAAGACTTGTGTTATGCTGCTGGAGGCAGAAAGAAGATCTCTGTGAAGTTGCAGAAACCCTCCCTGTCAGCGGAAACTTGCGGTGTAGGAATTCCTTTCTGCTTAAATTATGGTCCACAAGTTTATCCTCCATTGCATTTTAGGGAGTGTGTGTGTGTCTCTGGGTCAGTGTGTGATACCAGACTTGCCTGACTGATGGAAACAATTGTGTTCCTTGTGGAACCCTGTGCGTAAGGTGAATTCTCGTTATCGAATGGAAATCTGCCTACCAGACTACACGTGCATTAGCAGTGTAATGGGCTGGGCTAACACCGGCCAGTGGACCAGATCCGGTCTGCCAAGGCCCTCCCCCACCGTATTTACCTGCACCTCCATAGACATGGGACCGCAGCTCCCATTGGCTGCGGATCGCTGTTCCCGGCCAATAGGAGCTGCAATCGCCCCTCCCTGCGGGGCACAGGGAAATACAGTGGCAGCGACCCACGGGGCTAACCCTGGTGAACTGCCCCGTTTTATCGCCCGTGCCTGGTGGAAAGCATGCTCTGCTGTTAGAAACCGAGAGGATTCGTCTCACCCCCATGGGCCGCTCCAACTAGTAACTCATTTCTCGGGAACACAGTTCTGAGAAGTGTCGAATCCCATTTTCAGCCCCCCGGACAGTTAATGTAAAGAGGTTTAGCACGGTGATGGGGGTTACACACGGTGTTACACACACCACGGAGCCTTGTACAAAAACCTAGAACATCACATTTTGGGGGGGGTTGGGACATTTTCAGAAGAAGTTACATGAAAAAGCAGCAGAAAGAGTAAGAAAAACAAAAGACAGGACGATGCAGCACTTTAAAGACTAACAAGATGGTTTATTAGGGGATGCGCTTTCCTGGGCCAGACCCACTTCCTCAGATCAATATGTGGAAGAAAATCGGCACAACCCTATATACCAAAGTGATGCAATCAAAAAAATGAACGCATGTGAAACTGACAAATCAAATTTTAGAACACTTTGGTATATAGGGTTGTGCCGACTTTCTTCCACATATTGATCTGAGAAAGTGGGTCTTTCCCACGAAAGCTCATCCCCTAATAAACCATCTTGTTAGTCTTTAAAGGGCTGCATAGTCCTGTCTTTTGTTTCAGCTAGACCAGACTAACACGGCTGCATCTCTATCACTAAGAAAAATAACTGAGAGTTTAAAACGTAATTATGATTGACTCACTTAAATCCCTTGGTTTTTATGTATCGCAAAGGAAAAGGGAGCTATGATGTGTATATTATTGCACTGATTTAATAATAATAATATTTTAAATGCTTCTTTTCTCTCTGCGCATTTCCTTCCGGGCAGACCAGATCTGGTCTGTGAGCCAGTATTTGCCCAGCCTTGCTTTCTCTGAGGTAGACTGCATGAGCAGATTTATTCGAAACAGAATCAAAGATAGAAAACACCTCTCGCTATTTCTATATTACTTTCAAAAGAGTGCTCCTTGTTGTTCTTTGGGACCCCTAATTAATCTCTCTCAACCCACTGGCAGATCTTGGCTTTGGAACACTCCGTTTAATTCTGAAAGCATGACATGTTGGGAGTCCAGCATCAAAATTCTTCTGTAACGCCCTGCTCCTGCAGAATCTGAGCCCTTGTTTAAGTTTGCACAGAGTAACAGAGCCACTAAAATTTCAATAGTGCGATAGATCCAGTGTAAGGGGACGTCTACACTGCATAGCTATTTCGGGATATCAGAGCTATCCCAAAATAGCTACCCCACATCTTAAAAAGCTACCCATTATTTTGAAGTCTTTTTCAAAATAACGGGTGTGCTATTTTGGCATCCCGTTCCACTCAGGTTAAGGGATGTCTTGCAATAGCGCGTTATTTTGAAATGTGGTGCTGTGTAGATGTGCCAAATTTCAAAATAAGCGATTTTGAAATAGAATCAAAATAAGATACGCAATTTGCATAGCACAAATTGCATATCTTAGTTCAACTTTAGAAGGCTGTGTAGAAGCACCTTAAATGTTCATAGTTCTATTGGCTTCAAAGATACCATGACCATTTTATAGAATCGTAGCACACTAGAAATGGAAGGGATCTCAAGAGGGCATAACTCCTGTCCCCTGACCTCACGGCAGGCCCAAGTACCGTCTACACCATCCCTGACAGGTGTCTGTCCAACCTGCTGTTCAACCCATCTCCAGGGATGGAGATTCCACAACCCCCCTGGGCAACTTATTCCAGTGTTTAACCACCCTGACAGGCAGGAAGTTTTTCCCAATGTCCAACCTAAACTTCCCTGGCTGTGATTTAAGACCATTTACACCAGCTAAGAATCTGCCTCAGGGTGTGCAAAGTTGACCATGTTTGAACAACTTTGCAAGACTCTGGCTTCAATCTGTTAATAGCAAAGGCTGCAATAGACAATAAGAATCACACCTCTTTGAGCTAATTTTCTTCTTTTGCAGCTAAAATAGAAATCACGTTTTGCATGGCAACGTTTTCTGATTCAGCGCAAGAATACATCAATACGTGGAAATGAACGAGCTAATTCAGACGCAGAATAAAAGAAATAAATCCTAGAAGTTGTTTCAATTTTCTTGAGAGAGGTTTTTGCACAGCTGTGGCACACTGTGGACGACGAAGTTATCTTTAAAGGGACCAAAGTTTCTCTAATACCAAGTAAGTGACTGACTCTTAACACTCAGGAAAGGGGAGTTTAAAATTTTAAAGTGAAGAAAAAGTAATTTGTTACAGATTTTTGAAGACATATTGAAAATAAGATTAAACATAAGGCTGGGACTCTACTCTGCATGGGTTCTTATTGTCTGTGCTCACAGTGGTGGATTTTAGCAATGCACATCTTGGATCCAGAGACCTTCAGAAATGTGTGTGCACAGAATACTAGGCTCTGTCTTCCTTTCAGAGACAGCCTGAAATTCCCTCTTTCTTGCTGAGGGAAATGACAGGGAAAATCTGTTTTAAATAGTCACGTGTTGATCTGCAATGTTAATTCATTGTTCTGCAGCAGTCTTTGAAAAACATTGTATGGAAAGGTTTCAACATCCATATTAAATCAGCAGCGGGCAGTAACCAGCCCCATGGCCAGACTCGGTTCGTCAGTGTTAGCCCCCGGTGGGCTGTTGTGGCAGTGTTTACCTACAGCTCGTAGATACAGGGGCATGCAGCTCCCATTGGCCATGGATCGCCGTTCCCGGCCAATGGGAGCTGCGGGAAGCAGCATGGACTGAGACACCATTCCCACAGCTCCCATTGGCCGGGAACCGCGATCCTTGGCCAACGGGAGCTGCAAGCCCCCATACCTGCGGAGGGGCAAGTAGATACAGCTGTGGCGGCCCACCAGGGACTAGTCCCAGCGATCCGCCACTGTTTTATCGCCCACCCCTGTATTGAATTCATCTGAAAATCGTTGATAAAGGAGTTTTCTGGTTACAGACCCACACGTTTAAAAGTTAGGAAACGCTAGAATTACAGCTGTCCGAGCAGCATGAACTGTTTATCCTTATGCTACAACTTCTAATGAAATAATCAGATGAAAAAACACAAACCCCACTGTTAAGTTATTCTTATTCTTATTAAAATCCTGCCTCCAAATGAGACTTAAGGAGCTCAATCTATTTAGCTTATCAAAGTCTAGATTAAAAGAAGACTATATAACAATACCATGTGCTTATCAGACAGGTGCTCCCTACGTACCTCCGAAGGACAAACACATTCATTGCGTTTAATTAAGACCTTAACTTTCTAGGAGATCAAACCCCTTCCGAACCCTCCATCTCCATCATGAGGTCAGAAAACGAGAGCATTGCTGCTTGCCTGGCGAAAGATTTCTACCCTAAAGAAGTGAAGATATCCCTGAATTCTGACAGCCAAACTCTGTATGAAGCAACAGAGCCCGTCCTCACAGCTAGTGGGAAATACACGGCCATCAAGGTTGCCAAGTTGTCCCCCAATGACCTCGTGTCGTGCTCCGTTCAGCATAACCACAAACGTATCGAGAAAAGCCAAACTGCGGAGAAGCTGCCAGGTGTGTTTTCAGGGTTTGAGGCGGAATAAGATCATATTTTGGGGATTTTATTTCTCACATAGGATCACAGCGAAGGCCAGAATAGATAAGACCGTTCATCTAGCCCAGTACTTGACACGCAGTTGCTTCAAAGGACACTGCAAGACATCCTACATACAATTCTTATGTAAGAAAATGCTTTGCCCAGAAGCTGTAGCGCTTCCAAAGGGAAAGACTCCCTTTGATGTCAAAGCGCTAAGGACCAAGCTAGAATTATGCACAGGGGGAATTTGTGCCATCTTGAATTTCAGAGAGTGTAGTAGGATTGTTCTATCTCTATTCGAATCATTTCTCTGGGGGCCGTTTTCTTCTTTCTTTTAGATTTCACATCGCCTGCTCCCACAACCATTGCGACTGAGCCGTGCACCATCTCAAACTCCAGTCTCGAAGGTTAGTTCCCAAGTGAATGGTTGTGTTGCCCACAGGCAACCGGGGAGTTGCCCGTAGGCAACTGAGAATCTGCCCTTGCCATGGTAACAAGCCTAGGACCAGGCTGTCCAACCTGGCGAGCAGTTAGTCACACAAGTAATGTCACTGGGGTGACCGGCCATGCGAGTAGGGGGCACGCAATCTAGCTCTGAGACTCTGGTCCGGCTCCTGTTGATGTCAGTGGCACAGGACTGAGGAAAACATCTCCCCTTTGGTCTACTCTCCTTACTCTTTCTTTTGAGCCCACGGGCCTGGAAGGGTTAGAGTTTTTTTTACCAGTAAATGTCAATACACATCACTTTCACCTCACACACAGGGGATGTTGTGAAGAGCAGGACTTTAAAGGGTCCAGATGTTAAATTCATGGAGGTCGGGTCCATCCATGGCTATTAGCTAGGATGGGCAGGAATGGTGTCCCTCGCCTCTGTCAGAAACTGGGATGGGTCCCCTGTTGTGTTCACTCCCTCTGGGGCACCTGGTATCGGCCACTGTGGGCAGACAGGACACTGGGCTAGATGGACCATTGGTCTGACCCCGTCTGGCTGCTCTTATGTTCTTATGAAACAAAAAAAACCACCCCAGCACCAACAAAAAATATTTCTGCTAATAATGATCAACATTGACAAGGTGAGCAAAGCAAAATAAGAAAAATGCTGCTTGAAAACATATTGGAGTTTGACCTAAGGGTATTTACTTTGTATATTTTGACATATGATATTGAAAATCTGTTTTTTAAAGTTAATAAAGCTTTAACTTATTGCATCTAAAAATCTACTCTCGTTAAATTATTACTGCATGACCCCCAATAATTTCATACAATTGTGAAACATTTAAATCAATAGAATTAGAAAAAATGCTTAAACCATTATTATCTAAATTAAAAACTAAACTGAACCTGCCAGATCATTCTTTTTCTTGCTTTCTTTCTTTCTTTTCGTTATATTTGTGCAAATATGAACGTTCATGGTGAACCATCGTTTCACATTGTGTAGATCCGAATGAGGAGAAAAGCATGAAGACTCTCTCCGCGGCCCTGCTGGGGTTGGAAATTGTGCTGGCAAAGAGCATAATCTTCAATGTGATCATGATTGGAAGACTAGCCTTCTAGGTACGTGGTACTTTGTGGTTCAGACCGGGCTCTGGCATTTTTAGCATTTTTAGCAGTGCATCTGCGGACAGGCAGGTCTTTAGAACGTACTACTGAAAATGGTAAGATGGGGCCTAAGTCCTAGCAGGAGAAGAATTATTTCGTGGTTAGGGGCTGCTATACCGTAGATCTTCTCTGCTGTACCATGTTCTGGGTCAGTTTGAGAAAGTCTCTGAGGTTCTTTCAATTGTTCTGCCTTTAGCTTTGCTGAATACTGTGTACAGATGTGGTCTCCTCACCCAAAAAAGATAGTTTAGCCTTGGAAAGAGTTCAGAAAAGGGCAACTAAAATGATCAGGGGTTTGGAACGGGTCCCATAAGAGGAGAGGTTAAAGTGACTGGGACTTTTCAGTTTGGAAAAGAGGAGACTGAGGGGGGATATGGCAGAGGTCTATAAAATCATGAGTGGTGTGGAGAGGGTGAATAAAGAAAAGTTATTCATTAGTTCCCATAATAGAAGAACTAGAGGACACCAAATGAAGTTAATGGGTAGCAGGTTTAAAACTAATAAAAGAAAGTTCTTCTTCACACAGCGTGTAGTCAACCTGTGGAACTCCTTGCCAGAGGAGGCTGTGAGGGCTAGGACTATAACAGAGTTTAAAGAGAAGCTAGATAATTTCATGGAGGTTAGGTCCGTAAAAGGCTATTAGCCAGGGGATAAAATGGTGTCCCTGGCCTCTGTTTGTCAGAGGCTGGAGAAGGATGGCAGGAGCCAAATTGCTTGATCATTATCTTCGGTCCACCCTCTCTGGGGCACCTGGTGTTGGCCACTGTCGGCAGACAGGCTACTGGGCTAGATGGACCTTTGGTCTGACCCGGTATGGCCGTTCTTATGTTCTTATCTTGGATCCCTTAGATGAGTATTTCTCAGTCAGTGGTACGAGTCCCCTCAGGGGTGCTCCAGAGAAGTCGGGGGGCCGGGGAGGGATGTCAACACAACTGAAATTTGGAGAAAACTGAATTTTTGTTGTAAGTTTTACAGCGCTTTCTTATTTTTGTACTTTTTACACCCAAAAATTTCATCGCCTGCCCGGCTATGATTAAGTTGTTTAAACCAATGTGTTGCAATGGTAGAAAAAAATTGTGTGTCTGAAAACTGTAGGCACTGGGGGTACTTCTAATTTTTTGAAAGGGGTACTTTATAAAAAAAAGATTGAGAGACACTGGCTTAGATTATCATAATGTTTCCTTCTGGCCTTGGAATTTATGAATCTCTCGTGCTGTAGCTGGTTCACACGTGAAACTCCCTCGGATGTCAATATAACTTCACGATGACGGTGTAACTGGGATTTGCCACGTGGAAAAGACCAGCTACTGGTGCTGCAATATAATGAATGAATAATGCAATTGTTAACAATAGCACTGTTGTTGTTCTAGGTTTGCAAGAAAGCGCAAGGAAGGCCCTGAGAAACAAAGGAAAATCTCTGTCATCTTTGTTCATATTAATTTTATATACTGCTGTTGATACTGATTTGCGTCTAGTCTGCCTTTGTTGTTGCTACGATTAGATTTTTAACAAGCTAATTTTGGTAACTGTAACAGTTGTCGAGTTACAATGGCAACTTCAGAGTTAAGACCGGGGACAATTTTCTATTTTAAAGTTTATTTTGTGTTCTCTTACATCTTTCCTTGCCCCGGAAAAAACAACAACTTGTCTTTGAAACAAGTTTACCATCTTTCGTAGGCTGCAATAATAGAATGCTTGCCAGTTCACTTATACTGATCGGACAAGAATTTTTGGAAGAGGGGGACTTTGAAAGAAGATGGTCTTTTAAAAAATGCCTTCTGACTTTTCTGCGTTCATGTGTTTCCTATTTTTATATGAAAGCAATGTTTTGTGTTTCGGTGAACGATGCTTACACAATAAAAAAATGGTTGCACAACCAGAGTCGTTTCTTTTAACAATCGTAAATGAGTTTAACCAGTAAATAGAATAGAAAGAACCTATACATCTATACATCAGCGTTTCTTAAACTGTTTTTTGTGGCACACCGGTGTGCCGCGAGGCAGTTGGAGGTGTGCCAGGAGAACAACAGAATTCAAAATGGCCACCCTTAAAGCGGCAGGCGACTTTTTTTTTCGTTCAGTTACTTTCCTGGCCCTTTTTTTTTTTTCCCTCGATAACTTTTCCTCTGAGCTATTTTTTTTTTTTTTTTCCCCACGACAAAAAATCCTTGGTGTTCCTCATAAAACATTTTTATTGTTTGGTGTTCCTTGGTCTTAAAAAGTTTAAGAAACACTGCTATACATGGTGCAGTCTTTCCTCTTCAGCGGTGCGAACTCCAATCCAGCCCCATGTTGTGGGGGAGGCTGAGGGGGGGCGGGAGGGGAGACAGGGAATGGTATATGGGCCTTTTGTCTCTAGGGGTGAGACTAGATGCGAGGCAAAGGTGGAAGTGAGGGAATGAGATATGGAGACTATTTAAAGACAATGAATATAAAGAAACTTGTGAGTTTCCCCTTCTGCAATGTGAATAAAACAACGCTGCTTCTCTGTAAATCAGAATCCACAAAACTCAGATTGCTCTAAGTGTGAGCTGATTGGCCCTCCTGAATTGAGGGCATGCAAATTGTGTAAACAATGGAAAGATAGTCCCAAAACAAAGAAGTCCATGGACATTAACAACATTTGGGTGCAGCAAAGTCAGGGCTAACGCTGGGCAAAGAATTGATTTTTTTGGTTCAGCGCATGTATGAAAAATAATAACAAAAGTGTCTCCAGGAGTACGGAGCAGAAATGACAGTTTTTCACTTTTCCTCACCAAAATGAAAGCATTTGGGGTTGGGTGGAATACAAGGATTTGTTTGACCTGAAATGAAACATTTCAGTTCAGTGTGGAGTGGGGTTTTTTTACCTCTTTTTTTTTTTTTTTTTTTTTTTTAAGTCAAATCTACCTAGCAGCATTCTGAAACAAAAAGTCAAAGCGATTTGTTTAAAAAAATGCGAGAATGTAAAATCAAACGTATTACTTTTCCCCAGCATTTTCTGGTTGCAACTATTTGCTGAATTTTACCCATATCTGTGAACAAATGTGACTCAAAACTGTGTATTCTGGAGACTAAACCAGGCACAAAACCAAAAGCACAACCCTCACCCCTCTCTTGTTGGGATCTGGGGGCGGGGGCTTTAGTGCACAGGAGCTGGAGAAACTCCCCAACTAAAACAAGAGTTTCAGAAGCACATGGGGGATTTAGGAGTAGAAACCCCACTGTCTCGGAATCGGAATTGTGCTTCTAAACCCAAGCGCTATTTTCTAAAATTTCATCCTTTCCTGGTTCATGTCAGACTTTCCTCTAAAGCACGGGTTCCCAAACTGGGGGGGCATGAAGAAATTCCAGGGGAGGTGCGAGGTGATGCAGCCTCCCCCCCCATCAAGTTTTGCTGCCCTCTTCAGTTCCTTTTTTCCTCCCTCCCCCTTTTTTTTGGGGGGGGCTCAACAAGTTTTGATGCTATTTGGGGGCAGGGGGGGGGTGATGCCAAAAAGTCTGGGAACCACTGCTCGAAAGCATGTGAACCACGTTGAGCCAGAGTTCGTTTGTCTCTTATAAACAGGGGAATATGCAAATTGCCTAACCACATTTCCTGCTTAACGCCAGCTAGTCCCCTGGCTCTGCAGCTCTCCGAGAGACAACCTGCCACCCCGCAGGTCGGTGCAGCTCCCAGCCGGCCCCCCGGGGACCTCTCCCCACAACCAGAAGGATGACACGCTGGCTCATCCTCACGTCCATTCTGTTCGCTTCCAAAGGTAACTGAATGGCAAAAGACCTTGGAGGTTCTTTCAGGTATGAGGCTTAATGTGGGTTTTTTCCACCCAGGAGTCCAGGCGAACTATAAATTGGAGGCGTCCGGGGGAGAAGTGAAAATGCTCGGGGACTCTCTCCGGCTGTCCTGCAAAGCATCTGGATTCAACTTCGGTGAGTCCTGGATGTCCTGGATCAGACACGCCCCTGGGAAGGGACTGCAGTGGGTCGCCACCATCAGCAAAGCGTCTGGGGATACGAAATCCTACGCTGAGTCGGTGCGAGGGCGATTCACCATCTCCAGAGACAATTACTGGAACATGCTGTATCTGGATATGACTCGGCTGAGCCGTGAGGATGCTGCTGAGTACTACTGCACCTGGGACACAGTGCGCAGGAAGCAGCCAGCGCACCAACCAAAACCTGGTTGTTGGGGGAAGAGATTTTAGCTGAGGAAGAGGAAGGCCTCAGTGCTAGAAAACCCCGAGAGAGACAAGCCGAGACAGTCCGCCCTGTGCTGACAATGGCACAGGGGTACCCGCTTCCATCCACTTCCTGTCTCCGGAATTGGACACCGGGCTCCGTCTAGATTGCACGCCTTTTTCGACAGAGGAAAAAGAGCATCTAGACTACAGCCAGTTCTGTCGACAAAGCAAGCCGCTTTTTTGAAAGAGAGTGTAGACGCTCTCTTTCGAAAAAGCACAGTGTGCATGCAATAGCGCCTTTTTTTGAAAGAGTACTTTTGAAAAAAAGAGTTCTTCATAAAACGAGGCCTACCACCATCAACAAAACTGCCGCGCTCTGTCGACTTACTGTCGACAGAATGTGGTGGCAGTGTAGACGCAGGTAGAGTTTTGTCAACAAAAGGCCACTTTTGTCCACAAAACCCTGTAGTCTAGACACGCCCGAGACACATTTCCTTTTCCCCTGGCACCAGCTCTTTCCTGTCCCCTTGGCTACATCTAGACTGGCATGATTTTCCGCAAATGCTTTTAACAGAAAAGTTTTTCCGTTAAAAGCATTTGAGGAAAAGAGCGTCTAGATTGACACGGACGCTTTTGCGCAAAAGCACTTTTTGCAGAAAAGCGTCCGTGCCAGTCTAGACGTGGTTTTGCGCAAGAAAGCCCCGATCGCCATTGCGCAAAACAGTCCTGAGCTGTCTACAGTGGCCCTCTTGCGCAAATACATTTGCGCAAGAGGGCTTTTTCCCGAACGGGAGCAGCATAGTATTTGCACAAGAACACTGACAATCTTACATCAGATCGTCAGTGTTCTTGCGCAAATTCAAGCGGCCAGTATAGACAGCTGGCAAGTTTTTCCGCAAAAAGCAGCCGCTTTTGCGGAAAACTTGCCAGTCTAGACGCAGCCCTTGAGTGCCCCCGTTCCCCCACACGCCTGCCCCGCCACTCCTGCCAAAGCTGCTTCTCTGAGTTTTCTGAGGGGGGCAGAAGGAGATCTCACAAGGGGTGTGTGGGTCTGTCTCCCCCATGGACTGGGCTCAAGGAGTATATACAAGATCCGATGTTTTTCCTGAACAGGGCACATGCATTGTGTGTATGTGACATATTGGATGCGCCCATCTATCGAGGTGCTGTGTTAGTGAATCTCTGTTGCCCCTGGATATTAGACAGATACGGCAGGTGAGAGAACATCTGTATTGGACCATCTTCGGCTGGCGACCAGGCAAGTTTTTAAGCTACCAGACCAGGGGAAGAGCTTTGAATAGGCTCAAAAGCTGGTCTCTTGCACCAACAGAAAGGGGTCCAATAAAAAATATTACCTCACCCAGCTGGTCTCACTAGTCACCTAGTGGCCACGCTCCACCGGGGCTCTCTGGTCCTGGGACGTCCCTGTTGTGGGACCAGAGAGTCCCAGTTTACAGAGGTTTAACCTGTAATAAACATTAGTGCTTGTGCTCCAGGCTGTTGATGAAAAACATAAAGGACCAGACTGGGACACCCTTCATCAGGGTGAATGAAGATGGCTACTTTCGGGATAAAGCAGTGTTTCTCAACCTTTTTTTATAAAGTACCCCTTTAAAAAAATGTATAAGTACCCCCAGTACCTACAGTTTTCAGACACACAATTTTTTTTCTACCATTGCAACACATTGGTTTAAACAACTTAATCATAGCCAGGCGGGTGATGAAATTTTTGGGTGTAAAAAGTACAAAAATAATAAAGTGCTGTAAAACTTAAAACAAATTCCGTTTTCTCCAAATTTCAGTTGTCTTGATGTGGCGGCGCGTCGGGGTTCCCCTGATCCTGCACCCCATAGCAGCCAGAACAGACTCCGCCAGCCAGTAGAACGGGGGGGTTTATTGCTTCTCCGAGATACAGCCCAGCACAGACGTGATGTGGGTACAGGAGTCAGGGCCAGGATGCCTCAGACCCCTTGGGTTAGGGGGTCCATCGCCCCCTCAGCACTTGGCTTAGTCTGTTCCCTTCATGTTTCCCAGCCAGCAACTGCCCAGCTCCCAGCCCTGCCCCCCAGCCAGGTGTCCGTCTCCCCCTCCCTCCCTTTGTCTCTCCCCTGGGAAGAGCCTTGTTACCTGCCCAGGCTGGGACTGGATGTCTGGGCCAATCCACATGTGGGTGAGTCAGTGGGAATCGCACCTCACAGCGCAGGGGGACCCCTGGTTACAGAGCGGACAGCCCCCTGACTACATCACACTTGAAATGCCCCCCAGACTTCTCTTGAGTTCCCCTAAGGGTGCTTGTACCACTGGTTGAGAAACACTGGGATAAAGGGTGTAAAAGGGTCATGGTGTGACTCCTAGTAAGAGAGAGTCCTTGTCGCTGGCAGCTTACATCTGGAGAGACAAGGAAAAGGGAATGGTATCAGGGTTCACCATAAGGCAATGTAGTCAGCCCACGTGAAAATGAGCACACCTGTAGTTAATTCCATGCATGTTGTTATACTTCCCCCTCCGTCAAACTGTGGTACTTAAAATGGTGCCGTTCATCTGACCTGCTTAAAACAGAACGTGTACAAACTGCAGGACTGAACTTCCCCTTTACAGCCAGTGATTCACTTCACTCGGCAGCTCCTGCAGCAAAACATCGAGACGATCGACCTCCCCCGTGTCTGTGCAATGAACAGCAAATCCCCCCGGGAAGTCTGCTCAGGGTCAGAAACACGCTCTTCTGGCTCAGTAGTGCATCCGTGCTGGTGGCCCTCGCAGGTAATTTAATTCCTAGGGACTTGGGAGAGGCCCGAGTATTAATACTGAAGACCTGAGTATTATTACTGAAGGCCCGAGTATTATTACTCTTTAATTCTACATGGGGGTGCAGCGAGAATTCGAATTCGTGGCATTTGGTGGAGAAGTTAAAATGCTCGGGGGCTGTCTCCAAATCTCCTGCAGTAATCTTGCTTGGTGAGTACTTCTGCTGTGGGCAAGGTGGCAGCGTGTGGAGTCAGGAACCACTCCATGTAAGGGTCCCACAATGTGACAGTCCCTGCCCTCAAGAGCCTGGCTTTTAAATAGGGGGGGACCCCAAAAGACAGAGGCTACGTCTACACTGCAATGCTTGACCAGAGGGGTCCCGAAATAGTTACCCCGCACCTTTTGAACACGCCCGCTATTCCCCCCGGGATAAGGGATGTCTCCAAACAGAGCGCTATTTCCTCACGGGATGCTGTGCCGACGCACCAAATTTCGAAAGAGCCTATTTCGAAAACGAATCGAAATGAGATGGGCAATGTGCGTAGCTGGTTTCGAGCTGGGGGTGCAGTGCAGACACGCCCAGAGGGAAGAGGAGCAAGATACAAAGTAAAGCCCACCAGCTGCCGAATTATGCTAACTGACTTGTTCAGGCAGCACAAAGTCAGAGTATGCAACACGCAGGTTACTCTGGGGGGGGCGTTGATCCGACTCTCTGAACCGCGTCACCGTGTTTCCTGTTCCATCCCCCGACTCTGCAGCTCTGGGCAAGACCATTTCCAGAGAGCAGCCAAGTCTCCTGAGAGCTCTGCCCGAACCGGCCCGGGATGATATTGCGGCTCAGCATCGTGTCCTTTCTGTGCCTTCTCAGAGGTAATGTCGCTCCCACTGGCCCGGGAAATGGCCAAGACTGTCGACGTCTGACTTTCTACGTCTCTTTTGTTCTCTCTAGGTGCCCGACCAAAACCAGAATTTGTAGCTTCTGGGGGAGAAGTGAAAATGCTCGGGGACTCTCTCCGGCTGTCCTGCAAAACCTCTGGATTCAACTTTGAGACCTTCAGCATGGACTGGGTCAGACACGCCCCTGGGAAGGGACTGCAGTGGGTCGCCTACATTAGCAAATCGTCTGGGGAAACGACGTCCTACGCCGATGCCGTGACAGGGCGATTCACCATCTCCAGAGACAATTCCAGGGGACTGTTGTATTTGCAGATGACGAACCTTAGACCTGAAGACGCTGCGGAGTACTACTGTGGGTAGACACAGTGTGCAGCTGGACGCAGGCACTCAGACAAGAACGTGGTCTTGTGGTTCTTAGGGGAGTAGATCTCTGCAGGGGAAATCGGGTTGGAACTCCGAACAAATCATAGTAGAAAAAAGCCTAGCAAGTCCAGTTTCTTTGAAGGAAAAGAAAGAGAGAAGGAGGAGACAAAACAACTCTGAGCTCCTTTATGTTAGAGAAAAATGGCATGTGCATGCCCAGCTATTCAGAACTTGGTGTGCAACGAACAGGCAAATGGAAACACAAATGCTTTAGGCCAGTGTTTCTGAAACTTGTTAAGACCAAGGAACTCCACACAATACATTTTTTTTATGAGGAACACCGAGGCTGTGTCTAGACTACACCTCTCTGTCGACAGAGAGATGTAGAGTAGGCACGGCAAAATTGCTAATGAAGCCAGGGATTTAAATATCCTGTGTTTCATTAGCATAAACATGACCACCGCTTTTTTTCGAAACGGAGCTTTTTCAAAAAAACCCGGCAGTCTAGACACGGATATTTCGAAAAATAAACCCTTTTTCAAAAGATCCTGTAAACTTCATTGTATGAGGGATAAGGGATCTTTCAAAAAAGGGTTGTATTTTCGAAGATCCACATCTAGACTGCTGGGTTTTTTTTTAAAAAGCTCCATTTTGAAAAAAAGCGGTGGCCATGTTTATGCTAATGAAGCACGGGATATTTAAATCCCCGCTTCATTAGCAATTTTGATGTGCCTAATCTACATCTCTCTGTCGACAGAGAGGTGTAGTCTAGACACAGCCCAAGGATTTTTTGTTGAGCAAAAAAAACAAAAAAAAAGGTTGGGGGGAAAGTTATTGAGGAAAAAAAAGGTTGCCTGCCCCTTTAAGGGAGGCCATTTTGAATTCTGTTGTTCTCCGTGGCACACCTTCAACTGCCTTGCGGCACACTGTGCCACGGAACATAGTTTAAGAAACGTTGCCTTATGCAGTGCATTTTACTCAAGAATCCGGGTGAAGAGCTAGAGAAATGGCTCTTTTTGGACTCTAGAATGAGGACGTGCATTAGATCTTGCTTTATATATTAGATTGCAAAACCGCTGATCGTTTTGGGCTGGAAGAACGGAGCTGGCAGCTCATTGTGGAGCTGGACGATAGCTCCAGATTTCTCTCCTCGTTACGCACCTACGCTGTGGAGTGCGCAAGATCAACTGTTTAACCAGAGTCATCGGGGCCGGTATTTTGTAAAGAGCGCAAGTTGAGGCCTGCCAATGGGGAACAGGGGCAAAGCGGGCTGCCTAGGGGATGCTAGCTCCCAGTCCCACCTCTTCCTACGCCCCTTCCAGGGCATGATGCCAGCCCCTCCCCACCTTGCTCAGGGGCCTAGCAAGTCTGTTGGCCTCCCTGCATAACCGAGTTAGACCCCTTAATCCCATTGAAATCGGGTGGGTGCAGAACTCCCTCGTCCTCCATAGGACACTGGTGTAAGGCCCGTGTACGATTCGCCTTACCATGTTGTCTATTTTAACATATTTATCCTCACAACATTCCCGCTTGTAACCTGCCAAAGCTCAGAAACGTGTACTTTCTGCCAACAGAAGTGGGTCCCCTAAAAGATGTGACCTCACCCCTCTTGCCTCCCTCATGTCCTGGGACCAGCACAGCTACAAATGATCCCTATTCAGCGCATGGGGAAACTGAGGCAGAGAGAACATGAGGGTAATTTCTTACCCTTAGGCACCTAAGTCCCATTTTCAAAAGTGACTTAAGCCATTGTTTCTCTACCGTTTTTTATAAAATACCCCATTTTCAAAAAAAAAAAAAAAGTACCCCCAGTACCTACAGTTTTCAGACACGCACAATTTTTTTCTACCATTGCAACACTTTTGTTTAAACGACTTAATCGTAGCCAGGCAGGTGATGAAAGTTTTGGGTGTAAAAAGTACAAAAATAAGAAAGCGCTATAAAACGTAAAACAAAAATTCAGTTTTCTCCAAATATCAGTTGTGTTGACGTGCCCCCCCAGACTTCTCTTGAGTACCCCTAAGGGTGCTCGTACCACTAGTTGAGAAACACTGACGTAGGCACTTGGGAGGGGGGAAGTATCTTTGAAAATCAATCCTATGCTTGCCTCAGCCAGAATCTCCAACTCTCTGGGGCTCCTGAATTCTTCTCTTTCAATGAGAGTGTGTTGTTGGCAAGTCTCACCTCATCTATGTGTTTCGGAGCTGAGAGCAAAGCGCCTTTGTGTGGAAGATGTTTTAGCAAAGCCTTTGAGCTGCCGGTTTGTTTCATCGGGTTCCAGAAGACGTGCATCAAAAGAGGCAGTGCAGCGTGGGAACACGGCTCCGAGTACTTCCCACACACGACAGAGCTGGTGCAGAGAACGTTAACCCAGCCAAACGCTGCCAGGATCCGCCCCTGAGCAGTTGACACGGTTTCCTCTCTCTGGCACTGGGAGCGAAAAGGACGGGTTCCCCAGCTGGGCCAGACGGTGCTATGGCTGGATGAGGAACTAGCTTCGAGCATGTAAAACCCGCTGGGAAAGGATCTGAGAGTCTCCGAACCATTTTCTGTTTACAAAATCTCACTGTTAGAAGTGTGGTGCAAGGCTCCAGGTAAGACACATTGCTCTGCCATAGTTCTGCCCCAATACTTTACAGCTAGATCATTGGTAGCGGAGGGTCAGCGTCTCACCTGGCATAAATCAGCCGAGCTCCATCGACTGGAGAAATGGTCAGAGGGAAACAGGATGAAGTTTAATAAAGACAAATGCAAAGTGCTCCACTTAGGAAGGAACAATCTGTGTCACACAGAACGGGAAGTGACTATCCAAGAAGGAGTCCTGCAGAAAGGGATCTAGGGCTCAGAGTGGACCACAAGCTAAATATGAGTCAGCAGTGTGATGCTGTTGCAAAAAAAGCAAACAGGATTCTGGGAGGCATGACCAGGAGTGTTGGGAGCAAGACACGAGAAGTCATTCTTCCGCTCTGCTCTGCGCGGATTAGGCCTCAGCTGGAGTATTGTGTCCAGTTCTGGGCACCGCATTTCAGGGAAGATGTGGAGAAATTGGAGACGGTCCAGAGAAGAGCAACCAGAATGACGAAAGGTCTACAAAACACAGAATCATAGAACACTAGAACTGGAAGGGACCTCGAGGGGTCATCAAGTCCAGTCCCCTGCCCTCATGGCAGGACCAAGCACCATCTAGACCATCCCTGACAGGTGTCTGTCCAACCTGCTCTGCAATATCTCCAGGGATGGGGATTCCACTACCTCCGTAGGCAACTTATTCCAGTGTTTAACCACCCAGACAGGTAGGAAGTGTTTCCTAATGTCCAACCTAAACCTCCCTTGCTGCAGTTTCAGCCCATTGCTTCTTGCCCTGTCCTCAGAGGCCAAGGAGAACAAGTTTTCTCCCTCCCCCTTGTGACACCCTTTTAGATACCTGAAAACTGCTATCATGTCCCCTTTCAGCCTTCTCCTTTCCAAACTAAACAAGCCCAATTCTTTCAGTCTTCCTTCCTACCTCATGTTCTCTAGACCTTTCATCATTCTTGTTCCTCTTCTCTGGACCTTCTCCAGTTTCTCCACATCATGAGCTATGAGGGAAGTCTGAAAGAATTGGGCTTGTTCAGTTTGGGGGTTTCAATGTCATTTAAGCACCTAGAGATGCAGATAGGTGCCTTGTGGGGCTTTCAAAAGCACTTAAGCAATTCAGGCAGCTAACTCCCATGGAAATGAATGGGAGCTAACTGCCTAACTGACTTAGGCGCTTTTGAAAATGTGCCCCTGTAAATGCGAAGTAATTTTCAAAAATGATCGTGCGGTTTAGATAGTTTTGACTTTTTTACCCTTGCTCTGCTATCTTTTCAATGAATATACTGTAGGCATGGTGAGAGGCAGACAGCATAGCTTTTTACTGTTAATTTGAAACATTCAAATGAAAGGAAGGATTCAGCTAACTTTTTAAGAAACACTTCCTAGAGATATTTTATTTTGAAATGCGTGAAGGCTTTAATACAAGACACGGAAGGGAGGAACAGGAACTGTTCCCAGGAGAGCAGGGTATGTGTATGTGAAAGGACTGGACTAATTACTTACAAGATTGATGTTTATCTCTCTCTCCTTTGCTTGCCCTGACAATTCGATAGCTCAATACACTTAATAAGGAGAAGTAAAGCGATTTGCATCGATCTGTGAGGAATATACTTTATCTTCTTCAAGAAAATTGATCCTGCTGCTGCAGCAAAGCGAATTCAATTGCAATGAACGGAGTTTTGCCTTCATACCCTGGCACAGCCAGAGAGAGAGATGACAGCGGTGTAAAGAAGTATATCACTGTGGAACATTGGAACACTGTGATATAAATTCCCCAGTGACCTCTACAAAAACCCAGACTCTGAAGAATTACTTGTTTCTGGTTAAAATACATACGTTTTGATCCTCAAATCTGTGAGTGAATCTTATGACACTTTTATTATTTATTTCTGTATTTCCCCCCCTTAATTCTCAGAGCAATATAAAAAGACAGAATGGAAGAGAGATTAAAAAGAAGATTTGACTGAACACATTTCATTCTCATGACAAACTTTTCTCATTAAACAATGCGAATGTATGGTCTGATATGGGAAGTTGAATCATTCTCCTCTCTACTCAGTGTTGAATGGAAGAAAAATGCAAGTTCCATTTCTTTTTTTCTCCTTAGTGATGTTTTGGTACAACTCTGTATTGCTGTGTACATTGACTCTCCCGGGACAAACGTGATAGTAGATCCAAGTAAGTTCTTGAAGTAAAGCATTTTACAATGATGGAAATAGAAATAGATGTTCTTGTAATCTGAAAAACCAAAATGTATTCATTTTAAAAATCTAAATATTGCACATTCCTGTTTTATGAAGACCTCTTTACACGGGTAAAAATAATAGTGTGTCTAGAAAACTGTGTTTTGGGGAGATGGATGCAGATTCTCGGCAGGTGTAAATCAGTGTTCTTTCACTAAGACACCCCACTGGTGTATCCATTGGAGTCAGTGGGCTAAAATTCCCAACCTCTAGTACAAAAAATGTTTATAGCAGGTTCTTTTCATTCCTCATACAAATGGCTATAATTCCCGATTTCCTAGGGAGTGTATTCCACAGCCTCTCTTCTCTGTGTGAACGTTTCAGTTTCTTACCCAGACAAAAACCATGTTCTTAATTTATCCACGTCTCCTCTCACTTGAGTTTTTAGAAAAATCACAAACATTTTTCTTACTCCCACCTTTGTTGGGAAGCCCCTTTGTCTGTTTGAAAGCGCTGTCACATCCTCCCTTAGTGTTTGCTTAGCCGTGCGGTACACACGGCTTCTGATTCTACTTCTGCTCCCATGGGGTGTCAACAATAAAGATCTGGGCCCAAACCAATGGCACTTGGGCACCTAAATCCTTTTTGGAAAGTCTCAACCTACCCAGACTAGATAAAGTGCAGTGGAAATGAATGACCACTCTCCTCTGGCTGAACTGGAGTGCCGTGTCCAGTTCTGGGCACCACTGCAGGAAAGAGGTGGCCAAATCGGAGAAGGTCCAGAGAAGAGCCACAAAAATGTCCTGTCCTCAGAGGCCAAGGAGAACAATTTTTCTCCCTCTTCCTTGTAATACCGTTTTAGAGACTTGAAAGCTGCTATCATGTCCCTTCTCATATAAGGAGAAACATAGATCGATCTCTGTAATAAATGGGAATACTTGGCATCTTCACTGGTTGTTTTGCTATCCAAAGGGCAAGTTACCCGCACATTACCATGTTAAATTACATAGGGAAGTTATGGGATTTCCAGCACTGGAGACTTTTAAGGGCAGGTTAGACAAACGCCTGTCAGGGATGGTCTAGATAATGCTTAGTTCTTCTATAAGAGCAGGAGACTGGACTTGATGTCTTCTTGAGATTCCCTTCCGCTTCTAGTGTTCTATTATTCCATAGATGTACAAAGGCAGAATTCAGACCACTTCACGCATCACAGACCCTGAGAGCAGAAAAGAGATCTGCCAGGCAGATGGTCATTGAACAAAAATGTGCTTTTGTTCAAAAGCGGTTTCCTGACAAATTGAAATTGAAACAACTGAACTTGAAAATGCCTAAGTAGAAATGTATTTGCCAGCTCTGCATATATATATATATGAAGATGCTGCCGCCATTAAATTGGGACTTTTAGACCTTCATTCTCGAAAGTGACTAGTAATTTTGGGTGCCCCACTTGAGAGCCCGAAAGCGGGACTCATTTCCAGGGGTCTCAGAGGGGTTGCCGTGTTAGTCTGTAGCTGCAAAAATAACAAGTCCTGTGGCACCGTAGAGACTAAGGCTATGTCTACACAGCAGCGTTATTTCGGAATCATGTCAGTTAATCCAAAATAACGTTGTGCGCATCTACACAGCAAGCCTGTTATTTCAGAATACATTTGGAATAACGGGCTTCTTACTCTGACTTGTGTAAACCTCATGGTACGAGGAGTAAGGGAAGTCAGGGGAAGAGTGCTCTATTTAAGCTGCGCAATTAGCATAGCTCACGTTGTGTCGCTTATTTCGAGTTTCGCCCTGCTGTGTAGACGCACCCTTACAGATTTATTAGGGCATCAGCTTTCCTGGGTAAAACCCACTTCATCAGATGAACTGGAGTGGAAGTAGCACCAGCAGGAGTCTATAGAAGGAAGAAGTTCCTTGTGTCCAAAGTCAGGGTTCCCAGCATTAGGTGTGAAGATGTGAATATCCAGAGCGGGGAAATTGCCTTTGCAGTGCAAATTCAACACTATCAATTTAGGATTGAATAAGGAGCTCAGCTGCTTAAGTCATTACAAAGGCAATTTCCCCTCTCTGGATTTTCACATCTCCACACCAAATGCTGGGAATGACCCACTTCCATCTTGATGTCATTAGCCTCATTAACACAAGCAACTTCTTCCTGATGTAGCCCCCATGGTTCTGATATTTCCACTCCAATACAACTGAAGTGGGTTTCACCCACGAAAGCTGATGTCCCATATAAATCTGTTAGTCTCTAAGGTGCCAAAGGACTCCTTGTTGATTTTCAGAGGATGGATGATGTGCATGTTTTGAATCAGGCCGCCTTCAGGTGTCCAAAACTGGGGAGCCAAAAACCAAAGCCCACCAAATCACAAGTCGAGTTTGGAAGATCTTGGTCCTTATGCCCTTAACCCCTAACTTTAGCCTCAGCACCTGCCCATAACACGGTCAGTGTGGTTTCTGTTCCTGAAAACGGTGACACTTTGCAGTTGAGTTTTGTGCTAGCAACAACATGACCGATTCCTCCTTTCAGACCACCCCCCCAACTTCTCGGCCTTCCCTCCTGATTTTGAAATCTGAAGACTCCAGTGGCTCTACCGCTTGCATAGCAAGGGATTTCTACCCTCCCGAACTGAAGATCTCCATGAATGCCGGCAGCCCAGTTCTGTATGAAACCACCAAGCCTGTCCTCTCATCGGGAAAATACCATGCCGTGAAGGTTATCAATGTTACAGCGAAACAAGACGTGCATTGCTCGGTACAACACCACAACCAAAAGTTTAATACGATCCTAGAGTCAAAGAGGCCACCAGGTATGATGTTATGGAGCAGAGAAAAATGACCCCACGTAGATTCTTTTTTACCTCCCTTGGTAACAGTCACTGCTTAGTTACTCTGACTGCTAAGACGTTGCATAGTGTTCCCTGTTTTATACTATTGACTGGGAGAGGGCTTTTCAAAAGTATGCAAGGCCAGGCCTATACTAGACACGGAAGTCTGTCTTAAGGTACGCAACTCCAGCTACGTAAATAACGTAGCTGGCGTCGACGGACCGTAAACCGAATCTTGGTACCGTCTTCACAGACGGAGACCTATAGGATCAAACATTCCTGTCAGCTTCCTTTACTCCTCATGACGGCGAGGAGTATCAGTGCTGACTGGGGGCACCCTCAGCATTCAATTTAGCGGGTCTTTACTAGACCTGCTAAATCGAACGCCAGAAGATGGATCTCTGGTGTGGCAAGTGGAGAGGCGGTATAAGGGTCCTCTTCACCAAGAGGACTTAGGCATCTAACCTTTGTATGCCCTTTTAAAAACACTGCCGCATGCCTATCTCTGCCTCCATCTTTAGTTGCTTACCTTTAAAATCTAGCCTTTCAAAGCCTAGACTCCTAAATGCCTGTCTCTTTTGAAAATACGACTTATTCTCCGAAGTCAAAGAGGGACAGTTTTTAAAGGCTATCTAGGCATTACAGATGCACCTAGTGAAATGTGGAATATTTGCCCTAGAGAAGATCTTCTGTTTTTGTCTCCTGGATACATGGGGCCTGTAACTGAAATCGTCTCCCCGCACAGGTACTTGAGTGTGAGCACGTCACCTGCTAATATTCTTTTTCATAAGTTAAATAGATTCAAACTGGGAAATGGTCTTTCAGAGCTCCATAACCTGCTGATGTAAACTGGAGTAGCTCCATCCAAGTCAGCAATGCTGCACCTATTTACATGGGCTAAGAAACTCAACTGTCTCGGCCAGAAATTCAACTGAGTTAAAAATCACAACTATTTCATGTGTTCAGCATGGAAGGCTTGTGGTCATCACTTGTGTTTCATTTCCTTTCTCCTCAGCTTTAACAACTCCTGGACCGACCACAGGCTCCGTTGAGGTCTACGGATCTTCAGCTCCCGGCCTCCAAGGTTAGTTTGAAAATAAGTGGAATTTTAGTGCTTGGTGTCACTACTGAGTTACTCCCGTTTTACAGCCTTGTAACCCCATTGATTTCAGTGGCGTTCCACCAGCGTCAGCTCGAATGTCAACCACACAAACCAATCCATTTAGTTTCCATTGACTTCGATAAGGCTGATTTATTCCGTTTGAAAACCCGGCCCCAAATGTGGCTTGAGACAATGAAAACCATTCGTGCCCTGAACACCTGTTCCTCTAGGGTCCGATTTCCAGTGCACACCCTACACCTGCAGAACGAAGGGTCTCTGTGTAGTGGCCACATTGTTTGTTGTGCGGGGATCGAATTGTCACTTCAAAGCCACAATCTCTCTTGCACGTTTGCAGATGAGGAGACGGAGAAAATGAACACACTGTCTGTCACTGTGCTGAGTGTGAGGGTGTTGCTAACGAAAAGCATCGCCTTGAATATGCTCCTGGTCACGAGATGCCTTTATTTCTGAGGTAAGGACTGAGGGTTGGTGGGGTTTATGCATAGACCCTCCTTCGGCTGCATTACACATAGGGGGAAAAGGTCGTTCAGTCTCCATTGTGTAGTCTCTCTCTCTCAATCTCCTTCTCTCTCGCCTCTTTTGCTAATGAAGGCCTTGAGGTCCAAGCATTGCGCTTAGATTCTAGACAGCGGGACTCAACAGCCCAAGTCTTCCCTACATGACCCAGCCATGGATCCTTCAAGTCTTACATTCCTCAGTTCCCCACCAATAACAAGGAAATCTCTGTCTCTTCTGGTCTGGATGCTCCAGGAGCTAGATGCCCAACTCACTGGAAATCAATGAGGCTGCTCGTTCAACACCCCTGCATCCTTTGAACATTCCACTCAAAGGAGCAGATGCAAAATCCATTGACTTCAACAGGAGACTTTCTACTCACTTAGTGGATTTTGGTCCGGGACTGATGGGAGTGTGTTTGGGAGAATCTGACCCATAACACATAACAACAATCATGAGCTGCTCTTATTCCTACAGGTTGGATGAAGGAAGCCAGCAACGATTTGAAGAAGACAGTAAATAATTCATCAGCTTTTACGCTTTATTAGAGCTGGTCAGAAAAACGAAAATAAACTCGAGAGTTGAAGTTTTTGAAGTGTTCAAAATGAAGCCGGTTTGTGTTTCCCAGAAATCTTCACTGAATTTGTATATAACATTGAATTTTTAATTGAAAATATCGTTGAAATAGTTATCAACATTTCTAGTCTACCAAAAATCTACCTTTTAGCAAATGAATGATTTAAATAAGTGTTTTGCTATTTTACTAACATTTTCAATAAATGCGAATATTTTCACAGAAATTAAACAGTATTTAAGCAATGTTTCTTTGAGAAAAAATTAATTTTTGAATAAAACTCTTTTTGATTAAAACATTTTTTTCCAATTTTATTTTACTCTCCTCCAGCGCTTTTTTGGTTTTCTTTTAATATTCCTTAATTTTGAATTCATTCCTATTTTCTACATATGTGAAATGCTAGTTTCAACAGATGCCATTAAATGTGATATTCTTTTAATTTATTAGTGGCAACATTTATAGTTTGCCTGTGCTAGCTTCATTACATTGATGTTTTTATTCAAATATATTTTATGTCTTAATAAAGTCAAACCCAATGAAAGAGATGTATTTTATTTTTCACACACATGACAGACACGAAAAAACTAATTTAAATATAATTATATTCTTACTCAGTATAATATTAACTGAAGAGTGCCTTTTAGGACCTAGATTTATCTAAGTTTTGTTTTGTTTTGTTTTGTTTAGGAATATTTTTAGCAAAAATGAAACATTTTCATTAAAATTTTAAGTGGAAAATGTCTTTTATATATATATATATATATATACTGATATATTTTTGGCCAAAACCTGCTGAAACCAAAAAAAAATTTCAGCTCTTAATTTTCAAGTTTGGGGTTTCAAACAAAAAAAAATCAAGGAAAGCAGACTCTTTCCCTATAAAATTGTATTTAATTAAATTCCTAATTTTCCACAAAAATATTAAATGGATTTTTTTTACCAACTATCACATGACGGGGCTATTGAAATCTATTGGATGGCTTGATAAATTCAAACCAGTGAAACTGATTGATCCATTTTAATATCAGTTATATTTTTATTCTAATTACATATGACAAATATATGCAGCAACCTAAGCTTCTTTCATCCTTACCCTCTGTAGTTAAAATTTGGCTCATATCCTGAACTATGAGGATTTACCTCTCTTCCAACACTCCTGTTTATCGACACTTTACTCCTAAAGAGAATATGCCTTTTACCTACAAAGGCATCTTCTAATTTTCCATGTTGATTTCCCTCTTTACAAATGATGCTTTTGCAGTGAATGCTCAGGGGTGCGAAGTTTGCAAGGGCTATACAGTCTAAAGCCAAGGTGACAATTGTGCATTTATTCCCCTCCGGACTAGCAGCGATACTTTTTGGAAATTCTAACCATGTGAATCAGCCTTTGCTTTCTCCTGCCCTGTTTTCACACGAGTCAGAGAGAAGCCGGTGACATTCAAGGTTCACGCTCATGCACAATGTTGTCTTTGTTGCCGTTCAGGAAGGCTAGGGGTGGCCGTCCCATAAAGGAGGTTGCTGTGGTAACCTGGATCTTAGAGACACATCTGTCCACATGCTCCGCCTCACTCCAACTTCTCACCTCACTGCCCTGCCCGCTTCTACCGTGAGCAGCAGAATGAAGCGGGGGCGAAGGCGAGGACTGTGGTTTCCTATTGTTTAAAAGTCACATGCTGCCAACCACCAAACACACATTTACAAAAAACATTTAGACTGTAACCAAGTTTTGTGGCTCACAACTGAGAATACCAAATTCAGGACAAACAGCTGAGCAATAGGGCGGATACACCCCATCGCTCAGTGTGTCTTAAACTTTTTAAGACCCAGGAACACCAAACAATATTTTTTTATGTGGAACACCAAGGATTTTTTGTTGAGGAAAAAAAAAAGGTCGGGGGAAAGTTGTTGACCAAAAAAAAAAAAAAAAAAAAGGTCACCTGCCCCCTTTAAGGGCAGCCATTTTGAACTCTGTTCTGCACTGCACACCTCCGACTGCCTCGTGTGCCACCCACGGAACACAGTTTAAGAAACACAGCCATAGCTGGTGGTAATTCTCCCATAAGGTCTATCAAACCAGCAAGAAAAGTAAAAGTCTTGTTGGCCAGTGTGCTGAAACAGAGGTCAGAAAAGCAGTTTCCTTAGGCATTCCTGTTCTGGCATCACCATCAAAAACACGGAACTTAATCCTAGAATCCCAGGGCGGGCAGAGACCCGAGGAGGCATCAAGTCCAGCCCCCCTGCCCAAAGCAGGACCAACCCAACTCAATCATCCCAGCCAGGACTTTGTCAAGCCAGGACCGAAACACCCCTAGGGATGGAGACTCCACCCCATCCCTCGGGAACCCATCCCAGTGCTTCCCCACCCGCCTAGGGAAATAGTTTGTCCTAATCTCCAACAAAGTCTCCCCCACTGCAACGTGAGCCCATTGCTCCTCGTTCTGCCATCTGCCCCCCCTGAGAACAGCCTCTCTCCAGCCTCGTTGGAACCCCCCTTCAGGGAGCTGAAGGCTGCTCTCAAATCTCCCCCACACACCCTTCTCAGACTGAACAAGCCCATGGAAGTCACTGGGCCAGACCCCCCAACTGGTGTAAATCAGAGTTGCCCGATGGAAGTCACAAAGGCCAGCTCCACAGCCGGTACACGCTGGCCACTGGAATGAGCAGAGCTACCCAGAGGAGTACCGGCCTCTCTGGTTCCACAGAACGTGAGAAGTCTCTGCTCCCATGGCCAGGCTGCAGGTTTGGCTGAGAAGCAAAAAGCTCCCACTCGTGTCGGAAGGGTTAAAAGTTTTCTACACACCTCGCCTCCTTTCGGGAGGGGGAAGGTGGGGTGGGATGAGGGGCAGGGCTCAGGAGGGAGGTGAAGGTGAAGAATTAACAGGCGAGTATCATTCAGACTGGGACTAGAATGGCAGCTGGAACGCTCTGGCTACGTCTACATTGGCATGATCTTGCGCAAATACTCTTTAACGCAAGAGATCTTGCGTTAAAGTATTTGCGCAAGAGAGCATCTACACTGGCATGTGCCTTTACGCAAGAGATGTGCTTTTGCGCAAGAGCATCCGTGCCAGTGTAGATGCTCTCTTGTGCAAGAAAGCTCTGATGGCCATTTTAGCCATCGGGCTTTCTTGCGCAAGAAATTCATGTTGCCTGTCTACACTGGCCTCTTGCGCAAGAACAGTTGCGCAAGAGGGCTTATCCCTGAGCGGGAGCGTCATAGTTCTTGCGCAAGAAGCCCTGATTTCACACATTAGAACGTCAGTGTTCTTGTGCAAGAACTCCCCGCCAGTGTAGACAGGCAGCAAGTTTTTGCACGAAAACAGCCGCTTTGGCGCAAGATCACGCCAATGTAGACACAGCCTCTGTGTGTGACGATTGCCTCTCGCGGTCCTGACGGGGCCTGTCCTTGGCTTACGCGGACGGACCCTTCAGATGTAGCAGGGCCCTGTGCAGCGTATGTCTAGGGCCTACTTCCCCCGACACGTTTACCCCGGCTGGTCACTGAGCGATTTGCCCTGTTTTCTGACCAGGGAGTGAGGCGATGCCCCCAGCCCACGTCCTGCCCCCTCTGCGCTGTCCAGGCCGCCGGGAGCAAAGCAGGCTGGGAACTCGACAGGTGCAACTCTGTATGTGGCTGTGAGTTCCCATCGGCCTATGATGGTCAGTTTGGGCGTGTCCACACAGTGGCATTAATTCGGAATAACTGAGGCGATTCCGAAATCACACAGTGCACGTTCACACTGCAAGCCGTTATTTTGACATAACGTCGAGCTGGAGGACTTCTTACTCCGGGGGTGTCTACACCGCAGAGTTTTTCGGAAAAACGGCCGTTTTCCCGGAAACCTATACTTACGTCCAGACTGCTATTGTTCTTGCGACAGAAAGTGGAAAGAATAGAGGGGTCTTTCCGACGGCGGTAAACCTCATTCCACGAGGAAGAAGCCTTTTTCCTAAAAAGCTTTTTTGGAAAAAGTCATGTGTGGATGTGGAAGAGAGGGGTTTTTCGAAAGAAGAGGCCTCCAGGAAAACGCACAGATGCCCTGGTGGCCACTTCACCACAGCAATCCGTGCGGACGCTCTCTTTCGGAAAAGCAGATCGCTATTTCATTGCGCTTTGGCAGTGTGGACGCTCTCTTTCGGAAAAGCCGATCGCTATTTCATTGCGCTTTGGCAGTGGATCTCTTCCAGAAAAGCTTCTTCCGAATGAAACCTGCAGTGTAGACACAGCCTTGACTCCTGTATCCCTCATTTCACCGGAGGAAGGGTAGTCGGCGGAAGAGTGTTCTTCCTTTGACTTTCTGCTGTGCAGACAGTGCCAAAAGCTGAATTAAGCTATTTTGGCTGAAGCTACACAGTTGACGTTGGTGAAGTTGCGTCGCTTAATTTGACTCTAGCCCTGCCGTGCCTTTGTATTCCTGTCTCTGTGTGTTACTGAGCTACTGCGAGTTTGTGTGTGGGCACGAGAGGCAGCATTGTGTGGGTGCGTCTACGCTGCCCCGTAACTTGAAATAAAATACGCAATCTGAGCCATGCAAATTGCATCTCTTATTTCGATGCTATCTCAAAACAGCTTATTTCGTACTTTGGCGCTGTCGACGCTGCAGCAGATTTCCAAATAACTCACTATTCCGAAACATCCCTTCGCCCTCGTGGCACGAGGTTTACGGGAACGTCGGAATAGCGAGCCGGAAACAACGGGCGTGCTGTGAAGAGGCGGGAGAGCCATTTCGGGATACTCCGCTATCCCGCAATAGCGTTGCCGTGAAGATGTAGCCTGTGAGAGTTTGTGTACAGCTTTGCGGCTGTGAGCGTGTGACCGCTGGGGTGTCAGCACAACAACATGCGCTTGTATCTAATCAAGGGGGGGATTTGTACGTGGCTGAGTCTGTGACTTGGTATTTGGCTTGTGTGTGTGTTTGTGGGGAAGGGGCCGGGGATTGAGAGCAGAAGATGAAGGTGAGGGGCAGTGGAAATCCACAAGTAGCTGTGTGTAAAAGAAAACCAACCAGCAAACAGAGCAACGATAAGCAAATCATCTTAGAGCAGTTTCTCTCCACCTTTCTTTATAAAGTACCCTTTACAAAATTATAATTACCCCCAGTACCTACAGTTTTCAGACACACACAATTTTTTTCTACCATTGCAACACATTGGTTTAAACAACTTAATCGTATCCGGGCAGGCGATGGCATTTTTGGGTATAAAAAGTACAAAAATAATCAGGCGCTGTAACACTTAAAACAAAAATCCAGTTTTCTCCAAATGTCAGTGGTGGTGACATACCCGCTGATTCTCTCCGCTCGCGTCCCACTGGTTGAGAAACACTGGTCTAGACCTAGCTTGACTGTGTCGTGCGGGGCAATCGCTCCCTCTGCTGGCCCCGCACCAATTCCCCCCTCACGCCCACAACACCAGTAAATAGGTCAGACGGGGGCCACACCTGTATGTCCACCCGCCAGCTGGCCCCGCTGTGTGTTGTGCTGCGGGTAACAAACGTTTCCTGAACCGCAGCGCGCTGCTTTTTGTCTGAAGAAGCAGGACTTGCTCCACCTTGGAAGGAGACGGGAGAACTCGCGGGTAGTTGAAGGACTCAGGGAGGGGGTCACATTCCCACGGGGAGCGGTGCTATAACCCAGAGGTGCCCCTATGACCGGTACTGATGGTGTCCACCAGACAGAGAGAGGCGGAGATGGAAGAGGGGTACGGAAAACAGGCAGTGTAGGGCAGTGGTTCTTACGCTTTTTGGCCCACGGCCCACCCTGCTCAGTGCCGACCATCCTGAGGACCACCAGCCATCCACCCAGGATGACAAAAATGGGTGCAGGAGCAGGCTGGGGGTGTGGGGTCTGGATGGAAGGGTGGCTTTACAAAGAGGAAGGAGGGAGGAAGAAGGAAGGAAGTAGGGAGGGAGGGAGGGAGGGAGAGGGACGAGGAAGGAAGCAAGGAAGGAGGGAGGAAGAAGGAAGGAAAGAAGGAAGGAGGGAGAGAAGAAGGAAGGAAGGAAGGAAGGAAGGAGGGAGGGAGAGAAGAAGGAAGGAAGGAAGGAAGGAATTGGCCTATGATGGTCAGTTTGGGGTGTCCACACAGCGGCGTAAATTCAGAATAACTGACCCAATTCTGAAATCACACAGTGCATGTTCACACGGCAAGCCGTTATTTCGAAATAACGTTGAGCTGGAGGAAGTCTTACTCCAGGGTGTCTACACTGCAGGGTTTTTCCGGAAGTTAATCGTAGCCGGGCGGGTGATGAAATGTTTGGGTGTAAAAAGTACAAACATAATAAAGCGCTGGAAAAACTTCAAACAAAAATTCAGTTTTCTCCACATTTCAGTTGTGTTGCATGTACCCCCCAGAGCAACACTGGTCTCAACCTTGCTTAACTGTTTTGTGCAGGGCAATCGCTCCCTCTGCTGGACAAAACAGCAAAACAGAGCAAGGAAAAGCAAATCATCTTCGAGCAGAGCACAGCTTTCTGGAATATTAAGGGTTCCACACGCAGGGGCTACATCTACAAGGTTTTGTGCAAAACCCGGTGGAGCGTCCACACCTCACGCGCGTTTTTGCACAAATAAATTGGCAGGACAGAGGGCTTTTGCCGGGAGAGCGATTCCTCTCCCCGCGAGGAACGACTCCCTTTTGCGCTACAGCGCTTGCCCAAAAAGGCAGGTGTGGATGCTCCGGAGGGGTTTTTGCACAAGAGACCCCCATCAGAAAAAGCACAGGTGCGCTGACGTGCAGTGTGGACGCTCTCTTGCACAAAAGCACATGGCTTTTGCGATGCGCGTTGAGGTCTGGACGTGCTTTTGCACAAGACGTTTTTGCGCAAGAACTCTTCCGCAAAAGGCTTCTTCTGCAAAAACCCTGCAGTGTCCCAGTGGGTTCCACCTGCCAGCGCGGCGTCAGACAACGGCTGAGTTAGGCACGTCCATTGGGAAAGGAATCGGGGTCTTTAAAAAGGGGCAGAATTTCTCCTGGCCTCCAGCAAGTGCCTGAATTTCTTTCTGCGGTCTCTCTTGCCCCCTGCTGGGGAAACGCAGCATTTCCCCGCTTCGCACAGTTCTAAATGGAGCAATTCCAAATAGGTCGGGGGGAGGGGGGGATCCTCTCTGCTCATACCACAAGGCGAGTGTATTCAGTTTTCTTTCCATTTTTCATCTCCGCTGCTGTCTGGTGTCTGTGCAGGCTGCGTCCTGGAGAGCAAGGCGCTGGCTGCTGGTTTTAAAAAGAAGGCGGAAAGAGATTTGGAGACGCTTCCCTTTCGGACAGGTGCTAAATGAACCGGGTGACCAAGCAAGTGACTTATAACACCTGCCATGGACGGCGGAATTGGGGGAAGATTTTTCAAGGTGGGTGCAAGGATCTGGGGGCTCTGTTTGGCTAAATGTTAGGAGACATTGGTAGTTCGGAGCCGTAAGGGACTGTCACATTTCAGCCCTGTCTCCTTGGAGGAAAGGGAAATCGTATTAGTCGAGTTGCGCAAGGAGCTTGCGGAACTCACTGCCACAGGATACCATCATGGCCAAGATGTGAGTGATGTTCAAAAAAGATTCGGTGATGGGAACACCTAGGATTACATGGGAAGTCTGACATGTATGACAGGCCTTAAACAAAAGCTGGTCAATTGAATCCCAGTAGAATGGTTTTCTGTCCGAAAATGGCATTTCATCCAAGCTAGGCCTGTCCGCTGGAAAGTGCTGATTTCGATCCAATTTCACTTCAGAAAAACAACTGGAGCAGAGCAAGCGGATAAAGTCTGAAACACCCTTTTGTTTCCTCCGTAGCGGACTGGCAAATGTCACCCGGTTCATTTCACAGTGCCTTTGTGTTTCAAAATGGGTCAATTAAAAATTGATTTTTTTTTCCTGTTCAAAACAGAGTCCAGACTCCGACTGAACATTGCAGCTGTTTGACTTGGACGGCTTGGAGAGAGCAGCAATCCAAGTGCTTCGAACGGTCCATGTCTTTGGGAAATGCCAGGTTTGGGGGGCCAATTTGGAATAAAGTTTTCAAAAGTCTTGAAATGTCTCACGGAACAGAAATTCTGTTTCCCTGCCAGCTGCGGGGCACATGCCAACCCTTACGTGATGGGACCGGAGAAGAAACTTCCCTCCTCCGATCTGAGCACAGAACATCCTTCTATCCCACAGCCTGGTACCGGCCACGCTGGAAACAGGGCATTGGAGAAGACAGAACTTCATCTCAGCCTGTTCTAGTGATCCCTTTGGGTCTCCTAACCTCTAGGGTTTTTGCTGAGGGACCTGTCACTGTGGGAGTAGACAGCTGGTTCCTCTCCACTGGGGCACAGTCTGCTTCAACTACAGGTAAGTACCTCCTGCGTTTTGGGTTTTTTTATGCAACAAACATATTTGTATCATTACAAACATGTATTTTCGGTGTATTGATATGGGATGTATGAGCCCTGCATTTAATTCCCACCTCTGCCACAGATGTCCTGCAGGACCTTTGGCAAGGCACTTAATCCTTCCGTGCCTCAGTTTCTCCCTCTGTGAAATAGGTATCATGGAGATTAAGCTGTCAAAGAGCAGGAGGGGAAACAGAGTCACAGAGAGGTGCAGTGACTTGACCAAGTCTCACTGTAGATCAGTGGCAGAGCGGGAAGAGAGCCCAGGTTTCCAGACTGCCAGTGCAGTACTATACCCACTAGACATGCTAGAGTGAGCTGGGTACAATTTTTAGCAAAGGCTGAGATTTGCAAAGCCACCTGAACTATTTTCATGCGCAGTCCTCAAAGAGGAATTGGCCATACAAAGCCCATAGCTGCTCTAAAATACCCAGCCCTCTTTTCCAAGACAGGCTGGACAGACAGACGGATGGCTCACTAGCTGGGCAGAGTGGTCACCCGCTGTAACGAGGGCATCTCACAGAAGTTAATCGTTGCTGAGCTGAGCCGGGGGAGGGTTCTCGTAAAGGGCAGACGCACTGTGCGGATGCCAACAATTTCAAGTTCACATTTGGGAGTGGGACGCGATTGCAAGTGGTGCCAGGTAAGTGTTTCTGTTTCGACTAGCTAAACGCTGCGCTTGTTCCTCTTTGTGAGAGCCTGTGGCCGGGGCAAGTGACTGGAAGGTGGGGAGGGCGACACCCAATGACAAACAGGCAGGGAGACAACATGGGACACACGGGGGTTCAGGAGGGTGTGTAGAGCAACACCCAACGACAAACAAGCAGGGAGAGGTGGGTTTTTGTAGAGCGAGGGACTGCGGTGGGAATGAAGGTGACAGGAAAGTGATATTTGGAGCTGGGACTACACTCCAAGTCCAGCTTGGTAAGCGGTAAATATACAGAGAGGGGTTTGATGTTGCACGGAAGCGTAAGTGGTTCTAGGAGTCACTCCTGGAGGGAGACTGGCCACAATATTTTGAGCCAAGTCGTGCTGCATTGGTGGGTGGGTGGAATTCTGTGTCGAATATTTTTAATGAAAAGTTTCCTTGCTATTTGAGAAAAGCGCGACCTTTCCAAGCTGCAGAGGGGGCCACAAATTCCCTAGCAAGAAATCTCAGCCAAAACACTCACCCGTCTACACTGCAAGCTTTTTGCGCAAGAACAAACGTTCTTGCGCAAAAACTTGCCGAGTGTCTACACTGCACGCGCGTTCTTGCGCAAGCAAATTTACAGTCCAGCGTCGGAAAACAGGCCTTCTCCTGGAAGAGTTATTCCTCGCCCCACGAGGAATAAGCCCTCTTGCGCAAGAGCTCTTCCACAAGAAGGCAGTGTAGACCGGCAACGTGAATTTCTTGCGCAAGAAGCCCCTATGGCTAAAATGGCCATCAGAGCTTTCTTGGGCAAGAGAGCGTCCACACCGCCATGGGCGCTCTTGCGCAAAGCACATCTCTTGCGCAAAAACACATGGCCGTGTGGACACGCTCTTGTGGAAGACCTTTTGCACAAGAACTCTTGCGCAAGAACTGCAGTGTAGATGTAGCCTCAAATTCTCTGCCCCCCTTCCCCAGCCATATACTTTATTTTCGGAACCGACTGACTTTTTGAACACCACTGTCAAGCAGATGGCTCCAAAGAGACAATGGAAAACGCCCCAGACGGTAAGGCAGTGCATCACCGCCTGATGAGAAAGGGAAAATGTCACAAAAACACTTTTATGGACATTTCTGCGTTAGAAAAATGGCAAGATTTTGTCTTTTTTTCCAAATGAGAATTTTTCAGCAATTCTAAGGCCTTCAGTTATTTATATGGAGCCTCCCTGACTTCAAGACGTTGGGTTTATTTCATTTCCCAGTGAGATCCCAGAGAACTTCAAAGGGTTGACTTCTGTAAGTTGAAACTGGGTGACCTTTGTCCCAATCTATCGGCCACTGAATCGTCAGGGGACATTATGTGAGCTTGTTCTCCTAGCAGTTCCTGCAAACTTCACACCACAGTGGGCAGGAAAGTAGTACCTAGAATTCATATTCTGCAATGGCATTAAATTGAGAGTAAATCCAAATACTCTTTCTCTTTCTTTCTCTCTCTTCCTCCCTCCCTCCCTCCTTTCTTTCTTTCTTTCTTTCTGTTGTCACTGAGCCCATGAATTAGATGGGAGTGGGTAGAAAGATGAAGCTTTTCAAGACTGTCAAGCGTACTTGGCTGTCCAATTCCCAATAACACTGTGTAGGCACGAAGGCAATGCAGTGGGCGTCTGGACATCTCAGCCAGACTCTTGCCTTGGTGGGGCGTGTGTTAGATCTGGTTCCCCCCAGCCTGGCTCTGGCCCTCTGGCTGTGTGTGGTGTGGGGGGAGGTTGGCTGCCTGCTGAGCTGCGGGTTTTGTAAAGCTCTCAGTGAGAGTGTGGCTGGTTCCAGCACCAGGACGCTCACTTTTGGGACGGGGACCCAGCTGTCTGTGTGCCCAGGTCAGTGTCCCCAGCACAAACCCTCTGGACACGCAGGCCGGAACCCCGGCCGCTGCCAGTGTGTGCTGAGTCCAGCGGAGTGACCCCAGCAGAGGGTGGATTGGCCTACGGGCACCGTGTCTGCCCGAGGGCTGGGGCCGCAGCCAGCGTCACCTGGCGATGAATGAGACCAGCGGCCAGTCTGTGCTCACGCCTCTGTAGAGAAACTTCCCGGCCTCCCTGGCCAGGAAGGGGACCCTTGTGGGTGCGGGTGGGCAGGCGATGGGGACGGAATCTCAGGCACCCGAGTGCACAGCAAAAGTGACAGACTTTGGGCCAGGCCTTTGCCCCTTCAGCAGAGTGAAAGTCTGGAGAAACTCCACGGAGAGTTGCCAGGACTTCTTCACAATCTTAGCCCAGTGCCCAACTCCCTTAGGAAGGTAACGATAGACAGAGGGGGCGCATAGGGGTAGATAGATAGATAGATAGATAGATCGATAGATAGATGGATAGATAGATAGATAGATCGATAGATAGATGGATAGAGGGGGTGTGTGGGGATAGATAGATAGATAGATAGATAGATAGATAGATAGAGGGGGTGTGTGGGGATAGATAGATAGATAGATAGATAGATAGATAGATAGATAGATAGAGGGGGTGGGTGGGGATAGATAGATAGATAGATAGATAGATAGATAGAGGGTGGGTGGGGATGGATAGAGGGGTGTGTGGGGATAGATAGATAGATAGATAGATAGAGGGTGGGTGTGGGGATAGATAGAGGGGGTGTGTGGGGATAGATAGATAGATAGATGGGGTGTGTGGGGATGGATGGATGGATCACATCATGTAACCAACAGACCTTACATTTCAGAGAGGAAGAGAGGGTGAGTTTTTGTTAAGGGCTTAGATGCTGTGAGTAACACCAATGACAAGCTCACTTTTGGGAGTGGGACAAAATTAACAGTAGTGCCAAGTAAGTCACTCGGTTTTGGGTAAAGAATTTTTTGGATGGGCTTTACAACGAAGTCTAAGGGATCCGAATCCCATTGGTTCCAAGGCAAGTTGGGCACCAAACTCTTAGATTGTTTTGAAAATCCCCAGCTAAAATATGAGTGTCCGTTAATTGTTGGTGCGAATCATCTAAATGGAGGAGGAGGGCTGAGCTTCATGTAATTAATTATATGAATAATGAGTTAGAGATTCCGAGACATGTAGGGGTGGAAGAGACCTCAAGAGGTCATCTAGTCCAGTGTTTCTCAACCTTTTTTTATAAAGTACTTTTTAAAAAAAAATTATAAGTTCCCCCAATACCTAAAGTTTTCAGACACACGTAAATTGTTTCTACCATTGCACGCATTTGTTTAAACAACTGAATCATAGCCAGTTGGGCGATTACATTTTTGGGTGTAAAAAGTACAAAACTAATAAAACGCTGTAAAACTTCAAACAAAAATTCAGTTTTCTCCACATTTCAGTTGTGTTGACGTGCCCCCAGACTTCTCTCGAGCACCCCTCAGGGTACGCGTACCACTGGTTGAGAAACACTGCTCTAGTCCATCTTTTGCTCTGCGTCAGGATAAATTTTGCGTAGATGACCCCGACAGATATGTTACCTTTTTAAAACCACCAGCAATGGGGATTCGAGCACCTTATGCCACAGAATGAAGAGGAGCTGAATTCTCTTTTTGGCCATTGAGTGTTTTTGTAAAGCAGTTGGCTGGTGTGCGAATGATGCCAGCAACAAAGTGACTTTCGGTGCTGGCACGAGATTGACAGTGCGACCTGGTAAGGAAGATGGACTGGAGACGGGGTGGACCGGAGAGGGGGTGGAGATCACAAAAGCTCATTTCTGTTTTGAGAGTGGTCTCCCATGCGCGCCGTTGGCGATAAGCGCGGTAACAATTTTTAGGGTCATTGCTAGCGGAATTGTCTTTGATGCCAACCCAATAGTGTTGTCGAGAATGTCGTTTTATGGTGAATCCCACTTGCCTCAATAAGATGGTGCTGGGAAAGCGTTCACCTGCATGGCCACTTGGACGGTCACGTCGCTGGTTAGAAAAGGAGTGAGAACCTCTAGTTGGGGAGCTAGGGAAGGCGACCGGAACGCGGATGAAAGTTACACTCCACCCTGTTTGTAAAGCCCCGGGTGACCGTGTAAGACTCGGGGGGACAGGTTTCAGCTCACATTTGGAAGAGGGACAAGGCTTAAGGTCAATGCAAGTAAGTTTGCAAGTATCATAGAATCACAGAACCATAGAGCTGGAAGAGACCTCAGAAGGTCATCAAGTCCAGCCCCCTGCTCTAGGCAGGACCAATCCCAACTAAATCAACCCGGCCAGGGCTTGGTCAAGCCGAGACTTAAACACCTCTAGGGATGGAGATTCCACTACTTCCCTAGGGAACCCATTCCAGTGCTTCACCACCCTCCTAGGGAAATAGTTTTTCCTAATATCCAACCTGGACCTCTCCCACCACAACTTGAGCCCATTGCTCCTTGTTCTGCCATGTGTCACTACTGAGAACAGCCTTTCTCCAGTAGTTATTGGAGTTCTCATCCCCTAGATGTTCAAGTCCAGGGGTGGCGTTAGATCACCGGGTCTGAGTTGGCCTCCTGTATGACACAGGCCTGAGCTTTCACTCCGTTGTCCCCATATTGAGCTGAAGAACTTGTGTTTGACTAAAATGTATCTTCCAGAAGTGACCCAGTCGTGAAGACATCAGGAGAATGGGATCTCACCTCTTCCATTAGTCGTTCGCACCAATAGTTCACCCTCACCGCTAAAATGAGTGTGCCGTGTTTCTAATTGGGGTTTGTCTGGCGTTAGCGTCCAGCCACTAAGCCAATGTCTCGTCGGTGACAGGGGACAAGTACGATTCGTTAAGTAATAATGAAGTAAATTAGCACTAAACAACTCTAGTGTACTGAGTACGGATCGTGACTGGGTCTATATTTATCCCTTCGACTTTCAGCTGGCATGGTTGACGTTATACGTTCTGCTGACAAAATAGATCTTCATAAAAATTAAGGTCACTTTACACGAAGGCCATTGCTACTTGGCCCTGTGAGACACGGAGCCAGATTCTTGGCTGCAGTATGTGGCTAAGGAAAGGGTCCCTGGCAGGGAAAGTTATTCAGCTGCTTTTTGTAAAGCCCTGAGTTACGGTGTAATGCTGGCGCCAGCGGATACGCACTTATCTTTGGAAGGGGGACAAAATTGACCGTTGAGCCAAGTAAGTCTGAGTTTTGACAGCAATTTACGGTAGTTTAGACCAAGAACGACAGGCGTGGCTGTCTAAAGGGAAGCTCCCATGTCCCTTATTGGGTCCATTTTGGTCAATTTTCAACGCTTCTGAGAATGTTGGCAATTAAAAAACCCCTAGCTATTCAATTGGTGCTTTCATGGGATTCTCAGATGGCCCTTACAGGAATTTGGCTTGCAAAAGATGCCCAAATGTGCTAGTTTCCTTTGAAAACCTCAGTTTTAAAGCTTTGAATTTCCGGCTCCTGTAAGGGGAATGTGTGAGTGGCTCTATTGTGGGCGAAAAGGGAAGGTGAGGCAGGCACAGATTTTAAACGAGGGTTCTGTAATGCTAACGGACACTTACTTACCATTGGCTACCGAGACATGCAACACACTCGTTTTCGTAGCATTCGTCCCGCTGCGCTTTTGCAGTGTGGACGCTCTCTTTTGGAAGAAGTTTCTTTGGGAAGATCTCTTCTGAAAAAAGCTTCTTCCGAAAGAAGCCTGCAGTCTAGACGTAGCCTGAACAGAAGCTATGAAAGTCACGTAGGCGCCGGTGCGGATTTTACCCTACAGCTAGATTCTGCCACCTTTTAACCAGGCCTTACTCGGGAATTGAGTTTAGCTTCTCCCATTTTCACTGGGGTGAGGGGAACCCTGGGGTGTGGATTTAAGGACTGGGGGAGTCGGGGTCAGGATCTCATTGAGAGCCAAGGGAACAGAGGTGCCCCGTTCAGGAAGGTTCCTTCACAAATCCCCACCTGCTTGTCCAGGTTGTGGCTTTCAAAGACCATCTGCTTGAGTTTTCGTAAAGCGTCTGATGACAGTGGGATGTTGGTACCAACAATAAGTTCATCTTCGGGCAGGGGACATCCTTGAAAGTAATTCCTGGTGAGTGAGAAAACTCAGCCATGCTTTGCAAGGGCTCCTTCATCCACGGAACGCATTTCATTGAGTGTGTGGGCTAAAGTCACTCCGGATTCTGCAAAGAGCGTGACACAGGAGCATAAGGACAAGATGTAGGGTTAGGTGAATTTGAAACCCCACCTACTATAAGGTTTGGAAGACCTGGCACCCATAAGTTGTAGTTAGTCATTCAAATATAGTAGGCAGATATGAAAATTACAGCCTCCCCGTCTCCCCATACACCCCCTCTATCTATCTATCTATCTATCTATCTATCTATCCCCACACACCCCCTCTATCTATCTATCTATCTATCTATCCCCACACACCCCCTCTGTCTATCTATCTATCTATCTATCTATCTATTTTAGCCAGGGGATAGAAATGGTGTCCCTGGCCTCTGTTTGTCAGAGGCTGGAGAAGGATGGCAGGAGACAAATCGCTTGATCATTGTCTTTGGTTCACCCCCTCCGGGGCACCTGGCGCTGGCCACTGTCGGCAGACAGGCTACTGGGCTAGATGGACCTTTGGTCTGACCCAGTACGGCCGTTCTTATGTTCTTACGTTCTCTTTCTTTCTTTCTTTTGGAATAAGTTCCAAAAGACAAGGAGATTCAAAATCCCCCCCACCCATAGATGCTTGTACCACTTTCAGTGCTGGCGTTCTTGTAAAGCTTTTGATGACTGTGTGACTTCTGGTGGGAGCTATACGGTTATCTTCGGGCAGGGGACACGGTTAACAGTCAATCCAAGTAAGTGGAAAGCTCAGAAAGACTTTACAAGGGTCGGTTGAAAGTCTGACAATGATCGTAGCCTAGTTTTTATGCTTTTCTTGTTGGTGAGATGGCAGTGGAATGCAGCCAGCTCCCAGTCGATGAAGGGGATAAAAGGCCAGGTCCTTAACCAATGTACACCTCCATTAAAGGCAATGGAGCCAGGCAAATTTCCATCACCTGGAGACCGAGTGCGTGGTCCATAAATACAGATTCTCCATCAGTTTCTTCATAGGTGGCAGCGGAAAAAGGGAAGTAGATAAAGTGTCCATTGTCTTTGTACTTTCATTTGTGTCTAACATGGGGTTTTATGAAGTTGTGAAGTAGAGTTTCTCTTGCTGAAAGAGAGGGGCAGAACCTACCTAAAAAGGTGTCACAAAGAGGAAGGAGAAAAATTATTCTCCACAGCCTCTGAGGATAAGACAAGCAGCAATGGGCTTAAACTGCAGCAAGGGAGGTATAGGCTGGACATTAGGAAAAACTTCCTAACTGTCAGGGTGGTGAAACACTGGAATAAATTGAATAGGGGGGTTGTGGAATCTCCATCATTGGAGATATTGAAGAGCAGGTTGGACAGACACCTGTCAGGGATGGTCTAGATCAGTGGTTCCCAACCTTTTTCGGTCCCTGTACCCCCTTGGCTTTTAGTAAACCTTCCCGTACCCCCTATTCAATAGGAAAGGAAATAAATTCTAGACTCTAGAATCCACAACTTTTTTCACTACCACGACTACTTTGGGAATATTTCAATTAGGATAATCTAGTTATTTACCAAATATTCCCTGTACCTCCTTGACAAGCTTCTCGTACCCCCTGGGGGTATGCGTACCCCAAGTTGGGAACCCCTGGTCTAGACGGTGCTTGGTCCTGCCGTGAGGGCAGGGGACTGGACTTGACCTCTCGAGGTCCCTTCCGGTTCCAGTGCTCTGTGACTCTAGGAAAGTCTTCGCTGAGCGTCACTGGGCATGGTGGGTGAAAGTGAGCAGCAAGAGTTTCCCTAACGCTACCCGGCAGAGCGCAAGGGGGTACTGCCTCTGAGCAGGTCACATCTGGAAAGGGGGCAGCGCCCTCGGTTTACCCGGTAGCTCTCAGGGAATAGAATTCCCTGGTGATGGAGGAGCGGGCACACCACTGGCTTGTGAACTGACCATCACTTGGCACCGAATCCCCTTGGTGCGCCCAGGAATCCTGCCATAAAGGCCACTGCCGACCAAAGCCCGCGCTACGAGCCATGGGCCGAGGGTCTGTGATCGCAGACTCAGTCCCTCCGCCGGTGTACATTATCACGGCCCCGCGGGAGTGCGGGAACCTCGTGGGAGTAAGTGAAGGGAGCGTCCGTCCCTCTCGCAGGCTCGCTGAGGTCAAGAGACCTACTTGCGGGGGTGTCTGAGCACCCCAAGGCGGCTGGGTTCAAAGCTGACTTGACACGTTTTTGTAGAGGTCTGTGTGATGGTGCTACACCGGCAACAGCTATAAACTCACATTTGGGAGCGGAACACACCTGAGAGTCAGCCCAAGTAAGTCCAGAGATAACCAGCCACGGTCCTTTAGGCAACACCATCTCAAGGCGGCAGCTGTGAATTTCATAGCCCCTTAGGGTATGTCTAGACTACATGGCTCCGTCGACAGAGCCATGTCGTCTAGACATACCCTTACAGGATAGAGACTCACGTTTCCCATTCACCAGAGGGGTTGGGATTTTCAGGTGAGTCTCCGAGGGGAAGGCGCCCCGATCGCATACCCAGATAGTAGGGGGATGGGGGCAGTCTAAGATTGCCCGGAATAGGGACTGGCATGTTCGGGGTGCAGCACGGAAGGGGAGTTTTTGTAAAGTGTTGAGGGGCTGTGGGAAACAGCTATGAGAAAGCTGCGTTTGGGAGCGGAACACAATTAAACATCGTGCCAAGTAAGTGGTTTAACTTCCGCTGGAGAACCACGGAGAGCTTAGATCTCAGGCATCTCTGGATGGAAGCAAGAAGGCGAATGGCATATCAGGGTGCATTAAGAGGAGCATTGCCAGCAGATCCAGAGAAGTGATTATTCCCCTTTATTCGGCTCTGGTGAGGCCACATCTGGAGTATTGTGTCCAGTTCTGGGCCCCCCACTACAGAAAGGATGTGGACGCATTGGAGAGGGCTCAGTGGAGGGCAACCAAAATGATTAGGGGGCTGGAGCACATGACCTACGAGAAGAGACTGAGGGATTTGGGTCTGTTTAGTCTGCAGAAGAGAAGAGTGAGGGGGGATTTGAGAGCAGCCTGCAACTTCCTGAAGGGAGGTTCCAAAGAGGATGGAGAGAGGCTGTTATCTGTGGTGGCAGGTGGCAGAACAAGGAGCAATGGGCTCAAGTTGCGGTGGGAGAGGTCCAGGTTGGATATTAGGAAAAACTCTTTCCCTAGGCGGGTGGGGAAGCACTGGGATGGGTTCCCTAGGGAGGGGGTGGAATCTCCATCCCTAGAGGTGTTTAAGTCCCGGCTTGACACAGCCCTGGCTGGGTTGATTTAGTTGGGATTGGTCCTGCCTTGGGCAGGGGGCTGGACTTGATGACTCCTGAGGTCTCTTCCAGCTCTAGGATTCTGTGATTCTAGGATTAATAAACACTGGATTTGCAGAGGGAGTGCAACGCGTTGTTCTCAAGTGGCTGCCTGGTGTGTCAATAATGCGGGTCCCCGGGTGACATTTGGAGCTGGCACTCGGCTGAGCGGGCGACCGGGGACGCAAGAGGCAATGTTTCTTGCTGAAACGAATGTGGCTGGTGCGTGGGCGTCATTCCAGCCATGTGTGGTGTTGGCTAAGAGTATTGAGAGTCACCCGCAGTTTTTGCAAAGCTGTTTGTGGTGGTGTGACACTGGCAGTGGCTATGGGAAGGTGACATTTGGACAGGGCACACACCTGTCTGTACAGCCAAGTAAGTAAATTCTAGTAAGTCTAGTAAATGAACAAAACCCAACTCACACTCTCCCTAAATACATCCCCTGCCCCGATCCTCACCTGGCGTGAACTGGCCCCATTCCATCGGACTCAGACCCCCAGCGGGTGGGACGCAAAGTCGCAAGTATCTGACTGGTTCAAGTATCGCACGTAGGTTTTTACACCCCGGCCCCTTGTAACTCCGTAAAAGGTTCTGTAAGTTTGCTGGACAAAAGCAGGACCCGACATAGTGGTCCTCGGGGAAGGGTTTGTTCTTTACATGGAGGAGGAGTTTGTGGGAGTTTTGTGCTCTCTGCCCTCCTAAGGGTATGTCTACACTGCACGGCTATTTTGGAATAAGCTATTCCGGGACAGCATGTCTACACTGCAGAGCAGCCTCAAAATGAGTCTGAGGCCAGGTCCCCGAATGTGGACGCGCTATCTCGATTTAGAGCTCTGGAGGTGGGGGGGAATAACTAAGAACAGCCCCGGGGAGGGGTGCGTCCACAGTGCAGCTATTTCGAAGTAGCTATTTCGGAAGAGGCATTATTCCTGGTGGGATGAGGGTTGCAGACGTCGGAATAAGCCGCCCGTTACGTTGCTGTTATTTGGAAATAACGGAATGGCTGTGCAGACGCTCGCACTGTTATGTCGGAATAACGCTCGCTCTTCCGAAAGAACGGTGCAGTGTAGACGCCCCCTTATGGTTTGGAGGTTTTTCTAACTGGTGTCATGGCTTGAGAGTCCCTTGTTTGCACCTTAGTTCTTATAAGTTGAACCGCTTTGTTTAAATCCCATTGATGTCAAAGCTTTGACTTCTGTAAGGTACCATATGGCTACCGCTCAGAGGTATAGGTTCTCCCCATTTTCCCCATTATTCCAAGAATAATCTGAATGCAGCATATTTACATCTCATGGGCTAGGACAGTGTTTCTCAACCAGTGGGACGAGCACCCTTAAGGGTACTGGAGAGAAGTCTGGGGGGCACGTCCACACAACTGAAATGTGGAGAAAACTGAATTTTTGTTTGAAGTTTTACAGCGCTTTATTATTTTTGTACTTTTTACACCCAAAACTTTCATCGCCCGCCCGGCTACGATTAAGTTGTTTAAACAAATGTGTTGCAATGGTAGAAAAAAAATTGTGTGTCTGAAAACTGTAGGTACTGGAGGTACGTCTAATTTTTTTTTAAAAAGGGGTACTTATACTTTTTGTGTGAAAAGGGGTACTTTATAAAAAAAGATTGAGAAACACTGGACAAGGTGTCTGAAATGACATTTGCAACAGGACAAATTTGGGAGTAAATTCTAGTAAGACAAATCTCTCTTTCTTTCTCTCTCCTTCATTCCGTCCATCCATCCCGCCCTGAAGATCCATGTAGCTTGAAAGCTAGCCTCTTTCCCCAACAGGCGTTGGTCCGCTCCCCTCTCCCCGGGTCTCAGCACCGTCTGTCCGTTTGCTAATGTGTTCAGAGCGGAGTGGGATCGGTTCTGCTCACTTAGGAGGGGAGGGTTGAAAAAGGATGCCCTCAAGTTTTTGTAAAGCTTCTGATGACAGTGCTAAGGTTGGTGGCACCGAGAAGTTTATCTTTGGGCAGGGGACTCGCTTAACCATAATCCCAGGTAAGTGGAGGCATCAGAAACTCTTTATAACTGTCTCATTTTGTGGTTTGAAAACGTCTTATTCTACTGCTGACCCGTCAGCCCAGGGCTCCACCTCGCCCCGAATCGGGTCTCCTTGAGCGGCCCACAACAAATGGACAGAGCAGGGACATCTGGGGGAAATCCACCACCGCCTTCCCCTCCTGGCTTCTGGTGGTCAGGGATTCCGGGTCACTGTGCGATTTCATCCTTCATCCTCTTGGCTAATAGCCGTTGATGGACCTGGCCTCTGGGGAGGTAGCCCGTTCTTCTCTAAAGTCACTCAGTGTTTATTGTCGCTCATCGTTCAACGAGACGTGTCCTTCTGTGGGGCTGGCAGAGGGAATAAGGACTGTCTGTTAGGACGTGCCTAGGATTTTTTCGAAAAAAGTAGCCTTTTTTCGGAAAAACTTCACCGGCGCCTAGACTGCAGCCACATTCTTTCGGAAGTAAATTGAAAGAACGCGGCAGTTTTTTCGATCGCGGTAAACCTCATTTTACGAGGAATAACGCCTTTTTCCAAAAGTACTCTTTCGAAAAAAGGCGCTATTGAATGCAAAGTGTGCTTTTTCAAAAGAGAACATCTAGACTCGCTTTCGAAAAAATGGCTCGCTTTTTCGAAAAATCTCCTCGTAGTCTAGACACTCTCTTTCGAAAGAGGCTTGTAGTCTAGATGTAGCCTTAGCGTGGGGCTAAGTCCTTGAACTTGTAGCTATTAGCTTAGCTCGATTTGAGTCAATGGCTCTAGGTCACCAATGTAGCAGGTTGATGGTTCATGGACCCACTGTCTCCAACAGAGTCATAGACACTAATAAGTATCTGCTTGGATGGGAATGGGTTAAGCAATGGGCTTAAACTGCAGCAAGGGAGGTTTAGGTTGGACATTAGGAAAAAGTTCCTAACTGTCAGGGTGGTGAAACACTGGAATAATTTGTTTAGGGGGGTTGTGGAATCTCCATCACTGGAGATATTGAAGAGCAGGTTGGATAGACATCTATCAGGCATGGTCTAGACCAGGGGTTCCCAACCTTTTTCAGTCCCCGTACCCCCTTGGCTTTTAGTAAACCTTCCCGTACCCCCTATTCAAGAGGAAAGGAAATAAATTCTAGACTCTAGAATCCACAACTTTTTTCACTACCACGACTACTTTGGGAATATTTCAATTAGGATAATCTAGTTATTTACCAAATATACCCTGTACCCCCTTGACAAGCTTCTCGTACCCCCTGGGGGTACACGTACCCCAGGTTGGGAACCGCTGGGCTAGATGGTGCTTGGTCCTGCCATGAGGGCAGGGGACTGGACTCGATGACCTCTCGAGGTCCCTTCCAGTCCTAGTGTTCTAGGATTCTATGGTAAAATAGAAAAGTGGGTGGACCGAGGAGTGTACGTGAAAAGAAAAGAAAAGAAAAGGGGGACGTGTTTCTTTCCTGAATGCTTTTCTTTTTGCCTAATTGAGGGTTTTATTTTAGCCTCTCTCCCCCTAGTATCTGAGCACCTTCCCGTGAACTTTGTAATAAACGCAGGTCACCCAAAGGGCATCCCCCGTCATGGTTGCTCCTTTGAACTAGGGCCCCTGTGGACCGGCCTAGCCTGGAAGAGGCGGTGGAGAACACCTCTCCGTGCTGTTCTAGCCAAAGCGAATGTGACAGTGACACCGACAAGCAGCGGTTTTTGTAAAGCCCTTTATGCAGGTGCAGCATTGGTGGTGGCGCTGAAACACTCACCTTCGGGGCCGGGACGCGCTTGCTTGTGCATCCAAGTAAGTTGGGGTGACAGCATTTGCAGGGCCGGTTCTTGGCTGGGGTACGTTGCTCCACCGAGACCACGGGGCCGGACCCCTTGGTGGTGCAAACCAGCACCGCCGCAGTGGGACCAATGGGCCAACTACTCCCGCTAGAGCAGTTCATAACTGCTCCTTCTGACTCACTGAGCCAGATTCCCCACCGGTGAACCCTCCCATGGCTGCACTGGAGTCACGAGAGTCGTGACACCAGCTTGTGAATCCGAGTTTCCGTGCGCGTGCCTTGCACAACCAGTGGCACAACTGGCTGGGGGGGTTGGAGCAGTGTCAGGGAGCTGGGCATCCGGCCCGCACACTGAGAGCCCAGGCCATGGCGTGGCTAGAAATGGAGCGAGGCGGCTGGTGTAAACCTGCACTGCTCCTTTAAAGTCAATGAACCAGCCCTAGACTCACTCCAGCTTCCTTCCCCACTAACTGCCCAGCCCCATAGGACGGGGTAACGCTGCTTGGGGTAGCCACAGGCTCACCTTGGGGACAGGGGCGTACCTTAGTGTGTGTCCAAGGAAGTCTGCAGGGGATCGTGTGCTTTGAATAGGACCCTACGAGGTGCCTGCCTGGGTCCAAGTAGGAGTCCGTCTGGCCCAGACTCTTTTGCCTGCCAGGGACCGGTTTCTGCAGCTTCACGGGAAGGTGCCACAAAACCTTTCCTGGTCAGTCTTGGGATCATCTTCCCACTTCTCTCACGCTGTGACTGTCTGGTACCGCGGCGGGGGAGTGTCTGCGCGCACCGTGAGAACTTAGGGGCATCAGCTTTGAAGGTAGCCAGGAAAAAAGCGGGGGGGGGGGGGGAGTGAACACCGATGCAGCTGGTTTTCGTAGAGGCCTGTGTCATGGTGCTACTCGGCCAGTGCTGGCAAAGTCACATTTGGGAGCGGGACACGCCTGAGAGTCAAACCAAGTAAGTCGCGAGAGAACCAGCCATGAGCGTGGAGGGGAAAATCTCAAAGGCAGTTCTGAAAATGCTCAGGGCCATCGGGGTTTGGACACTGGTCTCCAGTTAATGAATAAAGCCAGGATTTGTCAAGGACCAGCTGGGGATGGATGGATAGATGGATGGATGGATGTGGGGATGGGTTGGTGGGTGGATGGATCTATGAATGGATGTGGGAATGGATAGAGCTGGGGATGGATGGATGGATGGATGGATCTGGGGATGGATGGATGTGGGAATGGATAGAGCTGGGGATGGATCTGGGGATGGATGGATGGATGAATCTGGGAATGGTTGGATGGATGGTTGGATGGATGGATGGGTGTGGGGATGGATAGAGCTGGGGATGGATGGATAGATGGATGGATGGATGGGTGGGTGGATGGATCTATGGATGGATAGATCTGGGGATGGATGGATCTATAGATGGATCTATGGATCTGGGGATGGATGGATGGATGGATGGATGGATTTGGGGATGGACAGATGGATGGATGGATAGTGTGTCATTTCAAATTCTGAGCATTCTGTGTCATTCTTTGCAGAGGAGAAGGGGAGGCAGGTTTTTGTAAGGGGCTGAGGGGCTGTGGGAAACAACAACAAAGTCACATTTGGGAGTGGAACCCAACTAAATGTGCTGCCAAGTAAGTGGCTTGGTTTCAGGTTGAGAAAGTTTCACATCTTAGATCACAGGGGTCACTGGCCTGACCGACTGGAGCAAAGGGCCACGTTGGTCGGCCGCCGCCACGCAAGAGTCATCGGCGGGTTTTGTACTAGCGGGTGGTCGGGATGAGGCTTGCAAAGCGCGGGGCTGGGCTGGGGGTGTTGCTGGCCCACAAGTGGCATTGGGAGCCGGCACTAGATGGGACGTGCACCCTGGGGAGGGGGGGGGGATTGTTCCTAGTGGAATGAACGTGGCATGGACCACGAGCCCACCCCGACGGTGATTCAGATGTCAAGAGCAGGTCTTGTCAGCGTCTCCAGCGCTCCCATGGGTATAACCACCCGTTGTCGTAAAGCCTCTTGTGAAGGTGCAACATGGGGACCGCCCGCGGGAATCCCCTTTGGGCTTCTCAGCATGTCCAAGTAAGTGCGAACCAACCGCGCTCTCTACATACGGAGAGAGCCACATTCCCAGCGGGTGGGAATTAGCGCCAGTCCAGTGGAGACCACGGGCCACGTCCCCAGCTGATGTACATTAGCTTGGCTCAGTTGGAGTCAACAGGGCCCGGCCATCAAATCTAAGTGGCTCCATCCATGTGGCCCAACACTGTCACTCCAAATGTTTCCTTTTTCACTCTGCCACTGCTTCTTAGCCAGCGGCTCCACGTCTCTGTGGGTGCAGTGAGAGGCGCACACACGGGAGATGTAGGGAAGGGGTATTTTAGTGCAGGGGTTTGCTGGGGAAATCCTTGTGTTGGGTGTTGCTGGATCTGCGGCCCTTTCCTCCCGCCCCTCTCATTTTTGTGGGGACGTTGCCTGGAGTCCTACCTTTGCCCCGATTTCTGTACTTTTCTCGCTGCCGCGGGAGGGGCAGGGAAGGTGGGTTTTTGTAAAGCGCCAAGAGGCTGTGGGGAACAGGAATGACAAAGTCATCTTCGGGGGTGGAACAAAATTGCGCGTCGTGCCAAGTAAGTGGCTTCATTTCAATGAGCGTATGGAGCATCCAAGGGGACGGATCCCTGGAGCGGATCAGAAATCATAGAATCATAGGAGCCCAGGGTGGGCAGAGACCTCAGAAGGTCATCACGTCCAGCCCTCTGCCCAAAGACCAACCCCAACTCAATCAACCCATCCAGGGCTTTGTCAAGCCGAGCCTTAAACACCTCTGAAATGACACAGGCGAGATTTCTTCCGTTCCTAGTTTGCAGGAACTGTCCCACCCTCTCAGAAAATTTCCAATCAGAGTTTCACCAACTTGTTTTAAAAGTGAAGCAGATGCTTTGCCACTTTATGAAAGTCCCGCGGACTCCCGAGGGAAGAGAGGTGCATGGCCAGACAAATACGGCTGCTTTGATGCATGATTTGCCCTGCTCAGCCAGAGAGAAATTCAAGCGTTAAAATCACAGGGCCAGAATGAATGAGGGCGAATGTGTCATAGAGTGACTTGGTATTCCCTTTGAATTCACATTCAGGGATGGGGCACGTTTCAGCATAAACCCCCGCACGTAAACGTAATTCAGTCAGTCTGTCTCTGTGTCAATTCACCGGCCCTGGAAGGAGGTGAATGCTCCTTGCAGAAACAGGGAAAAATCGGAGACCACCCAAACCGCTGAAATGCTCGCGTTTTTGTAAAGCTTTTGAGGACTGTGAGAACGCTGCTGGCAGCTATAAACTTCAGTTCGGGCAGGGGACGCATCTGACAGTCAATCCAAGTAAGTGGCTGGAGCACAAAACTCCTTGCTGCTTCCCCTGTGCAGCCACGATGGACCAGCGCGAGAGAAACTCAGGACCCCCGTGTAAGAATTATCAAACCGATTTGAGTGAGCGGGGTTTGTTCAAAAAAAAGCAAGTGTCCTGTGTCAATTCACATATGGGGAAGGGATTTATGTGAGATTCGATCCCGGAAGATCCCTCATTCTCGCTCCCCTTCGTTATCAGCCAGCTCCCTCGTCCCCCTTTCTCTCCCCAGGAGCTAGCTGAATTGTAATAGAGGGGCAGCCGTGTTAGTCTGATCGTGGTAAAACAAAAAGAACAAATATGCAGCACTTTAAAGACTAACAAGAGAGTTTATTAGATGATGAGCTTTCGTGGGCCACGATCTGATCTGAGGAAGTGGGTCTGGCCCACGGAAGCTCATCACCTATTAAACCATCTTGTTAGTCTTTAAAGTGCTGCACGTTTTTTCCTTTTGTTTTACCAGGAGCTAGCTGTGAGTTGTGCTTTCGGCAGGTCGCAGGCGACAGGTTCTCGTGTGCGAGGCAGGGGGCATTGGAAGCTCACCCTTGGCTCATGGGAGGCGGTTTTGGTAAAGCTTTCCCTGGCGGTGGTAGCACAAGCTACAGAGTTACCTTGGGGAAGGGGACGCACCTGGCGGTCCAGCCAAGTAAGTGGAGAGAGCCAAGTCCCGTTGAAAGGAATCTGTCTGGAAAGAACCCGCGGTTAGCGATGTCCCGCCTCTGGAACAGGGAGTTGGTGTGAATCCGGGAGGGCCCGTTTACACGACAGTGTTATTTCGAAATAACTCACCTGATTCTGAACTAGCAAGGGGGGCCGGGCGTCCGCTCAGCAAGCCCGTCATTTCAGAATGATTTCGAAATCGCAGGCTTCTCATTCGAAATGAGAAACCCTCATTCCAGGGGGATCTGCCTATTTCACAATGGCTATTTCGGACGCGCCGCTGCTGCTAGTGCCAAATAGCGCCTCCCCAGCGCCTTTGCAAGGAATTACTTCCCGGGGCTCCACAGAGACGGCCCGCCTCCGCATTAGGGGGGCCGGCCTCGGACTCATTTCGAGGCTTCCCTGCAGTGTGGCTGCGCTATTTCCAAAGAGTTATTTCGGGAGTGATTATTCCAAAATAGCTTATTTCGAAATACCCTTGTCGTGCAGACCCATCTTAAGTGAGTGAGGACACCCAGGAAGTGACAGCTACCTCTGTGCTGTGTCTGGGAGACAGACAGACAGACAGACAGACGTGGCCCAGCGGGCTTGGAACAGAATCTGTATAAACACCTCGTTTGATGGATGAGTGAGAGGACACAGAAGTGGAGATTGTCCCTTGATTCTCGGCTCTCTGTCCCTCTTGGGGTTTCACGCTGCCCCCTGCCCTGTTTCCATGGGGGATTATTGGCTTTCTGCACAAACTGGGATAACACCACCTCCCCCACACACACGCACACACAATAGCGTGTGGTAGAGACGAGTTCTGGTGCCGAACCAAGGGACAAAGCGTGAGCTGGTTTCTCTTGGCATCTCTCCACTGTCTCAAACCGTTTACATGGGAATGTGGGACGGAGTCTTTCTGGTCTGGATCACAGGGAAGAAAGGCGCGGGGGTTGGGGAGGATCTTTTTGGCAGGGGGGTTTCAAACCGCGAGTCTGCGACAGCACCACTGGTTTTTGTAAAGCTCCTGACTGCAGTGTAACACGGGGGACAGTTACGGGAAGGTCACATTCGGAAAGGGGACAAGAGTGTCTGTGATCCCAAGTAAGTGCAGCGGACGGAGCTCGGCTGGGAATATCGATGGGACAGACCCTTTCGGGGGGCAAGGGGCTGCGCGGGGGATCTGGCCTCGTTAGGTTTCGTGGAGCTAAGCTGGATTATCCCAGCTGGGAATCTGGCACCACTGAATTCAGTCAAACTGCGTTTACACCAGATAAGAAACTGGTCCCTTGATTTAATGGAGCAATACAATAGATAGATAGGTAGATAGATAGATAGATGGGGCAGTGTATGGGGACAGACAGACAGACAGACAGAGGGGGCAGTGTATGGGGACAGACAGACAGAGGGGGCGGTGTGTGGGGACAGACAGACAGACAGAGGGGGCAGTGTCTGGGGACAGACAGACAGACAGACAGAGGGGGCGGTGTCTGGGGACAGACAGACAGACAGACAGACAGAGGGGGCAGTGTATGGGGACAGACAGACAGACGGAGAGAGGGGGCGGTGTATGGGGACAGACAGACAGAGGGGGCGGTGTCTGAGGACAGACAGACAGACAGAGGCAGTGTATGGGACAGACAGACAGACAGACAGAGGGGGCGGTGTATGGGGACAGACGGACAGACAGACAGAGGGGGCGGTGTCTGGGGACAGACAGACAGACAGACAGACAGAGGGGGCAGTGTATGGGGACAGACAGACAGACGGAGAGAGGGGGCGGTGTATGGGGACAGACAGACAGACAGACAGAGGGAGCAGTGTATGGGGACAGACAGACAGACAGAGGGGGCAGATGGGGATCGCGGCGACCCCAGGGAAGCGGGGAGCTGTGTGAATAGGCGGAGCCAGCTGGGGCTGGGGCGGCCGACCGGGGGGTCTCCGGCGCGCTTGTCTGGGCTGTCTTGCCCGTGGGTGGGTGGCGAGCCCACGGGGCGGCCTAGCAGTGGAGCCCGGGCGCGTGTCGCTGCGGTACCGCGGGGCTGCTGCCTGGCGGGGCGGGGCGGGGCGGCGCTGGGTGAAGTCGGGGTGATGGTGGCTCAGACCCTCTGTCCCTGGCTTCCGGGGCTGGGGCAGCCGGGCAGGCAGGGAGACCGGGCGAGTAACCCCCCTCTCTGGTCCCAGGGGGCTGGGAAGCGGCGGCCGCTCCTCCCCCGGCCTGGAGCGCAGCGCGGACACGCGGGTTTGGGCGCGGAGCCCGGGCAGCGGGAGCCCCGGCGGGTGTGCAGGTGACTGGACGGAGAAGGTCTCTTGTCCCAAGCGACGGGGGAAGCTGCAGCAGGGAGGACAGGGAGTGACGGACAGACGGACGGACAGAAAACAGAAGGCTCCTCCGCCCAAACACTTAGGTGGCAGCAAGCGGGGGTGTGCGTGCGCCCCACACTGTGCACAGCAGGCAGAGCCCCCTGCAATGAACCCCCAGGGCGGGGAGGCCAGGCGAGGGGAGGCAGGGAGCTGTGGAGGGTAGTTACCGTCAGGTGCATCTCCTCACCTGCGCCGTGCCTCAGTTTCCCTGCAGCGATTGGCCCCCAAGGTAGGATGGCTCCCGTATGGCCCCCACACTTCTCCATCCAGTGCTTTGAAGCCCTTCAAGAGCACCAGATGAAATGAATGTCAAAAATGTGTCCCATTCCCCTAGGCATCATTGCATTTCTCACCCTCAATTTCATGCACTGGATTTGAAAACACATTGGGGGGGAAAAAATCTTCTTTCCTTTTAACTTCCTGCGGTGGTGTTTGATGGGCAATTTTCAAAGGAGTCGCAGGGAGTGACACAAAAGCATTGCATTGTGCTGGGAGATGAGTGTCTAATTCCCTTGGGCTCCTTTGAAACTGGATGTCTGGATGTTTTGGGTGGCAAGTCAGCTATAAAATGGCCATGGAATGTGAGTGAAGATGTAACTGCTGGTTAGCGAGGAAGGCGATAAACCAAGGAGAGGATAGCTGGAGAAGGGCAGGTTTTTGCTGAGGCTGATATCACTGGGTGTATAACAACGCAGAGAAGCTGGTATTTGGAAGGGGAACCAGGTTATACGTGAAACCCAGTAAGTACCATGGTAGAATTAAGAATGGCTTTAGTGACAGGAAGAAGAAATCGATCAGCATGATTGAATCAGGCTCAGCGAATCTGATTTTAAGGAGATAGATAGCTATCCAAAACCAAGCAAGACAGAAAATGGGGTTTGTTTTTTTTAAGCTGTGATGAAAACACAAATGGTTTTTGCTTTTAACAAAAGTTTTGCTTCGTAAGTTTCAGGTTTGGTTGAAAAACAAAACAAAACCAAACCAGGTAAAATCTGGACTAAAACTGTTTTCAAGGTTTTTAAAAAAAAGCTGATTTTTTTACTTTTGACTTTCATTTTTTTTTACATGAACCTAGAACACGTCACTGAAATCGTAGCGGTCTCCCAGAAAATTCCATTTTGACAAAACAGGGATTTTTCATAGGAAAAAAAGAGCATTTCAAATTAAAAGTAACAACCAGTTTTAGAAATGTTTACAACCAGTGTTGGTCGCCTTTTAAACCTAAAATGCTGTACACTGGCATGGCCTGAAGGGAATTTATTTACACATTTGTGCATGGCAGTCTCTCGTCCCTCTTAACACTCGGTTTAGCCATTTAAAAACACAGATAAGGAAATATTCTGTCACCTGATGCAAATGCAGCATGTGGTACTCATGGGCCATCGATTTTACCCGATGTTAGAGTCTCTGGGATATGTCAGGGTTAGAAAGGAAGTTTAATTCCGTGATTAATGCCTGAATTGAGACGCCAGAGATCTGAAGTGTTTTCCTGACTCTTTTACAGACCACCCGTGAGATGTGGGACAAACAATTCAGGGCGAGATTTCAAAAAGTATTTAAGACGCGTCTCACTCCCATTGATGTAAATGGGAGACAGGTTCCTAAAGTCTGTTCAAATCTGGCCTTTGATCTCTTGCTGCCTCGTGCCTGGGTGTGTAATGCATTTTCCTTTCTGTTCTGCGTGGGCTGTCTGGTGTGGCCGCCAGCGCTCTGGCTTGCAACCCAAGAATCTGTGGGCCTGTTTCTGGCTTCTGGCAACTTGGGCAGGTGGCTTTGTTTGGAATTCCCAAGGGAGTTAGGCACCAAAGTCCCACTGAATGTTGCCCTCTTGAATTTCTTTTGAAAATTCCAGCCTTAATCGCACTGAACCTCAGTTTCCCCTTCCACCTTTTGCTAGTCCGTTTTGACTGTAAGTTCTTGGGGGAAGGGACTGTCTCTCACCATGTGTCTGTGGAGTATCTGGCAAAACCAGAGCCGGAGGGAACTACAACGAGTGTATAATAATAATAAGCAAGCAGGGAATGGGGGAGAGAAACTCCCGCTGCACGTGCAGCGGTCAGAGAGGGAGCTGGCAGTGTGCGTCAAGTGTTTGCTAGTGGCGAAACTCTGGGAGGAGCTGTTTGGGGCAGCTCATTTTTGGGCCTCACCGGAGAGTCATTCCGAGTAAGTCCGGAAGAGAAAAGCCTGCTCTGCAAATGTACGTGGTTTTCACTCACCCTTTCCTGCGTGGCTCTGAGCCCCGAGGATTTCTGCCGAGTCCAGAGCTTGCGTGGATCCCCCCGGCCTATCGTAGGTCTGATTCTTTCCCCTCTGCCAGCCCCTGTCAGCTGAATGCCGACCCCGCCCTGGCCGAGGGACTCATCTCCTTAAATCAGATCTACGAAGGCCCTGGCTCGATCAGCCCTAAATGTTCCCCCGGGTCAATGGGGCATAGCGCTAGGAAGAGGGTGAAGGACACGGCTGGGGGGTTGCGACCCAGATGCAGACTGGAGATTTGATGGAAGCACTCAGAAGTGAGGGAGCTGGAGGTGGAGACAGAGAGAGACGGGGCTCTGGTATCTCAGTCACCTTCTCTCTGAAAGCATGCCCCAGGAGTGCCCAGATGCCTGTATGTTGGGGCCCATGTTCACATCTCCTGTAGGAAACAGAGCGAGACTATCAAAGCTCCCTCGGTACCGGTTATTGTAAAGCCCCGCATGGCTGTGTGAGCACAGGCAACCGGAAACTTCTGTTCGGGCAGGGCACAAGGCTGACCGTGACCCCCAGTAAGTGAGAGCAAACAGAAAGGCAAAGAATAACCATTCCTCCTCCCCATGCTCCTTCTAGCCTCTGCTTGGCTTTTGATCCTCATCCATCTATCTGTCATCTGCATAGGCAGATTCCCTACATAGACACAATACGGTCTATCTGTATCTAGCGGGTTTCAAGTATCTCAAAGGGTGTCACAAGGAGGAGAGAGAAAATTTGTTCTCCTTGGCCTCTGAGGACAGGACAAGCAGCAATGGGCTTACACTGCAGCAAGGAAGGTTTAGGCCAGACATTAGGAAAAACTTCCTGCCTGTCAGGGTGGTTAAACACTGGAATACATTGCCTAGGTGGGTTGTGGAAATCTCTATTTCTGTAGATATTGAAGAGCAGGTTGGACAGACACTTGTCAGGGATGGTCTAGACGGTGCTTTGTCCTGCCATGAGGGCTGGGGACTAGACTCGATGATCTCTTGAGGTCCCTTCTAGTTCTAGGATTGTACATGGGGAGAGAAAGAAATGGATGTAGTCAACCTGAGGAACTCCTTGCCAGAGGAGGCTGTGAAGGCTAGAACTATAACAGAGTTTAAAGAGAAGCTAGATAATTTCATGGAGGTTAGGTCCATAAAAGGCTATTAGCCAGGGGGTAGGAATGGTGTCCCTGGCCTCTGTTTGTCAGAGGCTGGAGAAGGATGGCAGGAGACAAATCGCTTGATCATTGTCTTCAGTCCACCCCCTCCGGGGCACCTGGTGCTGGCCACTGTCGGCAGACAGGCTATTGGGTTAGATGGACCTTTGGTCTGACCCAGTATGGCCGTTCTTATGTTCTTATGATGCAAAGACTGATGTAACGTTATGGGAATAGAAAGACAGACAAGCAGATAGATAGAGGGGGGGTGTGTGGGGATAGATAGATACGGTCTATGGCGAAAGACAAACAGATAGATCTGAAGTTGTCCACTTTACATGCAGTAAAATGACTCCACTCTGTGAGATTTATGGCTGGAAGTTTTAGCCCAGGGGTTCCCAACCTGGGGTACGCGTACCCCCAAGGGGTACGAGAAGCTTGTCAAGGGGGTACGGGGAATATTTGGTAAATAACTAGATTATCCTAATTGAAATATTCCCAAAGTAGTCGTGGTAGTGAAAAAAGTTGTGGATTCTAGAGTCTAGAATTTATTTCCTTTCCTATTGAATAGGGGGTACGGGAAGGTTTACTAAAAGCCAAGGGGGTACAGGGACCGAAAAAGGTTGGGAACCCCCTGTTTTAGCCCCTCTGAGCAGCAGCACATGCTACATGAGGAGGGGAGGAAAATTGCGTTCACTTGGTTTTTGCTAGGACGTGTGTCACGGTGTTAACACCGGAGGCAGCCGAAAACTCGTCTTTGGGAGTGGGACGAAGCTGGCCGTGAAGCCCGGTAGGTTTGAACAAAACGTCTCTGAGACAGAAAAGGGTTTGTTTCCGTTCACTGATAGCCAGCTGGGAGTTGAGAAGGAGCGCGGAAAGAGGAAATGCCATGCAGTGGAGAGGAAGTTTAGGAAATAAAAAGAATGAAGGACAGAAAAGAGCGAGAGAAGCAGACTTTAAAAAGCCTCAGTCACAGCATCTCTTGGTACTACAGAGTGCACATTTATAATCAGCCCCAAACAGCTCTCACGCAGATGGAGCCTTTGTCTGCCAATCGCCTTCTCCCTGCACGGAGATCCCAGGGCATGTCCATCAAGAAACAGGATGCCTGCACTTTGGCATCCAGGCTAATCGCTCCTGTAGGAAACAGACCTGGGAGAGGGTTAATGCTTCCTCCAGATCAGTTGTTGTAAAGCCTTGTCTGACTGTGTCAGTGCAGACAATCGGAAACTTCTGTTTGGGCAGGGCGCCAGATTGACCGTGACCCCAAGTAAGTGAGAGCAGACGGAAGGGTTTAGAATGACAAACAATAGCCATTCCTCCTCCCCATGGTCCTTTTCTGCTCAAATTGGCTTCTGCTCCAGATCTATCTATGATCTACGTGAAGAAAGAAAGAAAGAAAGAGGGGGGGATAGATAGATAGATAGACAGAGTCATCAAGTCCAGTCCCCTGCCCTCAGGACCCAGCACTGTCTAGACCATCCCTGACAGGCGTCTGTCCAACCTGCTCTTCCATATCTCCAGGGATGGCGACTCCACAACCCCCCTAGACGCACACTAAGCGAGATGGCAACATAAATCGCGCTCACTCGGTTTTTGCTAGGACGCGCGTCACTGTGTAATGCTGGGAACAACCAGAAATTGGTCTTTGGGAGTGGGACGAAGCTAGTGGTGAAGCCAGGTAGGCGGCGAGGGCCCGGACGGTCTGTGAGGCTCAAAAGGGTTTGTCGGGAAGGCGGGATAAGGCGAGAGGTACCGGGAGGGGGGAGGCTGTTAGTTGCCAGACCAATCCTGGCCGGGGAAATGAAGTGGGGCTGTCCGTGGGAATATGGAAATGGGCAAAGAAGGAAAGAAAGAAAAACGCGAGAGGAGGGGACGTTACAAAGTCCTCCCAGCTCATGTGCGTAGCAAGGGAGCCGCAAACTGCCCCCACATAGCTAGGACATTCCCAACCCCCTCTCCCTTGTAATCAGACCCCAGGGTGTGGCCGTGTAGATCTGGGTGCAGGTAGCGTAGGGCCCAGGTTAACTTCTCCTGTAGGAAACAGACAGAGACTAGCAAAGCTTCCCTTGTCTCTGTTATTGCAAAGGCCCACATGAGTGTGCAAGCACCGGCAATTGGAAATATGTCTTCGGGCAGGGCACAAGGCTGTCTGTGACCCCCAGTAAGTGGGAGCAAAGGGAGGGGTTTAGAAATACAAACAGTGACCGTTCCTCCGCCACGGGGTCCTTTTATCCTCAGCTTTGCTTGTGCTCCGGATCTCTCTGAGATATCCCATCTCCTGGAACTGGAAGGGACCTTGAGAGGTCATCGAGTCCAGTCCCCTGCCCTCACGGCAGGACCAAGTACCATCCCTGACAGATTTGCCCCAGATCCCTAAATGGCCCCTCAAGGATTGAACTAGAGAGGGACGCAGATTCACAGAAGGGGAGAGAAAGAGAGAGAGGGACGGGGGGGGGAGGGAGGGAGGCGAAGGATTTTGATGCTGACGGTTCATGTAAAGTGTTTGGTGACCGTGTCACTCTGGTGGTGGTTGGGGGGAGCTCGTTTTCGGGGCTGGAACTCACTTGAGAGTCATTCCAAGTAAGTGCAGAGAAGCCTGCTCTGCAGATGTGCGTGGGGCTTCCTAAGTCTTGGCGTCTTGGCTCGGGTTCTCCGGTCAGTGAGGAGAGTAAATCCAGAGAGTGTCCACTGAATCCTCTAGCGTTAACCTGCATTTCCCCCCGCGTCTCAGAGAGCTGATTCCTTGCACTCCAGGCAGCTGGGGGAATGAGTCCTGCCTCGGGCGAAGGACTAAGATGAATAAGATCCATTGGATTCGGGGATTCATTGCCCCCAAAATGTTCTCCCATTGCAGCACGTTCTAGTTATAGGAAGTGTTCGAAGGACATTGCCAGTAGGTGTTGATACTGACCCAGATTCAAAGCAAGCCCTCAAAAGTTTGGTGGAATGGATGGATGGATGGATGTGTCCGGGGATGGGAAGATGGATGGATGAGATGGATATGTCTGGGGAAAGAGGGAGGGAAGGAGAGAAGGATGGATATGTCTGGGGAAGGATGGATGGATGGATGGACAGACGGATGGATGGATGGATGGATGGATGTGTCTGGAGATGAATGAGTGGATGGGTGGGTGTGTCCGGGGGGGGCGGATGAGTGGATGGACGGACAGACAGACGGGATGGATGGGTGTGTCTGGGGATGGATGGCTGGATGGACGGACAGACATATGGGATGGATGGATAGCTGGCAAGTTCCCTCCTGGTACACGCTGAAATGACTTCACTGCGTAGGATTCTGGCTCGGTGCTTTATCCTCTGTGCACAGAGACCTACGTGAAGGCAGATGATGAGGTCAATGGCAGTCCCCTGGTTTTTTGCTATGGCGCGTGTCACTGTGCTGATACTGGAGGCTACACAAAATTGACCTTTGGGCCGGGGACGACGCTGGTGGTGCAGCCAGGTAGGCGGCGACACTGTCACTTCTCTGTCGTGTCAGTTGTGTGTGTGGAACGAGTGCTCGCCGGCGGGGAGTGCTGGAGGGACACAGCAGGGGCCGGGCGGCCGTTTGCCAGGAGTCTCAGTGACGTAGAGATGAAGTTGAAGTGTCCAGGGGAATACGGAGTTTGGGGGGGAAAGAATGAAAAGAAAAGAGGAAACGAGAGAGTAACCCCCTCCCCCCGCGTGTGCACAGAAGGGCCGAGCATATAATTATCAACGGCCGCAAAACCCCTGTTTCTCACTCCCCATCCCTCTGCAAGCTGATCCCAGGGCCTGGCCGTGCAGATCAGGGTGCGGGTGGCTTTGGGCCCAGGTTACTGTCGCCTGTGGGAAACAGACCAAGGAGAGGATGGATGAGTTATTGTAAAGCCGTGCGTCAGTGTGTCAGTACAGGGGATTACGGGAAATTGATATTCGGGCCGGGGACAAAACTAACTGTAACACCAAGTAAGTGAGAAGAAAGTTCAATATTCAAACATAAAAACAATGCGAATTCCTCCCCCACATTGTCCCTTTAGCCTCAGCTTCACTGGACATCCAGATCTGTCTCTCGCTATTGTCTGCAGAAGGAAAGGAAGGGAGAAAGAAAGGAAGACATAGATACAAGTGCATGGGGACAGACAGACAGATAGATAGATAGAGGGGGTAGGGGTAGATAGATAGATAGATAGATAGATAGATAGATAGATAGATAGATAGATAGATTTTGCAGAGGGAAGAACAAGTAAATGGATGGATGGATGGATGGACAAACAGAAAGGCTAAGGCTTTTGAAGCCCCGTCCTAGTTGAAATAAAACATCAAATGTATGTTCATATTTTTTAGGCAGATTTCAATATTTCAGCCTAACTCTCCCACACTGGATTCAATCATTTCATAATTCTTCATTCCTGCCCGCTCCAGCCTGCTCTGTGTGCAGAAAGCTGGTGGATGTCTGAGGTTAATTTTCAAAGACATCCAAGGGTGTTAGGCACAAATCTCCTGTGGCACATCCTTGAGAGACGAGCACCTAACTCCCCTGGGTTTCTGTGGAAATCCCAGCGGGACGGCTGCAGTACCATTTGGGTGGCTGTAATGCGGGTAAAGAAGTGACTATGGGGTGTGCATGAAGGCAATACAGAGAGGAGCTGGAAATCGTGGTTTTTGTTGGGCCTTGTATCATGGTGCGGATAGTAACCTAGGCAAGCTGCTGTTTGGGAGTGGAACCAGGTTAACGGTGAAACCTCGTGAGTATCCCGCTGGTTGTGACAATCATTTCTATCATTACACAACCAGGGGGCCAAACACACGGCACGGGCACGGTCTGATTCCGGGAGCCAAGTGTCCAAGGTGCAACTTAGCAGAGTGACTCAGGAAAGGGTTTCTGTTCCCATGGAAGCTTTAGATAAAACCCAAAACGTGCTTGGTGTGAATGAAACTTTTCTTCAGAATAGTTCAGATTGTTGTTGGAAAATCGAAAACAGAAAGAATTCAGATTAAATCTGAAAAAAAATAGTCAAAAGCAAAGGAAAATGTTGTGCTTTCTGGTTTTGGATAAAACCTCTCCCCCCCCCACCCCCATATTCTTGGCCAGTTCTCTGGGAAAAAAATTCCTTTAGCTGAGACACCATTTCTCATCAAAATACACTTTACAATGTTAAGCCAGCGTGAGAAGCAAAATGTGCATGAAAGAGAAAGTCCATCTGTGTTCACTCTGGGAGGGAGCTGGCGGTTTGTGTAAAGTGTTTTGTGACGGTGCCACTTTGGCAGCAGTGGTTCTGGGAAGTTTATTTTCGGGGCTGGAACTCACTTGAGAGTCATTCCAAGTAAGTCTTGAAGAGGGAAAACAGGGTGGACAAATGCACCTAGGTTTTCCTTCGTCTTCCCAGCTTAGCTCAGATTCTCCTATCCGTGACCTGAGAGGAAACGTGGAGTAGTTCCACTCGGTCCAGAGATTTTGCCTGATTTCGCCCCAGTGTCTCATAGGTCCAGTTCTTTTCCATCTACTGTCACAAGTGTCCACTGAACGCCAGCCCTGCCGTGGCTGACAGGCTAAGAGAAGCAATATACTTAAATGTGAGGTGTATTTGGTTCAGGGATGAATAAAGCCCTAAATGGTCGCCCGTGGCAATAAGTTATTTTTATAAGACGTGCTTGAAGGACTTTGCTTGTGGGGTTTGATACAGATGCAAACTTAAGATTGGCTGTAAGCACTCAGAAGTTATGGTGATGTAGATGGATGGGTGGATGGTTAGATAGATGGATGGACATATGGATGGATAGATGGATGGATGGATAGATAGATGGATGGACATATGGGTGGATGGATGGATGTATCACAAGTTGACTGTTTGCTATACTTTGTAATGACTTCTCCTTGTGAGGATTATTGCTGGATGTTCTACCCTCTGCGAGCAGAGACACACGTTAAGAGAGATGACAATGTAAATCGCATTCACGGGGTTTTCGTTGTGACACGTGTCACTGTGTTAATGATGGAGGCGGCTGGAAATTCCTCTTTGGGAGTGGGACCGAGTTGGTGGTGACGCCAGGTAGGGGGTGTTCTCGGATACATTCTCTGAAATAGGAAAGGGTTCGTTTCTAATCACTGATAACCAGCCAGGATGTTTGGGGCACCATAGAGAGAGCGATGCCGTTATTTCCCAGAAAAATTCCATGAAGTGGAAAAAAGAAGTTGACGTGTAAATAGGACTAGAAAAGAGTGAAAAAAAGAAGGGAAAAGAGAGTCCGAGGGGCAGCTGTTTAGTCTGAGAGGCTGTGTCTATCCAGCAGACTGACATTATTCCGATTTAACATAGTCCCCGTCTACACACCAGTAGTTGTTTCGACATAATGTCGGAACAATATTGCGCAGGAGGACTACTTACTGACTTCTGTAACCCTCACTGTGCGAGGAGCAAGGGGAGTCGGAGGAAGAGCGCTCTACCTCGAAATAAGTGCTGTGCAGATGCTCCCAATTTCGAAATAAGCTATTTCGACTTATGCAACACAATTAGCGAGCTCAAGTTGCCCAGCTTATTTCGCGTGTAGCCCTGCTGTGTAGATGCACCCCAACTGAAAAAACTTAAAAAACAGCAAATAGTCCTGCAGCTCCTTAGAGACTAACACAAAATTCTTCTTCTGTGAGAGCCACAGTGCTTAGAAAGTCCACAGAACGTGTGTGTGGAAGGGGGAACGTGCCCTTCTCATTAGCCACAAACGGGCGTCACACAGCTCCAACTTCTCTTTCTAAATCCCCGTCTCTTTGCAATCGGGTTCCAGGGTATGTCCGTTAACTGGGTGCCTGTAGGTTAAGGCCCATGTTAATTTGCACTGCAGGAAACAGGGCAGAGAATTAATGCTTCTTTCAGGTCAGTTATTGTAAAGCCTTGAGTGAGTGTGTAAATACAGGCGACTGGAAAGTTATTTTCGGGCAGGGGACACAACTGACAGTAACACCAAGTAAGTGAGAGCAAAGCACAGGATTCAGAAATACAAACAATAGTGACTGATTTCAGGACCCCAGTGTCCGTGACAGAAATGAGCAGTGGGAATCAGAAAACGGTTTCTGTTCGCATGGAAAATTCTGGTGAAAACCAGAACGTGTTTGGCTCTTCTGAAATGTAAAGCCAAATGTAAAGCCTCAACAGATATCAGAGTGGTTGTTCTTTTTTAAACAAAAGAAAAGAGAAAAAAATTCAGACAAAATCTGAAAAAAAGGAGACTTTTTTTCAGTTTTTGGATGAGAAACCCCAAAATTGCAATTTGGATTCTTTCCTGAAAAAATTCCCTTTAGAAAAAACCAGCCATTTTGTAGCAAAAATAGATTTCTGCTGAAAGTGAATAAGGAGCCCGGGAAAGAATACTTGCAGCACGGAGACACCCCGGCTGCCCGGGGGGCTGTACATGGGGGAGCTGGGCATTTGTGTAAAGTGTTTTCTGACTGTGTAACTGGCAGCGGTGCACTTGGGAAGCTCGTGTTTGGGGCCGGAACTCACTTGCAAGTAATTCCAAGTAAGTCCTGAAGAGAAAAGCCTGATCCACAGATTTGTCCTCAGTCTTTCCAGCTTGGCTCAGAGTCTCCTGTCGGTGAGCTGAGGGACGTTCCAGATTCCCTCCGGTGGGACTCGTTTCACTCTGGTGTCGCACCGGCCGGCTGAATGCTAAGTCTTTGCCGGCTGAAGGACCAAGACAGGCAATGAGCTTAAATAAGATCCATTTGACTCAGGGATTCACTAGCCTGAAATGTTCTCAAAAAGTTCTATTGATAGGAAGAGTTTGAAGGACATTGGTTGTGGGTTTTGAATCAGGGTGAGACAGAAATATAGATAGAGGGGGTGTTGGGGATAGATAGATAGATAGATAGATCATAAGGTGTCTGCTTGTTACACGCTACAATGACTTCACTTTGTGCCATTTATGGCTCGATGTCTTAGCCATCTCTGTGCCAAGACACACACTAAGCGAGATGGCGACGTGAATCGCGCTCACTCGGTTTTTGCTATGACACGCGTCACTGTGCTAATGCTGGCGGCAACCAGAAATTGGTCTTTGGGAGTGGGACGAAGCTGGTGGTGAAGCCAGGTAGGCGGCGAGGGCCCGGGCAGCCTGGGAGACCCCAAAGGGTTTGTCGGGAAGGCGGGATAGCTCCGGAGGCTGTTAGTTGCCAGACCAATCCTGGCCGGGGAGTGAAGTGGGGGTGTCCGTGGGAATATGGAGACGGGCAGAGGGTGAAAAGAAGGAAGGAAAGGAAAGCGCGAGAGGAGGGAACGTTACAAAGTCCTCCCAGCCAGGGCTGGCCCACAACATTTTGGCACCTGAGGCGGGGAGCTCAAATGATGGCCCCATGCCCCCTTTTCTCCTGCCTGCCTGTTATGTCTCTTGTGCCCTCCTTCCTCCAGCACAGCACCCCACCATCTCTGTGCATCTAGAGCAGAGAGAATCCATCCGCACCAGCAGCAGACACAATTTTCTACACTCTGGGTCCTAGTGGTGCCCCCCACAGTCTGGCACCTGAGGCGGCTGCCTCAGTTCTCCTCATGGTAGGGCCGGCCCTGCTCCCAGCTCGTGTGCCTAGCAGGGAAGCCACAAACTGTCCCCACATCGCTAGGACATTCCCAACCCCCCCTTCCTTGTAATCAGACCCCAGGGTCTGGCCATGTAGATCAGGGTGCAGGTTAACTTCTGTAGGAAACACTGAGACTAGCAAAGCTTCCCCGTCTCTGTTATTGCAAAGGCCCGCAGGAGTGTGCAAGCACCGGCAATTGGAAACACGTCTTCGGGCAGGGCGCAAGGCTGTCTGTGACCCCCAGTAAGTGGGAGCAAAGGGAGGGGTTAAGAAACACAGACAGTGACCGTTCCTCCGCCGCGGTGTCCTTTTTTCCTCAGCGTTGCTTGTGCTCCGGATCTCTCTGAGAGAGGGACGCAGATGCACGGAGGAGGAGAGAAAGAGAGAGAGGGACGGGGGGAGGGGAGAGGGAGAGACTAAGGATTTTGATGCCTTGTGCACTAATTAGAATAAATATCAAATGTGTGTCCCGGTCTCGAGGAAGCATTTGATATCTCAGTCTAAATCTCACCGGCCCGATTTGAATCGTATGTGTCTCTTCATTCACTCCCAGTCCTCCCAGCTTCATCTTACAGGAAGATGGGTGTCTGAGGCTGCCATTTTTTAACTCTTCGCAGGGTATTAGGCACAAATGAAAATAGAAGAAAAAAAACCCAGAAAAATCTGAACCAAAGTAACCAAACATGGAAACTTTTTTATTTTCAGTTTCCAGAGGACAGCCCCAAAGATTGCATATTGGACTTTTCCCTGGGAAAATGCCATTTGTCTACAATGGCCATTTTTCATCAAAAATACATTTCTGAAAGAGTATAACCAGCGCCGGAAACGATATTTGCAGCAAAGACCCCCCAGCTGTGTTTGGGGCTCTGCGTGAGGGAGCTGACAGTTCATGTAAAGTGTTTGGTGACCGTGTCACTCTGATGGTGGTTGGGGGAAGCTCGTTTTCGGGGCTGGAACTCACTTGAGAGTCATTCCAAGTAAGTGTGGAGAAGCCTGCTCTGCAGATGTGCGTGGGGCTTCCTAAGTCTTGGCATCTTGGCTCGGGTTCTCCAGACAGTGAGGAGAGTAAACCCAGAGAGTGTCCACTGAATCCTCTAGGGTTAACCTGCATTTCCCCCCGCGTCTCAGAGAGCTGATTCCTTGCACTCCAGGCAGCTGGGGGAATGAGTCCTGCCTCGGGCGAAGGACTAAGATGAATAAGATCCATTGGATTCAGGGATTCATTGCCCCCAAAATGTTCTCCCATTGCAGCACGTTCTAGTTATAGGAAGTGTTCGAAGGACATTGCCAGTAGGTGTTGATACTGACCCAGATTCAAAGCAAGCCCTCAAAAGTTTGGTGGGATGGATGGATGGATGGATGGATGTCTCTGGGAAAGGATGGATGGGTTGAGATGGATAGATGGATGGATGGATGGATAGACAGACGGATGGATGGGTGTGTCTGAGGATGGACGGACGGACAGAAGGCTGGATGGATGGATGGGTGTGTCTGGGGCCAGATGGGTGGATGGACGGACAGACAGACAGGATGGATGGATGGATGGATGTGTCTGGAGATGGATGGGTGGATGGATGGGTGTGTCTGGAGATGGATGGGTGTGTCTGGGGACGGATGGGTGGATGGACGGACCTACGGACAGGATGGATGGATAGCTGGCAAGTTCCCTCCTGGTACACACTGAAATGACTTCACTGCATAGGATTTCTGGCTCGGCGCCTTAGCCTCTGCGCACAGAGACCTACGTGAAGGCAGATGACGAGGTCAATGGCAGTCCCCTGGTTTTTGCTATGGCGCGTGTCACTGTGCTGATACTGGAGGCTACGGGAAATTGACCTTTGGGCCGGGGACGACGCTGGTGGTGCAGCCAGGTAGGCGGAGACACTGTCACTTCTCTGTCGTGTCAGTTGTGTGTGTGGAACGAGTGCTCGCCGGCGGGCAGTGCCGGAGGGACACAGCAGGGGCCGGGCGGCCGTTTGCCAGGAGTCTCAGTAACGTAGAGATGAAGTTGAAGTGTCCAGGGGAATACGGAGTTTGGGGGGGAAAGGATGAAAAGAAAAGAGAGAATGAGAGAGTAACCCCCCCCACCCCACGTGTGCACAGAAGGGCCAAGCGTGTCATTATCAACGGCCACAAAACCCCTGTTTCTCACTCCCCACCCCTCTGCAAGCAGATCCCGGGGCCTGGCCGTGCAGATCAGGGTGCGGGTGGCTTCGGGCCCAGGTTACCGTCGCCTGTGGGAAACAGACCGAGGAGAGGATGGATGAGTTATTGTAAAGCCGTGCGTCAGTGTGTCAGTACAGGCAATTACGGGAAGTTCGTATTCGGGCCGGGGACAAAACTGACTGTAACACCAAGTAAGTGAGAAGAAAGTTCAATATTCAAACATAAAAACAATGCGAAATCCTCCCCCACATTGTCCCTTTAGCCTCCGCTTCACTGGACATCCAGATCTGTCTCTCGCTATTTTCTGCAGAAGGAAAGGAAGGGAGAAAGAAAGGAAGACATAGATACAAATGCATGGGGACAGACAGACAGATAGATAGATAGAGGGGGTGTGTGGGGATAGATAGATAGATAGATTTTGCAGAGCGAAAAACAAGTAAATAGATGGATGGATGGATGGATGGATGGATGGACATTCAAACAGAAAGGTTAAGGCTTTTGAAGCCCTGTCCTAGTTGAAATAAACATCAAATGTACGTTCATATTTTATAGGCAGCTTTCAATATTTCAGCCTAACTCTCCCACACTTGATTTACTAATTCTTCATTCCTTCCCACTCCACCCTGCTCTGTGTGCAGAAAGCTGGTGGATGTCTGAGGTGCAATTCTCAAAGGCACCCAAGGGAGGTAGGCACAAATCTCCTGTGGCACATCCTTGAGAGACGAGCACCTAACTCCCCTGGGTTCCTTTGGAAATCCCAGGGAGACGGTTGCAGTGGCATTTGGGTTGCTGTAATGCAGGTAAATGTGGGACTATGGGGGTGTGCATGAAGGCAATACAGAGAGGAGATGGAAATTGTGGTTTTTGTTGGGCCTTGTATCATGGTGCGGATAGTAACATAAACAAGCTGCTGTTTGGGAGTGGAACCAGGTTAACAGTGAAACCTCGTGAGTATCCCGCTGGTTCAGACAATCATTTCTGTCATTACACAACCAGGGGGCCAAACACACGGCACAGGCACGGTCTGATTCTGGGAGCCAAGTGTCCAAGGTGCAACTTAGCAGAGTGACTCAGAAAAGGGTTTCTCTTCACATGGAAGCTTTAGATAAAAAATTCCTCTTTGGGAGTGGGACCGAGTTGGTGGTGACGCCAGGTAGGGGGTGTTCTCGGATGCATTCTCTGAGACAGGAAAGGGTTCGTTTCTAATCACTGATAACCAGCCGGGATGTTTGAGGGGCTATAGAGAGAGCGATGCCGTTATTTCCCAGAAAAATTGCATGAAGTGGAAAAAAAAAGTTGACATGTAAATAGGACTAGAAAAGAGTGAAAAAAAGAAGGGAAAAGAGATTCCGAGGGGCAGCCGTGTTAGTTTGAGAGGCTGTGTCTATGCAGCAGACTGACATTATTCTGAATTAACATAGTCCCCATCTACACACAAGTAGTTATTTCGACATAAAGTCGGAACAATATTGCGCAGGAGGACTGCTTACTCCGACTTCTGTAACCCTCACTGTGCGAGGGGCAAGGGGAGTCAGAGGAAGAGCGCTCTACCTCGACATAAGTGCTGTGCAGATGCTCCCAATTTCAAAATACGCTATTTCGACTTACGCAACCCAATTAGTGAGCTCAAATTGCCTGGCTTATTTCGCGTGTAGCCCTGCTGTGTAGATGCACCCAAACTGAAAAAACTTTAAAAACAGCAAATAGTCCTGCAGCTCTTTAGAGACTAACACAAAATTCTTCTTCTGTGAGAGCCACAGCGCTTAGAGAGCCCACACAAGGTGTGCGTGGAAGGGAGGAACGTGCCCTTCTCATTAGCCACAAACGGGCGTCACACAGCTCCGACTTCTTTTTCTAAATCCCCATCTCTTTGCAATTGGATTCCGGGGCCTGTCCGTTAAGAACTGCTTGCCTGTAGGTTAAGGCCCATGTTAATTTGCACTGCAGGAAACAGGGCAGAGAATTAATGCTTCTTTCAGGTCTGTTATTGTAAAGCCTTGAGTGAGTGTGTAAATGATGGCAGCGGGAAACTCATATTCGGGCAGGGGACACGACTGACGGTAACACCAAGTAAGCGAGAGCAAAGCACAGGATTCAGAAATACAAACAATAGTGACTGATTTCAGGTCCCCAGTGTCCGAGACAGAAATGAGCAGTGGGAATCAGAAAACGGTTTCTGTTCACATGGAAAATTCTGGTGAAAACCAGAACGTGTTTGGCTTTTCTGAAATGTGTCCTCAACAGATTTCCGCGGTGGTGGTGTTTTTCAACAAAAGACAAGAGAAAAAAATTCAGACAAAATCTGAAAAAAAATGGAGACTTTTTTTTCAGTTTTTGGATGAGAAACCCCAAAATTGCAATTTGGACACTTTCCTGAAAAAATTCCCTTTAGAAAAAACCAGCCATTTTGTAGCAAAAACAGATTTTTGCTGAAAGTGAATAAGGAGCCCGGGAAAGAATACTTGCAGCACGGAGCCACCCCGGCTGCCCAGGGGGCTGTACATGGGGGAGCTGGGCATTTGTGTAAAGTGTTTTCTGACTGTGTGACTCTAGCAGCAGTGCATTTGGGAAGCTCGTGTTTGGGGCCGGAACTCACTTGCGAGTAATTCCAAGTAAGTGCTGAAGAGAAAAGTCTGATCCGAAAGCAGAGCCAATTTGTCCTAAGTCTTTCCAGCTTGGCTCAGAGTCTCCTGTCGGTCAGCTGAGGGACGTTCCAGATCCCCCCCAGTGTATCGCAGATGGGACTCGTTTTACGCTAGTGTCACAGTGGCCGGCTGAATGCTAAGTCTGTGTTGACTGAAGGAGCAAGACAGGCACTGAGCTTAAATAAGATCCATTTGACTAAGGGATTCACTAGCCTGAAATGTTCTCAAAAGGTTCTGTTGATAGGAAGAGTTTGAAGGACATTGGTTGTGGGTTTTGAATCAGGGTGATACAGACAGACAGAGACAGACAGACAGATAAATAGATAGAGAGATAGAGGGGGTGTGTGGGAATAGATAGATAGAGAGATCACAAGGTGTTTGCTTGTTACTCTCTATCATGACTTCACTTTGTGCCATTTATGGCTAGATGTCTTAGCGGTCTATGCAGAATCATAGAATACTAGAACTGGAAGGGACCTCGAGAGGTCATCGATTTCAGTCCCCTGCCCTCACGGCAGGACCACGCACCACTTAGACCATCCCTGATGGACATTTATCCAACCTGCTCTTCCATATCTCCAGAGATGGAGATTCCACAACCCCCCTAGGTGCACACTAAGCGAGATGGCGACGTGAATCGCGCTCACTCGGTTTTTGCTAGGACCCGTGTCACTGTGCTAATGTTGGCAGCAACCAGAAATTGGTCTTTGGGAGTGGGACGAAGCTGGTGGTGAAGCCAGGTAGGCGGCAAGGGCCCGGGCGGCCTGGGATACCCCAAAGGGTTTGTCGGGAAGGCGGGATAGCTCTGGAGGCTGTTAGTTGCCAGACCAATCCCGGCCGGGGAAATGAAGTGGGGGTGTCCATGGGAATATGGAGACGAGGCAAAGGGGCAAAGATGGAAGGAAAGAAAAGCGCGAGAGAAGGGGACATTACAAAGTCCTCCCAGCACGTGTGTGTAGCAGGGAAGTCACAAACTGCCCCCACGTAGCTAGGACATTCCCAACCCCTTCTCCCTTGTAATCAGACCCAAGGACCTGGTCATGCAGATCAGGGTGCGGGTAGTGTAGGGCCCAGGTTTAACTTCTCCTGCAGGAAACATACTGAGACTGGCAAAGCTTCCTCTGTCTCTGTTATTGCAAAGCCCCACATGAGTGTGCAAGTACCGGCAATTGGAAATACATCTTTGGGCAGGGGACAAGGCTGTCTGTGACCCCCAGTAAGTGGGAGCAAAGGGAGGGGTTTAGAAATACAAAGAGTGACGGTTCCTCCGCCACGGTGTCCTTTTATCCTCAGCGTTGCTTGTGCTCCGGATCTCTCTGTCTGTCCTCTAAACGACGAGAGAAATGGATACAAATTCACAGAGGGGGAGAGAAAGAGAGAGAGGGACGGGGGAAGGGGAGGGAGGCTAAGGGTTTTGCTGCTGACCGTTCATGTAAAGTGTTTGGTGACCATGTCACTCTGGTGGTGGTTGGGGGAAGCTCGTTTTCGGGGCTGGAACTCACTTGAGAGTCATTCCAAGTAAGTGCGGAGAAGCCTGCTCTGCAGATGTGCGTGGGGCTTGCTAAGTCTTGGCGTCTTGGCTCGGGTTCTCCGGTCAGTGAGGAGAGTAAATCCAGAGCGTGTCCACTGAATCCTCTAGCGTTAACCTGCATTTCCCCCCATGTCTCAGAGAGCTGATTCCTTGCACTCCAGGCAGCTGAGGGAATGAGTCCTGCCTTGGGCGAAGGACTAAGATGAATAAGATCCATTGGATTCAGGGATTCATTGCCCCCAAAATGTTCTCCCATTGCAGCACGTTCTAGTTATAGGAAGTGTTCAAAGGACATTGGTCGTAGGAGTTGAAACAGGCCCAGATTCAAAGTAAGCTCTCAGAAGTTTGGTGGGATGGATGGATGGATGGACAGACAGATGGGGTGGATGTGTGGGTGGATGGATGGGTTGGTGGTGAATGGATGGACAAACAGAAAGGATGGATGGACAGATGGGATGGACGGATGGATGGATGGAGTTGTGGGTGGGTGGGTGGGTGAGTGGGTAGATGGATGGACAGACAGATAGGGTGGATGGATGGGTGGATGGGTGGACGTGTCTGGGGAAGGAGGGAGGGAGGAAGGGAGGGATGGATGGATGGATGGATGGGTGAGTGGATGGATGGACAGACAGATAGGGTGGATGTGTCTGGAGAAGGCGGGATGGATGGATGGACAGACAGAGAGACGGGTTGGATGTGTGGATGGATGGGTGTGTGTGGGGAAGAACGATGGGTTAGGATGGAGAGATGGACAGATGGCTGGCTGGCTGGACGGATAGACAGATGGGGTAGATGGATGGATGCATGGATGGACGGGATAGACGGACGGATGGGATGGATGGATGGACAGACGGGACGGATGGGTGTGTCTGGGGATGGATGGATGGGTTGGGATGGACAGATGGACAGATGGATAGACGGATAGATGGGTGTGTCTGGGCATGGATGGGTGGATGGACAGACAGACGGACGGGATGGATGGATAGCTGGCAAGTTCCTTCCCTGGTACACTCTGTAATGACTTCCCGGTGTAGGATTTATGGCTTGACACTTTAGCCTCTGCGCACAGAGACCTACGTGAAGGCAGATGACGAGGTCAATGGCAGTCCCCTGGTTTTTGCTATGGCACGTGTCACTGTGCTGATACTGGAGGCTACACAAAATTGACCTTTGGGCCGGGGACGACGCTGGTGGTGCAGCCAGGTAGGAGACGACACTGTCACTTCTCTGTCGTGTCAGTTGTGTGTGTGGAACGAGTGCTCGCCGGCGGGCAGTGCCGGAGGGACACAGCAGGGGCCGGGCGGCCGTTTGCCAGGAGTCTCAGTGACGTAGAGATGAAGTTGAAGTGTCCAAGGGAATACGGAGACCAGGGGAGAAAGGGTGAAAAGAAAAGCAGGAACGAGAGAGTAACCCCTCCCCCCCCCCGCGTGTGCGCAGAAGGGCCGAGCGTGTCATTATCAAAGGCCACAAAACCCCTGTTTCTCACTCCCCACCCCTCTGCGAGCAGATCCCGGGGCCTGGCCGTGCAGATCAGGGTGCGGGTGGTTTCAGGGCCAGGTTACCGACTCCTGTGGGAAACAGACCGAGGAGAGGATGGATGAGTTTTTGTAAAGCCGTGCGTCAGTGTGTCAATTCAGCTGATTACGGGAAGTTCGTATTCGGGCCGGGGACAAAACTGACTGTAACACCAAGTAAGTGAGAAGAAAGTTCAATATTCAAACATAAAAACAATGTGAATTCCTCCCCCACATTGTCCCTTTAGCCTCAGCTTCACTGGGGAGGAAGACACTGATACAAGTCCATGGGGATAGATAGATAGATAGATTTTGCAGAAGGAAGAAAAAGTAAATGGATGGATGGATGGGCATACAGAAAGGCTAAGGCTTTTAAACCCCATCCTAGTTGAAATAAACACCAAATGTATGTTCATATTTTATAAGCAGCTTTCAGTATTTCTGCTGGATTCAATCATTTCATAATTCTTCATTCCTTCCCACTCCACCCTGCTTTGTGTGCAGAAAGCTGGTGGATGTCTGAGGTGCAATTCTCAAAGGCATCCAAGGGTGTTAGACACAAATCTGCTGTGGCACGTCCTTGAGAGACGAGCACCTAACTCCCCTGGGTTCCTTTGGAACTCCCAGTGAGACGGTTGCAGTAGCATTTGGGTGGCTGTAATGCAGGTAAAGGTGGGACTATGGGGTGTGCATGAAGGCAATACAGAGAGGAGCTGGAAATCGTGGTTTTTGTTGGGCCTTGTATCATGGTGCAGAGAATAATGTCAACAAGCTGCTGTTTGGGAGTGGAACCAGGTTAATGGTGAAACCTCGTGAGTATCCTGCTGGTTGAGACAATCATTTCTGTCATTACACAACCAGGGGGCCAAACACACGGCACGGGCACGGTCTGATTCCGGGAGCCAAGTGTCCAAGGTGCAACTTAGCAGAGTGACTCAGGAAAGGGTTTCTCTTCACATGGAAGCTTTAGATAAAACCTAAAATGTGCTTGGTGTGAATGAAACTTTTCTTCAGAATAGTTCAGATTTTTGTTGGAAAAATGAAAACAGAAGGAATTCAGATTAAATCTGAAAAAAAAGTCAAAAGCAGAGGAAAATGTTGTGCTTTCTGGTTTTGTATGACCCCCGTCCCATGTTCTTGGCCAGTTCTCTGGGGGAAAATTCCTTTAGCTGAGACACCATTTCTCATCAAAATACACTTTACAATGTTAAGCCAGCATGAGAAGCAAAATGTGCATGAAAGAGAAAGTCCATCTGTGTTCACTCTGGGAGGGAGCTGGCGGTTTGTGTAAAGTGTTTTGTGACGGTGCAACTTTGGCAGCAGTGCTTCTGGGAAGTTTATTTTCGCGGGGCTGGAACTCACTTGAGAGTCATTCCAAGTAAGTCCTGAAGAGGGAAAACAGGGTGGACAAATGTACCTGCGTTTTCCTTCGTCTTCCCAGCTTGGCTCAGATTCTCCTATCCGTGACCTGAGAGGAAACGTGGAGTAGTTCCACTCAGTCCAGAGATTTCACCTGATTTCGCCTGATTTCGCTCCAGTGTCTCATAGGTCCAGTTCTTTTCCGTCTACTGTCACAAGTGTCCACTGAACGCCAGCCCTGCCGTGGCTGACAGGCTAAGACAAGCAATATACTTAAATGTGAGGTGTATTTGGTTCAGGGATGTATAAAGCCCTAAATGGTCGCCCGTGGCAATAAGTTATTTTTATAAGACGTGCTTGAAGGACTTTGCTTGTGGGGTTTGATACAGATGCAAACTTAAGATTGGCTGTAAGCACTCAGAAGTTATGGTGATATAGATGGATGGATGGATGGGTAGACAGATGGATGGACATATGGATGGATGGATGGATCGCAAGTTGACTGTTTGCTATACTTTGTAATGACTTCTCCTTGTGAGGATTATTGCTGGATGTTCTAGCCCTCTGCGCGCAGAGACGTACGTTAAGAGAGATGACGATGTAAATCGCATTCACGGGGTTTTCGCTGTGACACGTGTCACTGTGTTAATAATGAAGGCGGCTGGAAATTCCTCTTTGGGAGTGGGACCGAGTTGGTGGTGACGCCAGGTAGGGGGTGTTCTCGGATGCATTCTCTGAGATCGGAAAGGGTTCGTTTCTAATCACTGATAACCAGCCGGGATATCTGAGGGGCCATAGAGAGTGTGATGCCGTTATTTGCCAGAAAAATTGCATGAAGTGGAAAAAACAAGTTGAGGTGTAAATAGGACTAGAAAAGAGTGAAAAAAGGAAGGGAAAAGAGATTCCGAGGGGCAGCCGTGTTAATCTGAGAGGCTGTGTCTATCCAGCAGACTGACATTATTCTGAATTAACAGTCCCCATCTACACACCACTAGTTATTTCGACATAATGTCAGAACAATATTGCGCAGGAGGACTGCTTACTCCGACTTCTGTAACCCTCACTGTGCGAGGGGCAAGGGGAGTCAGAGGAAGAGCGCTCTACCTCGAAATAAGTGCTGTGCAGATGCTCCCAATTTCAAAATAAGCTATTTCGACTTATGCAACACAATTAGCGAGCTCAAGTTGCCCAGCTTATTTCACGTTTAGCCCTGCTGTGTAGATGCACCCCAACTGAAAAAACTTTAAAAACAGCGAATAGTCCTGCAGCTCCTTAGAGACTAACACACAATTCTTCTTCTGTGAGAGCCACAGCGCTTAGAAAGTCCACAGAACGTGTGTGTGGAAGGGGGGAACGTGCCCTTCTCATTAGCCACAAACGGGCGTCACACAGCTCCGACTTCCCTTTCTAAATCCCCATCTCTTTGCAATCGGGTTCTGGGGCCTGTCCGTTAAGAACTGCTTGCCTGTAGGTTAAGGCCCATGTTAATTTGCACTGCAGGAAACAGGGCAGAGAATTAATGCTTCTTTCAGGTCAGTTATTGTAAAGCCTTGAGTGAGTGTGTAAATGATGGCAACCGGAAAGTTATTTTCGGGCAGGGGACACGACTGACGGTAACACCAAGTAAGTGAGAGCAAAGCACAGGATTCAGAAATACAAACAATAGTGACTGATTTCAGGACCCCAGTGTCCGAGACAGAAATGAGCAGTGGGAATCAGAAAACGGTTTCTGTTCACATGGAAAGTTCTGGTGAAAACCAGAACGTGTTTGGCTTTTCTGAAATGTGTCCTCAACAGATTTCAGAGTTGTTGGGGTTTGTTTAAACAAAAGACAAGAGAAAAAAATTCAGACAAAATCTGAAAAAAAATTGAGACTTTTTTTTTTCAGTTTTTGGGTGAGAAACCCCAAAATTGCAATTTGGACACTTTCCTGAAAAAATTCCCTTTAGAAAAAACGAGCCATTTTGTAGCAAAACCAGATTTCTGCTGAAAGTGAATAAGGAGCCCGGGAAAGAATACTTGCAGCACGGAGACACCCCGGCTGCCCAGGGGGCTGTACACGGGGGAGCTGGGCGTTTGTGTAAAGTGTTTTCTGACAGTGACTCTGGCAGTGGTGGATTTGCAAAGCTCGTGTTTGGGGCCGGAACTCACTTGCGAGTAATTCCAAGTAAGTCCTGAAGAGAAAAGCCTGATCCGCAGATAGACCCGATTTGTCCTAAGTCTTACCAGCTTGACTCAGAGTCTCCTGTCGGTCAGCTGAGGGACGTTCCAGATTCCGCCCCCCCCCCCTCCAGTGTATCGCAGATGGGACTCGTTTTACGCTAGTGTCACACTGGCCGGCTGAAGGACCAAGACAGGCAATGAGCTTAAATAAGATCCATGTGACTCAGGGATTCACTAGCCTGAAATGTTCTCAAAAAATTCTATTTGCGAGTTTGAAGGACATTGGTTGTGGGTTTTCAGACAGACAGACAGACAGATAAGGTATGTCTAGACTGCATCCCTCTACCGACAGAGGGATGCCGTCTAGACATATAGATACAAGGGGTGCTTGGGGATAGATAGATAGATATATAGATAGATAGAGGGAGTGTGTGGGGATAGATCGATAGATCGATAGATAGATCGATTCTATAATGACTTCACTGTGTGACTTTATTGCTGGATGTTCTAGCCCTCTGCGCGCAGAGACGCACGTTAAGAGAGATGACGATGTAAATCGCATTCACGGGGTTTTCGTTGTGACACGTGTCACTGTGCTAATACTGGAGGCAACTGGGAATTCCTGTTCGGGAGTGGGACGAAGCTGGCGGTGACCCCGGGTAGGTGGTGACAGCCGACACATTCTCTTAGACAAACAAACGGTTTTTGTGCGTGTGTAACCGATAACAGACGGCAGGTTTGCAGAGGGGAGGGAGCGAGGGAGACAGACCTAGGCCAGGGCAGGTCCATTGATAACCAGAGTGCCTGGAGGTTCGCAGGTGAATTTCTCTGGCAGGAAACAGGCTGGAGGATCAGTTCTGCCTGCCCAGTTCTTGTAAAGCATCGCATGAGTGTGTCAGTGCAGGCAGCTACGGGAAAGTGACCTTCGGGCAGGGGACAAGGCTGACGGTAACACCAAGTAAGTGAGAGCAAACGGCGGGATTTAGACGTACAAAGAATAGTAATTCCTCTTCCGCGTTGTCCCTCTGTGCTCTGAGTCAGACCTTTCCATCCGTCATCCATAGCGGGGGGGGGACCCTCAGGCCCAGGGGCTGGATCCGGCCCCCGAGGCTCAGAGTCCCCCAGCGCTGGGGAGCCTGCAGCCCCTCACTGGAGCTCCAGCCCCCCCTGTTTCCCCACCGCAGGGCAACTAGGCGGGGCCCTCCCTACACTCTGGTGGGCTAGGGGGATGTGGGGAGAGTCTTTCTCCTCAGCTGGGGGCCACATCAATGAGGGGGAATTGGGTTTTTTTGCATCTCACTTGTGCGTGGCCCCTGACTGATTTTTCTGTGGGTCAGCAGCCCCTGACTCAAAAAAGGTTCCCTGCCCGAGGGAAGAAAGAAAGAAAGAAAGAAAGAAAGAAACAAACAAACAAACAAACAAACAAACAAACAAACAAACACAAAACTCCTGTTGCATTTCACAGGGACATAAGCCAAAATGTGTTTGGTTTCTTTGAGAATGTTGCAAAAGCATTTGGTCTGGTCTAAACTGGACTTGGAACGTGGGCAAAGATGAGGCTGTTGGGTATAGATGAAGGCAATAAGGGACGGGAAAAGGAAAAGAGGAAAGGGAAGGGAAGTTTTTGTTGGGCCCCGTATCACGGTGCAGCCAGCAATGCAAACAAGCAGGTGTTTGGAAGTGGAACCTGGTTACATGTGAAACCTCGTGAGTAGCCCCATTCTGGGTGGAATCGGGTCTTTTATTTGAAGAGCAGCGGGTGTACATTTCGTGGACCTCACCGTGATGGTGAGAATGCTCCTTCAGTGTGAAAGCGTTGTGCAAGAAATTGAAAACTGAGAAAAATCATTTGTTCCCCTAATGCCACATGCGCGTGCAGAACAAATAGACATCGGTACTGAGTGTCGTGTATGGTGCATTCATAGACGAGGAAGGTTGGTCTCATGGTCAAGGAATTGACTTGGCACTTAGGGGATTTGGGCTCCTTTCTGGCTCTAGCAAAGACTAAGAAAACATGTAGCTGGGATCACGAGGTCATCTGAAGAAGTGGGCCATGCCCACGATAGCTCATGATCCCACTGACGTGTTTAGTTCGTCTTTAAAGTGCTCCCAGACCATTTGTGGTTTTTTAAGTTTATCCTGTACAGACTAACTGGGCTACTCCCTGCAGCTGTAAAAAGAAAGACGCTGCTGTTCTAGCTAGCTCCAGATGAACCCTACACAGCTAGAGTTCTCGCCTTCTCTCCGCAATCACGCTCAGCTCACGTCCTGGAATAGTTAGAAGGCCTGAGTGTTAGGGCCTTTAGCAGGGAGAAAAATTGTTCTTCTTGGCCTCTGAGGACAGGACAAGGAGCAATGGGCTTAAACTGCAGCAAGGGAGGTTTAGGTTGGACATTAGGAAAAACTTCCTAACTCTTAGGGTGATGAAACACTGGAATAAATTGCCCAGGGGGGTTGTGGAATCCCCATCTCTGGAGATATTGAAGAGCAGATTGGATAGACATCTATCAGGGATGGTGTAGGGCAGCGCTGGGTCCTGCCATGGGGACAGGGGACTGGACTCGATGACCCCTTGAGGTCCCTTCCAGTTCTAGTGTTCTAGGATTGTATGATTAACGTCTCCAGCAGGAGAGACATGGAGCAGAAGATCCGGGTGCCTCCCCGAATGGTTTTTGTAAAGCGTGTCCTGGCAGTGTGAATACAGAGAGCTACGGGAAAATAGCATTTGGGCAGGGCACAAGATTAACCGTGAAGCCAGGTAGGTGAGAAAAACAAACCGAAACAAAGGACGGACAAAACTCTCAGCTCTCCTGCGCATCTCCCGCCCCTTGGAATTGTTCAGCTAGTAGAACAAGCTCTCCCGTGGCCGTGTAAACGGAAATATTTGCCAGTCTCTTGGGGAGCGGTTTGAAAGATTGGGAGAGTCTGGGGCAGTGCTAAATAGCAAGGCTACATCTACACTGCAGGCTTTTTGCGCAAGAACTGTTTTGCGGAAGAGTTCTTGTGCAAAAAATCTTCCACAAGAGCGCGTCCACACGGCCATGTGCTTTTGCGCAAGAGCATCCATGGCAGTGTGGACTCTCTCTTGCACAAGAAAGCTCTGATGGCCATTTTAACCGTAGGGGCTTCTTGAGCAAGAAATTCATGTTGCCTGTCTACACTGCCTTCCTGTGGAAGAGCTCTTGCGCAAGAGGGCTTATTCCTCATGGGGCGAGGAATAACTCTTCCAGAAGAAGCCCTGTTTTCCGACGCTTTACTGTACATTTACTTGCGCAAGAACACGCGTGCAGTGTAGACAGCTGGCAAGTTTTTGCGGAAGAACGGCTGTTCTTGCGCAAGAAGCGTGCAATGTAGACACAGCCCAGCAGAAAGGGAGAGAGAAATGGGCCACCAGCCAGGCAGGCCAAGCACGAGAAAGAGAATTTTCCCGGCAGCCCCAAGTTTTGTGATGTCTTAGGGGGATCTGTTCTTTCATACGGATCCCTCAGCTGCAGGCTGGGGTGCTGGAGTTTGTGCAGGGTAGGAAAAGAGCAGAACCCACGGCCGAGGGTCTGCCGAGTTGGAGCAGGTTTTCGAAGAGGCGTCAAGCACTGTGTGAGAATAGGTTCTGGCTACGACAAGCTGCAGTTCGGGGAAGGCACCAAGCTACACGTTAGCCCCAGTAAGTGCCGCGTCTCATGTTAAACTTTTCAGGTACCAAGGACCCCGCGTTCGGTGGAGTGAGGTTGCTTTAGGCCAGCTGGGCAGCGGCCCGGTCTCCCCAGAGAGGATGTAGCAATGTACCCCCTGGGGATGTGGCCTTATTTACGTGGTCCAACTGTTCCCGCGTGCGGTGAAACGTACGGGAGTGAAAAAAGGAAAATCACTTTGTTAGAGCACGAAACAGTTTTGAGCTACTGGCCAAAATTGTCCTTGCAAACCCTTAACACCCCCATAGGGCAGGTTTTCCATTTAACATTGCCCTGAATAAGTCTGGGGTCCCACTGCGCCAGGCCAGCACAGACACATCGAGAGCTGGTCCCTGCCCAAAATATGGACAAGAGAGACAGGAAAGCGTATTATTCCACCTGATGGGGAATGAGTCAGAGAGAAACTGTCAGGTCATTTCAAAGGGGAAGTCAGTGGAGTGTGAGTACCTAACTCCCATAGGCTTTCTGAATATCCCACTCATGCGATGTATTTCCTTAAAAGATTATTTTAAAGGGCGACACGCAGACGGGGGTTTTTGTAGAAGGGTTTGTGGCTGTGTGACATATGGCAATAGGGAACTGGTGTTTGGACCAGGGACAGTTTTGAATGTTAAACCAAGTAAGTAAAAGAAACCCTAACGGGGAACGTTTTCAAAGATAGAAGGTGCATTGAAGCTCTGAATTCTCGTCATGTTCCAAACTCTCTTAAGCCCTATTGAAAATACAGCCTCAGACTGGATTGACTATAAGTTGGCAATTCTTCCAAGGTAATGATCTAAACATTTGGGAGTTAATGGGTAGAATTTTTCAAAGCACCAAGTAACTTAGGAACCTAAGCTCCAGTTTTAAAAGTTTCTTAGTTGCTTAAAGTTCTTTAAAACTCCAAAGCTTTTCCGTTTCACCTCCAGAAATTGGTCCAATAAAAAGATAAAATTTTACCCACTTTGTCTAAATACCTTAGTCACTTCTGAAAATGGGATCTAAGCTCCTAAGATAGCCAAGCGCTTTGGAAAATTTTATCCAACAACTGCTAATGGAGGGAAAGATTTTCAACGTTTGCTTAGGTACTTTTGAAAGCCCCCCACAAAGATTCCTTTGTCTGTAAAGCTGGCAAAATTATCTGAATATTTTCTGAAAACTTAAAAAAGAACCATGAAATGGGAAAGGAAACAAGCAAAACATTTTTGTTTGTTTTTATTTTTGTCATTTGATTTCTTTGTTTTACCATCTTTCCCTCTTCACTTTCATTCACAAAACACTAAAAAAAAGGGAGGGAAATGGAAAGAAATAAAAAGAAAAGACAAAGATTGAAAAGCCAAACAAAAGTCTGAACCGCACCAAACACGGACTGTGATTTATTTGGAACATTTCGAATGAGTGAAAAAATACTCATTTTCAAAAACTTGCAGAATGAACAGGATTTTAATGTTTTTAAATTGCATCAATATCTTCTGCCCTGCAGTTTGTCAAGGATCAAATCCTTGATCCTTGGAAGTCAACGAGAAGTTTGCCATTGACCCCAACAGAGCCAGCCTTTCATCCAAAGTTCCCAGGGCCCTCAGAGGTTCAGAAAGAGGGAAGTTACATGCACGGTTATTGTAAAGGCTCTTTTGACGGTGATAATGAGCGATACGGCGACAAATTCCTGTTTGGGACAGGGACCGTCCTCACCGTAACCCCAAGTGAGTCCCAAGGGGGGGGAAGAACGTGTCTCTAAATATCCCTCCGGCTAACAGATTCTAGCCACTGTAAATTAAGACAAGATGTTTTGTCCTGTAAAAGATCTGCTATGGGGATTATTTTGGGGGCAGGTCTCTGGCCTGTGCCAGGCAGGGGGGTCAGTCGATATGAACACAGTGGTCTCTTCTGATCCTGCGACTGTGTCTCCATTGACTACAGTGGAGGGTCGGCCCCCAAAATATCATCGTATCTTTTAGTCCTTAGCACTCTGGCTTGAGTGGAGGGGGGTCCTGGCTGGAGAGCCGGGTGGGGTGAAGAGAAAGACTGTGTTGTGTGTGTGTGTGTGTGCGGTGTGTGTGTGTGTGTGTGTGTGTGTGCTGTGTGTGTGTGTTATATTATGCTGCAATAGGCAGTGAAAAGTTCTTTGAGGATTCCCCAGAGAGGAAATTCAGCAGGAAAAGCTTAATGAGGAGCTGTAGAGCCAGACCAAACCAGCAACGACATAGAGTCTGGGGATAGAACACGGACCCCAGTTCAGGACTCCTGGGGCCTCATCCCAAGAGCAGCCGGGGTAGCTACCGATTTATTCTCCCTCTTGCTCATGTCGAGGGAGATCGAGGTCCAAACAGTCCTTGATCGAGGCCCAAATGGTCTGGAGCACAAAAGCCGAGGTGCAGCTCCGAACTGGCCTGCTTCGAACACCAATAATTGCTCCCATGGTGCTAAATACTTAAAACACTGCACCGGCTCTGCCACAGACTTCCCGCGTAACCTTGGGCACCTCTCTTTACCTCTCTGTACTTCAGTCCCCTAGTTATCAAGTGGACAAAATGATACTCCCTTGTCCCCCAAGGGGTCTGTTTAGTGAGAAGCCAAAAGAGCTGAGGCTGTAGTTGTGAAAACTGAGACATGTATTCACCATCAAAGGCAGGATTGTATAGTATCTACCTATCCATCTATGGTGACAGACAGACAGACGGATAGATGGGATGGGATGGGCGAAACACCCAAACTCATTCCATAGACACTCACTCAGGACGTCATTTCGTTGTTCCAAACCTCAAGGAGGAGTTAGGTTCATACCCTAGAATGTGTAACCGGTTGGGGCGAGGGAAGCAATTGCTGCATGGGCCTGACTCAGTTTCTTTAGGGAAAGAAAACAACCCAAGACCCCTGGGGGCGTCTCGGTGAGAGCAGCAAAGATGGAAACCTTCCCCGGGAGGGGGCAGCTCTCTCTCCTCCACGCACGGTTCTTGTAAGGCCCTGTGCTGCTGTGGGGACTCCGGGGGAGGCAGCTTTAAGCTCTTCTTTGGGACGGGAACCAAACTCTCTGTTCAACCCAGTAAGTCGTTTGCTACGGACACGGCGTGTGTGGGGCCAGAGATCGGCTCCCTGGGCAAAGGCCTCCCAATGTGGTTAGATGGATGGATGGAAAGGCCTTCCTAGGGGCAGCCTCCCAATGTGGTTAGATGGATGGATGGAAAGATGGATGGATGGGGGGTGTGTGGGGAGAGAGAGCAAGAGAGAGGGTGCAGGGATAGAAAGAAAGATGCAGTCTGTGGAGATGGATGGATGAATGGGGTGTATGTATGGGGATAGATAGATACAAAGAGGGGGTGTGTGGGGATAGATAGATAGATAGAGGGGGTGTGTGGGGATAGATAGATACATAGATAGAGGGGGTGTGTAGGGATAGATAGATAGATAGAGGGGGTGTGTGGGGATGGATGGATGGATGGACAGGCGGATAGATAGCTAGATCACATTATGTAACCAATAGACCTTACATTTCAGAGAGGAAGAGAGGGTGAGTTTTTGTTAAGGGCTTAGATGCTGTGAGTAGCAACAATGACAGGCTCACTTTTGGGAGTGGGACGCAATTAACAGTAGTGCCAAGTAAGTCACTCGGTTTTGGGTAAAGACATTTTCTGACGGGCTTCACAATGAAGTCTAAGGGACCCAAGTTGGGCACCTAATTCTTAGATTGTTTTGAAAATCTCAAGCTAAAACGTGAGTGTCCGTTAATTGTTGGATGGATGGATGGATGCGTTGGTGGCTGGGTGGATGGATGGATGGATGGACAGATGGATGGCTGGGCTGTGTGGGAGAGGAAGCATGGATGCACAGATGGATGGATGGATGGATGGAGTGTGTGGGGAAGGAAAGAAGGATGGATGGATGGACGGGTTGGTGGATGGATGTGTGGGGAAGGATGGATGGATGGATGTATATAGGGACAGACGGACAGATGCCTGAAGAGCTCTTTGTCAAATTGGATGGTGGACAATTGCTTTGTGGCTGGATCAGTGTCTGGTGGCCAAGGGGCGGGAGGGAGGCGCAAAGCAGGTTTTTGGGGGGTGGGAAACGGACAGTGAGTCAGCGAAGACCCTATTTGCAAGGGGCCTCCTCGTGGTTCGTCCTCAGGGTGCGTTAGTAGCTACTGAAAGGCCATGGATAATCTTCCTAAACACTTCCATTATCCTTGTGGTCAAACTGCATTATTACAGGAACTCCTGGCTAAAAAAACCCCTCTTATCTTTCTTTCTTTCTTTCTTTCTTTCTTTCTTTCTTTCTTTCTTTCTTTCTTTCTTTCCATTAGACCATTTGTCTGTAGAGCTAATAGGAAAATTAAAATGTTAGGCCAGATCTCAGTTTGGAAATTGGGGCGGCTGAGGGGGTTAAATGAAATGGTGCCGATTGACCCCCCGCTGAGTATCTAGGCTCTGCATGAGAGGATCATATTATTCGTGTATTTTTTAAAAGACGGTTCTCTGCTGAGTGTGTCCCTTGGTTGGTTCCCTTGTTCGTGTCGCTCTCTCAAGCGCTTTGCAGAGGTGCTAAGTGAGGTTTTTGTTGAGGTTGTAATTACTGTGAGCAATAACAATTACAACTTCATCTTTGGTAATGGAACAAAGCTGGTAGTGGAGCCCAGTAAGTATCCGTAACGTGTCTAACAAGGCAAGACCAAGAGGGCATTCAATAAAACAGGACAGGAAGGACATTTAAAGGAGCTAAAATACTTATGCATAATTACCCTGTGGAACTCACTGCCCCATGATACCACCCAGCTTGACAGGATATCTTTTAGAAATGACAGGGGAGTTAGGAACTTAGGACTGGAAGGGGCCTCCTGGGACATTGAGTTCAGTCCCCTGTTAATGCAGGCAAGTAATATCACTGATTTGCAATCCCATTGATTATTGCTGGGGGGTGCTCTATGTGCCTCTGGCATTTAGGTGCATCATTGTCATTGATTTTCAATGGACTTGATGCTCCTAAATCACTTAAGTGCCTTTGAATACTTCCTCTTATATGAATAATGAAAAAGATTTTGCAGAAAATCGACTCCATTTTGGGCGATTTTAATACAAAATAAGTGGTCGCAGGAAAAAAGGTTCAGAGAGGCACCCGTGTTAGTCTTTAACTTTAAAACAATGAGTAGTCCTGTGGCTCTTTAGAGACTAAGAAAAATATACTTATAGTATCATGAGCCTCATCGGATGAGTTGTAGTGCAAATAACAGAAACCAAGTTAGATAGATAGATAGATAGATAGATAGATAGATAGATAGATAATGGCAGACGTACTACCTGTCAATTCTAGAACTCGTGTTAATGAGGCTAATGAAGTGGGTGGGATATGTCCCATTCAAAGCTTTTCATGTGGAAATGCAGATATTAAAGGCCGGGGAAATTGGCTTTGTAGTGCTGCTACCAGTTAATGTCCTTCTTCAAGCCCAGGGTAACGGTTTTAGAGGGTTTAAAAATGTCATGGTTGTTTTTATTTCACAGCTCTTTGTGTGTGTGTGTGTGTGTGTAGATTGATAGATGGGGATTATGGGGATGGATGGATGGACAGGTGGATAGATAGATAGCTCACATTATGTAACCAATAGACTTTACATTTCAGAGAGGAAGAGAGGGTAAGTTTTTGTTAAGGGCTTAGATGCTGTGAGAAGCAACAATGAGAAACTCATTTTTGGGAGTGGGACGCAATTAACAGTAGTGCCAAGTAAGTCACTCGGTTTGGGGTAAAGACATTTTTGGATGGGCTTTACAACGAAATGTAAGGGACCGGAATCCAAAGCAAGTTGGGCACCTAACTCTTAGATTGTATTGAAGATCCCAAGCTAAAATATGAGGGTCCCTTAATTGGTGGATGGGTGGATGGATGGGGTGTGTGGGAAACAAAGGATGGACGGGTTAAGCAGGATCCCCCGCCGCTCCCAAGCCCGGGGAAGGCACCAACCGAGGCCCGAGCACAGGAGGGGAGTTTTTGCAGGGTGGTGAATCACTGTGCCATATAGCGGAGGAGGAAGCCGGCTGATTTTTGGAGCTGGCACTAAACTGATTGTCTGGCCAAGTGAGTAAGGAGCAAGAGGACAAGAACCGGGTGTGGGGGGGTTTCCTATGGAGGATTGCTTGGGGGTCTTCTCCATTTGCCTCCCTTTGCATTGATCTGTTGCTTTCATTTGTGGGAGGAGTTTCAGCAGGAGAAGGAGTCGGTGAAAGGAGCTGGGGTGTTCAGAACAGCCCAAGGGACTTAGGCGCCCAATTCCCATTGATGTTCCGTGTAGGTCAGGCTGGATATTCTGTTGGTCCCTTCTGGCCTCAGACTGTAGGAATCCTCCCCCATTAGCCCTCTCCCACACCCAGCCCTAGAGTTTTTGCAGGGCGGTGAATCACTGTGCCATATAGTGGAGAAGCAGGAGACCGGTTGATTTTTGGAGCTGGCACTAAGCTGATTGTCCGCCCAAGTGAGTAAGGAGCCCGAGGATAAGAACAGGGTGTGGGGGGGTTTCCTATGGAGGATTGCTTGGTGGTCTTCTCCACTTGCCTCCCCTTGCATTGATCTGTTGCTTTCATTTGTGGGACGAGTTTCAGCAGGAGAAGGAGTCAGTGAAAAGGAGCTGGGGTGTGCGAAACAGCCCAAGGGACTTAGGCGCCCAATTCCCATTGACGTCAGGCTGGATATTCTGTTGGTCCCTTCTGCCCTTAGACTATAGGTGTCTTCCCTCCGTACACCCCTCCCACACCTAGCCCTAGAATTTTTGTTATGGGGTTTGTCACTGTGGGGCCTCCGGATCCAACTGGAAATACATCTTCGGCGGAGGCACCAAATTAACTGTGAACCCAGGTAGGCCTGGTCGTGGCGCATCTTTTATCGGGAAAACTCAGGCCTCAGATTTTGCTACCCTCATTGGTCATGACGAGCAGCCCCTTGGTCCTGCTGGAGGCCCAGTGAAGTCAAACAGCCGTGTGGCTTCATAACGGCCAAGCATTGCCTGCTGGCCCCTGGGGATCAGGGTTGGGCAGATGAAGTTTAGTCAAGGTCTTTGGATGTGTTAGTAGCTATTGAATGGCCATGGGCAATCTCCCTAAACACTTTCATTATGCTTGTGGTCAAACTGCATTATTACAGGAACTCCTGGCTAAAAAAACATCCCCCTTCCTTCCAACCATTTCACTGAAGAGCTAACAAGAAAATTAAGATTTTAGGCCAGATCTCAGTTTGGAAATTCACACGGCTGATGGGGTTGAATGAAATTGTGCCGATTTGCCCTCGCTGAGTACCTAAGTCCTCTCCATGTATTTTTTAAAAGACAGCTCACTGCTGAGCGTGCCCCTTGGTTGGTTCCCTTGTTTGCGTCGTTCTCTCAAGCGCTTTGCAGAGGTGGTAAGTGAGGTTTTTGCTGAGGTTTTAATTACTGTGAGCAATAACAATAAAAAGTTCATCTTAGGAAATGGAACAAAGCTGGTGGTGGAGCCCAGTAAGTATCCGTAAGACATCTAATAAGGCAAGACGAAAAGAGCATTCAATAAAACAGGAGAGGCAGGACATTTAAAAGAGCTAAAATACTTATGCATAATTAGCCTGTGGAACTCACTGCCCCATGATACCATCCAGCTTCACAGAATTTCTTTTAAAAATGACAGGGGAGTTAGGAACTTAGGACGAGAAGGGGCCTCCTGGGACATTATCCCTTGTTATTGCAGGCAAGTAATAACATTGGGTAATAATCTCATTGATTATTGCTGGGGGATGTTCTAAGTGCCTCTGGGATTTAGGTGCATAATTGTCATTGATCTGCAATGGACTGAATGCTCCTACATCCCTTGATTGCCTTTGAAAACTTCATCCTATATGGATAATGGATGGGATTTTTCAAAACATCAACATCATTTTGGGCAAGTTTTGTACACAATAACTGGTCTAAGAGGTGCAGCCAGGTTAGTCTTTAACTTTAAGACCAATGAGTAGTCCTGTGGCACTAACAAAAACATATTTACAGTATCATGAGTTTTTGTGGGTAAAACTCACTTCATCAGATGAGTTAGAGTGCAAATAACGTAAACTCTCTCTCTCTCTCTCCCTCTCTCTCTCTCTCTCTCTCTCTAGATATATATATATATAAAATGAAAGAAGTACCACCCGTCAATTGTAGAACTCATGTTAATGAGGCTAATGAAGTGGGTGGCATGTGCCCCATTCAAAGCTTTTGATGTGAAAATGCGGATGTTAAAGGCAGGGGAAATTGGCTTTGCAGTGCAGCAACCAGTTAATGTCTTTATTCAAGCCCAGGATAACGGTTTTAGAGGGTTAAAAATGTCATTGTTGTCTTTATTGCACAGTTCTCTGTGTGTGGATAGATAGATAGATAGATAGATAGATAGATAGATAGATAGATAGATAGATAGATAGATAGATAGATAGATGGCAGAGGTACTACCTGTCAATTGTAGAACTCATGTTAATGAGGCTAATGAAGTGGGCGGCATGTGCCCCATTCAAAGATCTTGATGTGAAAATGCGGATGTTAAATGCAGGGGAAATTGGCTTTGTAGTGCAGCAACCAGTTAAGGTCTCGCTTCAAGCCCAGGGTAACGGTTCTATGTCATTATTGTCCTTAATGCACAGCTCTGTGTGTGTTCAGATAGATAGATTGATAGATGGGTAATATGGGGATGGATGGATGGAAGGGTGGATAGATAGATAGCTCACATTATATAACCAATAGTCCAGCGGTTCTCAAACTTTTTGGGCTCCAGAGCCCTTTACATGCATAAAAATTTATGTGGATCCCGAGCGGTCCACTCATTGTACGTGTTGTACCTATCGATGTTGGCCGCATTAGACATCTAGGAGCCCTTGGAGCGCCGAGGAGCACAGTTTGAGAAACACTGCAATAGTCCTTACATTTCAGAGAGGAAGAGAGGGTGAGTTTTTGTTAAGGGCTTAGATGCTGTGAGTAGCAACAATGTGAAACTCACTTTTGGGAGTGGGACGCAATTAACAGTAGTGCCAAGTAAGTCACTCGGTCTTGGGTATAGACATTTTCGGATGGGCTTTACAATGAAGTCTAAGGGACCCGAATCCCATTGGTTCCAAGCCAAGTTGGGCACCTAACTCTTAGATTGTATTGAAGATCCCAAGCTAAAATATGAGTGTCCGTTAATTGTTAGCTGCATGGATGGATGGATGGATGGGTGGAGCAGGGTTCCCCACTGCTCCCAAGCCTGGGAAAGGCGCGGGCCAAGGCCAGGGCACAGGAGGGGGGAGTTTTTGCAGGGCGGTGAATCACTGTGCCATATGGCGGAGGAACAGACCGGCTGATTTTTGGAGCTGGCACTAAACTTATTGTCAGTCCAAGTGAGTAAGGAGCGAGAGGGCAAGAACAGAGTGTGGGGGGGTGGGTTTCCTATGGAGGATTGCTTGGTGGTCTTCTCCATTAGCCTCCCTTTGCATTGATCTGTTGCTTTCATTTGTGGGCAGAGTTTCAGCAGGAGAAGGAGTCAGTGAAAAGGAGCTGGGGTGTGCGAAACAGCCCAAGGGACTTAGGCACCCAATTCCCATTGACGTTCCTTGTAGGTCAGGCTGGATCTTCTGTTGCTCCCTTCTGCCCTTAGACTCTGGGAGTCCTCCCCCATTGGCCCCCTTCCACACCCAGCCTAGAGTTTTTGTTATGGGGTTTGTCACTGTGGGGCCTCCGGATCCAACGGGAAACTCACCTTCGGCAGAGGCACCAAATTAACTGTGAACCCAGGTAGGCCTGGACGTGGCGCATGTTTTATCAGGAAAACTCAGGCCTCAGATTTTGCTGCTCTGCTTGGTCATGACGAGCAGCCCCCTGGTCCTGCTGGAGGCCCAGTGAAGTCAAACAGCCGTGTGGCTTCATAACGGCCAAGCATTGGCTCCCTGGACCCCTGGGGATCGGGACTGGGTGGATGAAGTTTAGTCACAGTCTTTGGATACGCTAGTAGCTACTGAATGGCCATGGATAATCTTCCTAAACACTTCCATTATGCTTGTGGTCAAACTACATTATTACAGGAACTCCTGGCTAAAAAACTTACTTTTACTTTCTTTCTTTCTTTCTTTCTTTCTTTCTTTCTTTCTTTCTTTCCATTAGATCATTTGTCTGTAGAGCTAATAGGAAAATTAAAATGTTAGGCCAGATCTCAGTTTGGAAATTCACACGGCTGATGGGGTGGAATGAAATTGTGCCGATTGACCCTCGCTGAGTATCTAGGCTCTGCATGAGAGGATCATACACTTCGTGTGTTTTTTAAAAGACAGTTCACTGCTGAGTGTGCCCCTTTGTTGGTTCCCTTGTTTGTGTCACTCTATCAAGCGCTTTGCAGAGGTGCTAAGTGAGGTTTTTGTTGAGGTTGTAATTACTGTGAGCAATGAAAATTACAAGCTCGTCTTTGGAAATGGAACAAAGCTGGTAGTGGAGCCGAGTAAGTATCTATCACATATGTAATAAGGCAAGACCAAGAGGACATTCAACAAAACAGGACAGGCAGGACATTTTAAAGAGCTAAAATACTTATGCATAATTACCCTGTGGAACTCACTGCCCAATGATACCATCTTTTAAAAACAACAGGGCATTTAGGAACTTAGGACTGGAATAGGACTCCGAGGAAACAGAGTCCAGTCCCCTGTTATTGCAAGCAAGTAATAACATTTATTTGTAATCTCATTGATTATTGCTGGGGGGTGTTCTAAGTGCCTCTGGTATTTAGGTGCATAATTGTCATTGATATGCAATGGAATGAATGCTCCTAAATCCCTTACGTGCCTTTGAAAACTTCCTCCTATATGTATAATGGAAAAAAAAATTCAAAAAATCGACATCATTTTGGGCAATTTTAATACAGAATAACTGGTCTCGGGAAAAAAGTTTCAGAGGGGCACCCGTGTAAGCCTTTAACTTTAAAAACAATGATTAGTCCTGTGGCACCTTAGATAGTAAGAAAAATAAATGTATAGTATCATGTCATTCATCAGATGAGTAGGAGTGCAGCTAACAGAAACCAAGATAGATAGATAGATAGATAGATAGATAGATAGATAGATAGATAGATAATGGCAGAAGTACCACCTTTCAATTGGAGAACTCATGTTAATGAGGCTAATGAAGTGGCGGGATGTGGCCCATTCAAAGCTTTTGATGTGAAAATGCGGATGCTAAAGGCAGGGGAAATTGTCTTTGTAGTGCACAACCAGTTAATGTCCTTCTTCCAGCACAGGGTAACTGTTTTAGAGAATTAAAAATGTCATTGTTGTCCTTATTGAACAGCTCTGTGTGTATGTGAGTAGATAGATAAATGGGGTGTATGGGGATGGATGGATGGGCGGATAGATAGATAGATCACATTATGTAACCAATAGACCTTACATTTCAGATAGGAAGAGTGGGTGAGTTTTTGTTAAGGGCTTAGTTGCTGTGAGAAACACCAACGAGAAACTCATTTTTGGGAGTGGGACTCACTTAAAAGTAGTGCCAAGTAAGTCACTTTTTTTTGGGTAAGGAAATTTTCGGATGGGCTTTACAACGCAGTCTAAGGGACCCGAACCCCATTGGTTTCAAGGCAAGTTGGGCACCTAACTCTTAGATTGTATTGAAGATCCTAAGCTAAAATATGAGTGTCCTTTACTTGGTGGATGGCTGGCTGGAGGGATGGACGTGTATGGGGACGGATGGATGGACGGACAGATGCCTGGAGAGGTCTTTTCCAATTCTCATTCATCAGATTCCAGGGTGGACAACTGCTTTGTGGCTGGATCAGTGTCCTATCACCACGGGGCGGGAGGGGGGGAACGGGCAGTGACTCAGCGAAGACCCTTTTCGAAGGGGGGCTCCTGGCAGTGCGTCCTCGGGGTTTGCAGACAAGCTCCTCTTCACACGGGGAACCAAAGTGCTGCTCCCCCCGGTAGGTCCCTTCCGTCGCTGTGTCCAGAAAGGCTCCGGCCGGGGGGGGTCCCGTGAGTCTCTGGGGCTCGGGTGAACCGGGCTCGGCTACATTGACGTCGGTGGCCAGACGGCCAAGGGGGAGCGATGCTGAGTTGATACGAAGCAGCCACGGCCGCTGGGAATCACTGGGGGGGCCCCTCCTGGCCCGATTCGATGGAACACGACCCAACCCAACAGGCCATGTGCCAGGGGACACGCGCTCCGGATCTAATCCCGCGCCAGGAGGGTCCCGCGCTGTTCCCAAGCTCCCAAGCCTGGGGAAGGCGCCGGCCGAGGCCCGAGCACAGGAGGGGAGTTTTTGCAGGGCGGTGAATCACTGTGCCATATAGAGGAGGAACAGGAAACCGGCTGATTTTTGGAGCTGGCACTAAGCTGATTGTCCGGCCAAGTGAGTAAGGAGCGAGAGGGCAAGAACAGGGTGTGGGGGGGTTTCCTATGGAGGATTGCTTGGTGGACTTCTCCATTTGCCTCCCTTTGCATTGATCTGTTGCTTTCATTTGTGGGAGGAGTTTCAGCAGGAGAAGGAGTCGGTGAAAGGAGCTGGGGTGTTTGAAACAGCCCAAGGGACTTAGGCCCCCAATTCCCATTGACGTTCCGTGTAGGTAAGGCTGGATATTCAGTTGGTCCCTTCTGCCCTTAGACTGTAGGAGTCCTCCCGCCATACACCCCTCCCACACCCAGCCCTAGAGTTTTTGTTATGGGGTTTGTCACTGTGGGACCTCCAGCTCCAACACGAAACTCACCTTTGGCGGAGGCACCAAATTAACTGTGAAGCCAGGTAGGCCTGGACGTGGCGCATCTTTTATCGGGAAAACTCAGGCCTCAGATTTTGCTGCCCTGCTTGGTCATGAGGAGCAGCCCCTGGTCCTGCTGGAGGCCCAGTGAAGTCAAACAGCCGTGTGGCTTCATAACAGCCAAGCATTGCCCCCTGGCCCCCGGGGATCAGGGCTGGGCAGATGAAGTTTAGTCATAATCTTTGGATGTGTTAGTATCTACTGAATGGCCCTGGGCAATCTTCCTGTACACTTCCATTGTGCTTGTGGTCAAACGGCATTATTACAGGAACTCCTGGCTAAAAAAACATCCCCCTTCCTTCTTTCTTTCTTTCCATTAGACCATTTCTCTGTAGATCTAATAGGAAAATTAAAATGTTAGGCCAGATCTCAGTTTGGAAGTTGGAGCGGCTGATGGAGTTGAATGAAATTGTGCCGATTGACCCCCGCTGAATACCTAGGCTCTGCATGAGAGGATCAAACTCTTCAAGTATTTTTTAAGACTGTTCACTCCTGAGCGTGCCCCTTGGTTGGTTCCCTTGTTTGTGTCGCTCTCTCAAGCACTTTGCAGAGGTGCTAAGTGAGGTTTTTGTTGAGGTCGTAATTACTGTGAGCAAGGACAATTACAAGCTCATCTTTGGAAATGGAACAAAGCTGGTAGTGGAGCCCAGTAAGTATCTATCACGTGTAATAAGGCAAGACCAAGAGGCCATTCAACAAAACAGGACAGGCAGGACATTTAAAAGAGCTAAAATACTTATGCATAATTAGCCTGTGGAACTCACTGCCCCGTGATACCATCCAGCTTGACAGCATTTCTTTTAAAAATGACAGGGGGGTTAGGAACTTAAGACTGGAAGGGGCCTCCTGGGAAACAGAGTCCAGTCCCCTGTTATTGCAGGCAAGTAATAACACTGATTTGCAATCTCATTGATTATTGCTGGGGGATGTTCTAAGTGCCTCTGGAATTTAGGTGCATAATTGTCATTGATTTGCAATGGAATGAATGCTCCTAAATCCCTTACGTGCTTTTGAAAACTTCCTCCTATATGGATAATGGATGAGATTTTTCAAAAAATCGACATCATTTTGGGCAACTTTTATACACAATAACTGGTCTCAGGAAAAAAGTCTCAGAGGGGCACCTGTGTTAGTGTTTAACTTTAAAACGAACGAGTAGTCCTGTGGCACCTTAGAGATTAACAAAACTATATTTATAGTATCATGAGCTTTCGTGGGCTTCATCAGATGCGTTGGAGTGCAAATAACAGAAACCATATATATATAAAATGGCAGAAGTACCACCTGTCAATTGTAGAACTCATGTTAATGAGGCTAATGAAGTGGGCTGCATGTGCCCCATTTAAAGACTGTGATGTGAAAATGTGGATGTTAAAGGCAGGGGAAATTGGCTTTGTAGTGCACTAACCAGTTAATGTCTTTCTTCAAGCCCAGGGGAACGGTTTTAGAGGGTTAAAAATGTCATTGTTGTCTTTATTGCACAGCTCTGTGTGTGTGTGTAGATAGATAGATAGATAGATAGAGGGGAGGTGTGGGGATAGATAGATAGATAGATAGATAGATAGATAGATAGATGGGGGAGTGGGGATAGATAGATAGATAGATATAGATAGATAGAGGGCGGGTGTGGGGATAAATAGATAGAGAGAGAGAGAGACAGATGGGGGAGGGTGTATGGGGATGGATGAATAGATAGATAGATAGATCACATTATGTAACCAATAGACCTTACATTTCAGAGAGGAAGAGAGGGTAAGTTTTTGTTAAGGGCTTACATGCTGTGAGGAACAACTATGACAAGTTCATTTTTGGGAGTGGGACACAATTAACAGTAGTGCCAAGTAAGTCACTCGGTTTTTGCATAAAGAAATTTTTGGATGGGCTTTACCAAACTCTTAGATTGTACTGAAAATCCCAAGCTAAAATATGAGTGTCCGTTAATTGTTGGATGGATGGATGGATGTGTATGGGGATGGATGGATGGACGGACAGATGCCTGGAGAGGTCTTTTCCAATTCCCTTGGTCGGGTTGCAGGGTGGACAATTGCTTTGTGGCTGGATCAGTGTCCACTGGCCGTGGGGCGGGAGGGAGGCGCAAAGCAGGTTCGGGGGGTGGGAACGGGCAGTAACTCAGCCAGGACTCTTTTCGAAGGGGGGCTCCTGGCGGTGCGTCCTCGGGGTTTGCAGACAAGCTCCTCTTCGCACGGGGAACCAAAGTGCTGCTCCCCCCGGTAGGTCCCTTCCGTCACTGTGTCCAGAAAGGCTCCAGCCGGGGGGGGGGCCCCGCGAGTCTCTGGGGCTGGGGTGAACCGGGCTCGGCTCCATTGGCGTCGGTGGCCGGACAGCCAAGGGGGCGCGATGCTGAGTTGATACGAAGCAGCCACGGCCCCCGGGAGTCACTGGAGGGGCCCCACCTGGCCCGACTCGATGGAACACGACCCAACCCAACAGGCCAGGGCCAGGGGACACGCGCTCCAGATCTAATCCCGCGCCAGGAGGGTCCCCTGCCGCTCCCAAGCCCGGGGAAGGTGCCGGCCAAGAACCGAGCACAGGAGGGGAGTTTTTGTAGGGCGGTGAATCACTGTGCCAAATACCGGAGCAGACCAGCTGATTTTTGGAGCTGGCACTAAACTGATTGTCCGCCCAAGTGAGTAAGGAGCGAGAGGGCAAGAGCAGGGTGTGGGGGGGGTTTCCTATGGAGGATTGCTTGGTGGTCTTCTCCATTTGCCTCCCTTTGCATTGATCTGTTGCTTTCATTTGTGGGAGGAGTTTCAGCAGGAGAAGGAGTCAGTGAAAATGAGCTGGGTGTTCGAAACAGCCCAAGGGACTTAGGCCCCCAATTCCCATTGATGTTCCGTGTAGGTCAGGCTGGATATTCTGTTGGTCCCTTCTGGCCTCGGATTCTAGCGATATGTCTACACTACAGCACTATTTCGAATTAACTTAATTCGAAATAGTTAATTCCAATTAAGCTAATTCGAAATAACGCATCTAGACACAAAAACTATTTCGAAATAGCGCGTCACACTGGTGGACCCTGAACCGAAGTTAAGGCTGGCGGAACCAGTGCCGGCAGGGCATCAGGTTAGGACTTACTGTGTGGGGCTGCTGCCTGAGGCTAACTGAGCTCTGTGCTTAAAGGGACCCTACCCCCACCCCGGATAGACAGTCCGCAGGGTTCCCCGCTTGCTTGTCTACCTCGATGAGGGACAGCAAAGCAGTCCTGCCTTGGAGTGCCCTGAGTGCCCACACTTGGGACACCACAGCACTTGGCCACATGGAGCCAGAGCTGCCCCTGGGCACGCCGGTGCATCTCGTGGGGTCGTTGCCATCAGCCTGGCTGCACTTGCTGCAGGCTGCCATCTGGGAGGTTCATCGGGGGGCTGTCATGATCCAGGAGGCCCTGATGGACAGCGTCCACCCTAAGGAGCCCTCAGAGCCTCCCCGGTTCTCCCCACCGGGGGCTCGTGCCCCATTCCTCCCTCACGTCCTTCCACTTACCCCTCCCTAGCCCCTCTTCCTGATGTCAAATAAAAGACATGTATGTTCAAAAATAGAAATTGGGTTTATTGAATAAAACTGGGGGGGGATGAACCTCTGGGGAGACTGGGAAAAGGAGGTGGGAGAGAGGAAGAGAGAGGGTGGGAGAGGGAAACCTGGGAGGAGGGAGCTGGAAGGGGGAAGCAAGGGGAAGAAGGGAGAGGAGAAGCTCAGGGCTCAGGGTTGGGGGTCTCACCAGACCAACTTGACTTTCATGCTAACCTGCTCCTGGGTTCGCATGTGGCCTTTGGTGGCCAGGCTGGCAGCTAGCCTGCCATAGATGGCCGCATTCCTCCGTCTAGTGCGGAGATCATGGAAGTTGGGGGCATCCCCCCCAAACCTGAATAAGGTCCATGGTCTCCACCCTGGACCAGGAAGGCGCCCGCCTTCTCCAGCCCCTGTCAGGCTCCTGGGAGCTGGCAGACTGCTCCTGGGGAGCGGTGGAGGGCTGGCTGCCAGTGGCTTGCTGGCTCATGTTTTGGGGCCACTAGGTCAGGGGCCCCGGTGGCCACTGCTGTCTCTGGGCTGGCAGGCTTGGCGGTGGCACAGGCACTGTGGCCAGGGTCTACCCCTTTAATGGCTCCGGGGCTGGGGGAGAGGAGAGTAAGTTTTCCTGGTTGTGCCCACAGTGGCCACCAGGGCTCCCTTGGAAGGGCTGGAGGCCCCCTATTTCGAATTAAATGTCTACACAGCACTTCATTCGAAATAGCTATTTCGCATTTGGTGTTACTCCTCATAGAATGAGGTTTACCAAATTCGAAATAAGGGCTCCACTATTTCAAATTTATTTCAAAATAGCAGTTTGCCTGTGTAGATGCTAGTAAAGTTAATTCGAAATAACGGCTGTTATTTTGAATTAACTTAGTAGTGTAGACGTACCCTAGGAGTCCTCCCCCCGTACATCCCCTCCTACACCCAGCCCTACAGTTTTTGTTATGGGGTTTGTCACTGTGGGACCTCCAGCTCCAGCTGGAAACTCACCTTCGGCGGAGGCACCAAATTAACTGTGAACCCAGGTAGGCCTGGACGTGGCGCATCTTTTATCGGGAAAACTCAGGCCTCAGATTTTGCTGCCCTGCTTGGTCATGACGAGCAGCCCCCTGGTCCGGCTGGAGGCCCAGTGAAGTCAAACAGCCGTGTGGCTTCATAACGGCCAAGCATTGCCCCCTGGCCCCCGGGGATCGGGACTGGGCAGATGAAGTTTATTCATGGTCTTTGGATGCGCTAGTATCTACTGAACGGCCATGGATAGTCTCCCTAAACACTTGCATTATGCCTCTGGTCAAACGGCATTATTACAGGAACGCCTGGCTAAAAAAACATCCTGTTTTCTTTCTTTCTTTCTTTCTTTCTTTCTTTCTTTCTTTCTTTCTTTCTTTCTTTCTTTGTTTTCATTAGACCATTTGTCTGTAGAGCTAATAGGAAAATTAAAATGTTAGGCCAGATCTCAGTTTGGAAATTGGGACAGCTGATGGGGTGAAATGAATTTGTGCCAATTTACTCTCGCTGAGTAACTAGGATCTGCATGAGAGGATCAGACTCTTTGTGTATTTTTTTGTAATCAACCGTGTTAGTCTTTAATTTTAAAATAATGAGTAGTCCTGTGGCAACTTAGAGACAAAGAAAAATATATTTATAGGGTCATGAGCTTCATCAGATGCATGGTAGTGCAAATAACAGAAACCAAGATAGATAGATAGATAGATAGATAGATAGATAGATAGATAGATAGATAGATAGAAAAGGTGTATGGGGATGAATGGGTGGATAGCTAGCTAGCTAGATCACATTACGTAACCAATAGACCTTACATTTCAGAGAGGAAGAGAGGGTGAGTTTTTGTTAAGGGCTTAGATGCTGTGAGAAACAGCAATGAGAAACTCATTTTTGGGAGTGGGACGCAATTAAAAGTAGTGCCAAGTAAGTCACGGTTTCAGGTAAAGACATTTTCGGATGGGCTTTACAACAAAATTTAAGGGCCCAGAATCCCATTGGTTCGAAGCCAAGTTGGACACCAAACGCTTAGGGTACGTCGAGACTACAGGCTTTTGTCGACAGAAGTTTTGTGGACAGATACTGTCGACAAAGCTTCTGTCGACAAAGAGCGTCTGGACTACAGCCAGTTCTGTCGACACTGCAAGCCGCTTTGTCAACATGACAGTGTGGACACAAAGGACAGTGTAGATGCAATAACGCCTCCTGTCGACAGAACTCTGTTGACAAAAGGTGTTATTCCTCGTAGAATGAGGTGTACTGCCGTCGACAAAACTTCTGAGTTCTGTAGACGTTACGTTGACAGAACTCAGTGACAGTGTAGACGCAGGTACAGTTTCGTCGAGAAAAGTGGACTTTTGTCGACATAACCCTGTAGTCTAGACACACTCTTAGATTGTTTTGAAAATCCCAAGCTAAAATCTGAGTGTCTGTTACTTGTTGGATGGATGGATGGATGGATGGATGGATGGATGGATGGATGGGGTGTGTGGGAAACAAAGGATGGATGGGTGGAGCAGATCCCCCACTGTTCCCAAGCCCGGGGAAGGTGTCGTCCGGGGCCAGGGCACAAGGGGGGAGTTTTTGCAGGGCGGTGAATCACTGTGCCAAATAGAGGAGCAGCAGACCCGCTGATTTTTGGAGCTGGCACTAAACTGATTGTCTGGCCAAGTGAGTAAGGAGCGAGAGGACAAGAACAGGGTGTGGGGAGGTTTCCTATGGAGGATTGCTTGGTGGTCTTCTCCATTTGCCTCCCCTTGCATTGATCTGTTGCTTTCATTTGTGGGAGGAGTTTCAGCAGGAGAAGGAGTCAGTGAAAAGGAGCTGGGGTGTTCGGAACAGCCCAAGGGACTTAGGTGCCCAATTCCCATTGACGTTCCATGTAGGTCAGGCTGGATATTCTGTTGGTCCCTTCTGCCCTTAGACTCTAGGAGTCCTCCCCCATTCACCCCCTCCCACACCCAGCCCTGCTAATGTTGTTGAGAACTGTTTAGTGGTTCTGCCCACATGCAGACCCGGGATTGTACAGGTCGTGGATTGGGCAGATGAAGTTTATTCATGGTCATTGGATGTGTTAGTAGCTACTGAAAGGCCATGGATAACCTTCCTAATCAGTTTCGTTATGCTTGTGGTCAAACTGCATTATTACAGGAACTCCTGGCTGAAAAAATTCCTCCTTTCTTTCTTTCTTTCTTTCTTTCTTTCTTTCTTTCTTTCTTTCTTTCTTTCTTTCTTTCTTTCTTTCCATTAGACCATTTGTCTGTAGAGCTAATAGGAAAATTAACACGTTAGGCCAGATCTCAGTTTAGAAATTAGCGCGGCTGATGGGGTTGAATGAAATTGTGCCGATTGACCCCCGCTGAGTATCTAGGGTCTGCAAGAGAGGATCAGTCTCTTAATGTATTTTTTAAAAGACAGTTCACTGCTGAGCGTGTCCCTTGGTTGATTCCCTTGTTCGCGTCGCTCTATCAAGCACTTTGCAGAGGTGCTAAGTGAGGTTTTTGTTGAGGTCGTAATTACTGTGAGCAATAACAATTACAAGCTCATCTTTGGTAAAGGAACAAAGCTAGTCGTGGAGCCCAGTAAGTATCTAACACATGTGTAATAACGCAAGACCAAGAGGGCATTCAATAAAACTGGAGAGGCAAGACGTTTAAAAGAGCTAAAATAGCCTGTGGAACTCACTGCCCCATGATACCACCCAGCTTGACAGGATTTCTTTTAAAAATGACAGGGGAGTTAGGAACTTAGGACTGGAAGGGGCCTCCTGGGACATAGAGTTCAATCCCCTGTTATTGCAGGCAAGTAATAACATTGGTTAGTAATCTCATTGATTGTTGCTGGGGGATGCTCTAAGTGCCTCTGGTATTTAGGTGCATCATTGTCATTGATTTGCAATGGAATGAATGCTCCTAAATCCCTTAAGTGCCTTTGAAAGCTTCCTCCTACATGCATAATGGATGAGATTTTTTCAAAAAATCGACATCATTTTGGGCAAGTTTTATACGGAATAACTGGTGTTAGAGGGGCAGCCGTGTTAGTCTTTACCTTTAAAACCAATGAGTAGTCATGTGGAACCTTAGAGACTAACAAAACTATATTTATAGTATCATGAGCTTTCATGGGTAAACCCCACTTCATCAGATGAGTTGGTGTGGAAATAACAGAAACCAAGATATATATAAAGTGGCAGAAGTAACACCTGTCAATTGTAGAAGTCATGTTAATGAGGCTAATGAATTTTGTTGGATATGCCCCATTCAAAGCTTTTGATGTGAACATGCGGATGTTAAAGGCAGGGGAAATTGGCTTTGTAGTGCACCAACTAGTTAATGTCTTTATTCAAGCCGAGGGTAATGGTTTTAGAGGGTTAAAAAAATTTCATTGCTGTCTTTATTGCACAGTTCTGTGTGTGTGTGTAGATAGATAGATAGATAGACAGAGGGGCGGTGTGGGGATAGATACATAGAGGAGGTATATGGGGATGGATGGATGGATAGATGAATACATAGATAGCTAGATCACATTATGTAACCAACAGACCTTACATTTCAGAGAGGAAGAGAGGGTGAGTTTTTGTTAAGGGCTTAGATGCAGTGAGAAACAACGACAAGTTCATTTTGGGGAGTGGGACGCAATTAAAAGTAGTGCCAAGTAAGTCACTCAGTTTTCGGTAAAGAAATTTCGGATGGGCTTTACAACAAAATCTAAGGGATGTGAATCCCATTGGTTCCAAGGCAGGTTGAGCACCTAACTCTTAGATTGTATTGAAAATACCAAACTAACATATCAGTGTCCATTAATTGCTGGCTGGCTGGCTGGCTGGAAGGATGGATGAAGGGTTGGATGTTTATGGTGATGGACGGATGGACAAATGCCTGAAGAGGTCTGTTCCAATCCTCATTCGTCGGATTTCAGGGTGGACAATTGCCAACCCACAGGCCACGTGCCAGGGGACACGCGCTCTGGATCTAATCCCGCGTGAGCAGGGTCCCCCGCTGCTCCCAAGCTCCCAAGCCCGGGGAAGGCGCAAGCTGAGGCCTGAGCACAGGAGGGGAGTTTTTGCAGGGCGGTGAATCACTGTGCCATATGGTGGAGGAGCAGGAGACCGGCTGATTTTTGGAGCTGGCACTAAGCTGATTGTCCAGCCAAGTGAGTAAGGAGCGAGAGGGCAAGAACAGGGTGTGTTTGTTGGGGGGCGGTTCCTATGGAGAATTGATTGGTGGTCTTCTCCATTTGCCTCCCCTTGCATTGATCTGTTGCTTTCATTTGTGGGACGAGTTTCAGCAGGAGAAGGAGTCAGTGAAAAGGAGCTGGGGTACTCGAAACAGCCCAAGGGACTTAGGCACCCAATTCCCATTGATGTTCTGTGTAGGTCAGGCTGGATATTCAGTTGGTCCCTTCTCGCCTTAGACTCTAGGAGTCCTCCCCCTGTACATCCCTCCCACATCCAGCCCTACAGTTTTTGTTATGGGGTTTGTCACTGTGGGGACTCTGGATCCAGCTGGAAACTCACCTTCGCCGGAGGCACCAAATTAACAGTGAACCCAGGTAGGCCTGGACGTGGCGCATGTTGTATCGGGAAAACTCAGGCCTCAGATCTTGCTGCCCTGCTTGGTCATGACGAGCAGCCCCCTGGTCCTGCTGGAGCCCCAGTGAAGTCAAACAGCCGTGTGGCTTCATAACAGCCAAGCATTGGCCACCTGGACCTCTGGGGATCGGGACTGGGCAGGTGAAGTTTATTCATGGTCTTTAGATGCGCTAGTAGCTACTGAATGACCATGGATAGTCTCCCTAAACACTTTCATTATGCTTGTGGTCAAACAGCATTATTACAGGAACTCCTGGCTAAAAAAACATCCCCCTTCCTTCTTTCTTTCTTTCTTTCTTTCCATTAGACCATTTGTCTGTAGAGCTAATAGGAAAATTAACATGTTAGGCCAGATCTCAGTTTGGAAATTGGGGCGGCTGATGGACTTGAATGAAATTGTGCCAATTGCCCCTCACTGAGTATCTAGGCTCTGCATGAAAGGATCAGTCTCTTCGTGTATTTTTTAAAAGATGGTTCACTGCTGAGTGTGCCCCTTGGTTGGTTCCCTTGTTCGCGTCGCTCTCTCAAGCGCTTTGCAGAGGTGCTAAGTGAGGTTTTTGTTGAGGTTGTAATTACTGTGAGCAATAGCAATTACAACTTCATCTTAGGAAATGGAATGAAGCTGATAGTGGAGCCCAGTAAGTATCCGTAACGTATCTAACAAGGCAAGACCAAGAGGGCATTCAATAAAACAGGAGAGGCAGGACATTTAAAAGAGATCAAATACTTATGCATAATTACCCTGTGGAACTCACTGCCCCGTGATACTACCCAGCTTGACAGGATTTCTTTTCAAAATGACAGGGGAGTTAGGAACTTAGGACTGGAAGGGGCCTCCTGGGACATAGAGTTCAGTCCCCTCTTATTGTAGGCAAGTAATATCACTGATTTGCAATCCCATTGATTATTGCTGGGTGGGGGTGTTCTAAGTGCCTCTGGCATTGAGGTTCATAGTTGTATTGATTTGCAATGGAATGAATGCTCCTAAATCCCTTGAGTGCCTTGGAATACTTCCTCCTATGTGAATAATGGAAAAGCTTTTTCAGAAAATCGACACTGTTTTGGACAATTTTAATACGAAATAAGTGGTTGCAGAAAAAATGTTTCAGAGAGGCACCCATGATAGTCTTTAATTTTAAAATCATGAGTAGTCCTGTGGCTCCTTAGAGACTAAGAATAATATATTTATAGGATCATGAGCCTCATCGGATGCGTGGTAGTGCAAATAACAGAAACCGAGAGAGAGAGAGAGAGAGAGAGAGAGAGAGCGAGAGAGAGAGGGTGTATGGGGATGACTGGGTGGATAGACAGGTAGATCACATTATGTAACCAACAGACTTTACATTTCCGAGAGGAAGAGAGGGTGAGTTTTTGTTAAGGGCTTAGATGCTGTGAGAAACACCAATGACAAGTTCATTTTGGGGGAGTGGGACGCAATTAACAGTAGTGCCAAGTAAGTCACTCGGTTTTGGGTACAGACACTTTCGGATGGGCTTTACAATGAAATGTAAGGGACCTGAATCCCATTGGTTCCAAAGCAAGTTGGACACCAAACTCTTAGATTGTGTTGAAGATCCCAAGCTAAAAGATGAGTGTCCGTTAATTGGTGGATGGCTGGCTGGATGGATGGCTGGATGGGGTGTGTGGGAAACAAAGGATGGATGGGTGGAGCAAGATCCCCCGCTGCTTCCAAGCCCGGGGAAGGCACCAGCCGTGGCCAGGGCACAAGGGGGGAGTTTTTGCAGGGCGGTGAATCACTGTGCCATATGGTGGAGGAGCAAACCCGCTGATTTTTGGAGCTGGCACTAAGCTGATTGTCCGCCCAAGTGAGTAAGGAGCAAGAGGGCAAGAACAGGGTATGGGGGGGTTTCCTATGGAGGATTGCTTGGGGGTCTTCTCCATTTCCCTCCCTTTGCATTGATCTGTTGCTTTCATTTGTGGGAGGAGTTTCAGCAGGAGAAGGAGTCGGCAAAAGGAGCTGGGGTGTTCAGAACAGCCCGAGGGACTTAGGCACCCAATTCCCATTGACGTTCCGTGTAGGTCAGGCTGGATATTCTGTTGGTCCTTTCTGCTCTTAGACTCTAGGAGTCCTCCCCCATTCACCCCCTCCCACACCCAGCCCTAGAGTTTTTGTTATGGGGTTTGTCACTGTGGGGCCTCCGGATACAACACGAAACTCACCTTCGGCGGAGGCACCAAATTAACTGTGAACCCAGGTAGGCCTGGATGTGGCGCATCTTTTATCGGGAAAACTCAGGCCTCAGATTTTGCTGCCCTGCTTGGTCATGACGAGCAGCCCCCCGGTCCTGCTGGAGGCCCAGTGAAGCCAAACAGCCGTGGGGCTTCATAACGGCCAAGCGTTGGCTCCCTGGCCCCCGGGGATCAGGATCAGGGTGGGACTATTCTGGCCAAGACTAAGCAGGAGCCAGGCAGGACTTGTAGGGATACAGACCCGATTGTTTCCTCTCAGGGGCTGTCTACACTGCACCGTTATTGCCAGATCACGAGCGTTATTTCGAAATCGCAGTGCGAGCGTCCGCAGAGCCAGTCCGTTAAATACCCAAATAACAGGGGGCTTAGTCTGAAATCTGTAACCCTCATTCTACGAGCAAGAACGCCCCTTCTGAAATAGCTGCACCTCGGACGCTCCACTGCTGCTATTTCAAACTAGCCCGTCCCCAGGGCTGTTCTACGCTCTTCCTGCCCAGTGCCTCCTGGGGCTCTCAATCGAGACAGCAGGTCCAGATTAGGGGACCCTGCCTCGGACTCATTTTGAGGCTTCCCTGCAGTGTGGACAGGCTATTTTGAAGTCAGCTATTTTGGAATAACTCTTCCGGAACAGCCTATTTCAAAATAGCCGTCGAGTGTAGATATACCCTTACAGGGACAGTCCAGCTCACAGAACGTCTCCTCAGAGAGTGGCTAGGTCGCTTGGGCTAAATCCTCCACTGATGTAACTCTCCTAAGTCAGAAAGACAAGAAAATGCAGGTTCCCGGATCTCAGCCCGGTGTGGGAAGTTCTACTCCGCTGCAGCCTGTCCACACTGCAAACGCAGCAAATTCACCGACCCTGCTAATGTCGTTGTGAACTGTTTATTGGTTCTGCCCACATGCAGACCTGGGAGTGTACAGGTCGTGGATTGGGCAGATGAAGTTTAGTCATGGTCTTTGGATGCGTTAGTAGCTACTGAAAGGCCATGGATAACCTTCCTAATCAGTTTCATTATGCTTGTGGTCAAACTGCATTATTACAGGAACTCCTGGCTAAAAAAATTCTTTCTTTCTTTCTTTCTTTCTTTCTTTCTTTCTTTCTTTCCATTAGATCATTTGTCTGTAGATCTAATAGGAAAATTAACATGTTAGGCCAGATCTCAGTTTGGAAATTGGGGTGGCTGATGGAGTTGAATGAAATTGTGCCGATTGCCCCTCACTGAGAATCTAGGCTCTGCATGAGAGGATCAGACTCTTCATGTATTTTTTAAAAGACGGTTCTCTGCTGAGTGTGCCCCTTGGTTGGTTCCCTTGTTTGCGTCGCTCTCTCAAGCGCTTTGCAGAGGTGCTAAGTGAGGTTTTTGTTTAGGTCGTAATTACTGTGAGCAAGGACAATTACAAGTTCATCTTAGGAAATGGAACAAAGCTGGTGGTGGAGCCCAGTAAGTATCAATCACATGTGTAATAAGGCAAGACCAAGAGGGCATTCAATAAAACAGGAAAGGCAGGACATTTAAAAGAGCTAAAATACTTATGCATAATTAGCCTGTGGAACTCACTGCCCCATGATACCATCGAGTCTCTGGGGCTGTTGTAAACTGGGCACGGCTCTATTGGAGTCGGTGGCCGGATGGCCAAGGGGGCGCGATGGTGAGTTGATACGAAGCAGCCACGGCCCCTGGGAGTCACTGGGGTGGGCCCCAGCTGGCCCGACTCAATGGAACACGACCCAACCCAACAGGCCACGTGCCAGGGGACACGCGCTCCGGATCTAATTCCATGTGAGCAGGATCCTCCGCTGCTCCCAAGCTCCCAAGCCCGGGGAAGGCGCCGGCTGAGGCCCGAGCACAGGAGGAGAGTTTTTGCAGGGCGGTGAATCACTGTGCCAAATACTGGAGCAGGATACCGGCTGATTTTTGGAGCTGGCACTAAACTGATTGTCAGTCCAAGTGAGTAAGAAGCCCGAGGGCAAGAACCGGGCGTGTAGGGGTTTCCTATGGAGGATTGATTGGTGGTCTTCTCCATTTTCTTCCCTTTACATTGATCTGTTGCTTTCATTTGTGGAAGGAGTTTCAGCAGGAGAAGGAGTCAGTGAAAAGGAGCTGGGGTGTTCAGAACAGCCCAAGGGACTTAGGCGCCCAATTGACGTTACGTGTAGGTCACTCTGGATATTCTGTTGGTCCCTTCTGCCCTTAGACTCTAGGAGTCCTCCCCCCGTACACCCCTCCCACCCCCCAGCCCTCGCGTTTTTGTTATGGGGTTTGTCACTGTGGGGCCTCTGGATCCAACAAGAAACTCACCTTCGGCGGAGGCACCAAATTAACTGTGAACCCAGGTAGGCCTGGACGTGGCGCATGTTTAATCAGGAAAACTCAGGCCTCAGATTTTGCTGCCCTGCTTGGTCATGACGAGAAGCCCCCTGGTCCGGCTGGAGGCCCAGTGAAGTCAAACAGGTGTGTGGCTTCGCATCCACCAAGCATTGGCTCCCTGGACCCCTGGGGATCGGGACTGGGCGGATGAAGTTTAGTCATGGTCTTTGGATGCGCTAGTAGCTACTGAAAGACCATGGATAACCTTCCTAAACACTTGCATTATGCTTGTGGTCAAACGGCATTATTACAGGAACTCCTGGCTAAAAAAACACCCTTCCTTCTTCCTTCCTTCCTTCCTTCCTCCCTCCCTTTCTTTCTTTCCATTAGACCATTTGTCTGTAGAGCTAATAGGAAAATTAAAATGTTAGGCCAGATCTCAGTTTGGAAATTGGAGCGGCTGATGGTGTTGAATGAAATTGTGCCGATTGACCCTCGCTGAGTATCTAGGCTCTGCATGAGGAGATCAGACTCTTCGTGTGTTTTTTAAAAAACGGTTCACTGCTGAGCGTGCCCCTTGGTTGGTTCCCTTGTTTGTGTCGCTCTCTCAAGCGCTTTGCAGAGGTGCTAAGTGAGGTTTTTGCTGAGGTTGTAATTACTGTGAGCAATAGCAATTACAACTTCATCTTTGGAAATGGAACGAAGCTGGTAGTGGAGCCCAGTAAGTATCTAACATGTCTAATTAGGCAAACCAAGAGGGAATTCAATAAAACAGGACAGACAGGAAATTTAAAAGAGCTAAAATATTTATCCATAATTAGCCTGTGGAACTTGCTGCCCCATGATACCATCCAGATTGACAGGATTTCTTTTAAAAATGAGAGGGGAGTTAGGAACTTAAGACTGGAAGGTGCCTCCTGGGACATAGAGTCCAGTCCCCTATTATTGCCGGCAAGTAATAACATTGATTGGTTATCTCATTGATTATTGCTGGGGGTGGTTCTAAGCGCCTCTGGTATTTAGGTGCATAACTCATTGATTTGCAATGGAATGAATGCTCCTAAATCCCTTAATTGCCTTTAAAAACTTCCTCCTATATGCATAATGGATGACATTTTTCCAAAAATTGACATCATTTCAGGCAACTTTTATACGGAATAACTGGTCTCAGGAAAAAAGTCTCAGAGGGGCAGCTGTGTTAGTCATTCACTTTTTAACCAACCAGTAGTCCTGTGGCACCTTAGACTCTAACACAAATATATTTATAGTATCATGAGCTTTCGTGGGTAAAACCCAGTTAATCAGATGAGTTGGAGTGGAAATAACAGAAATCAAGATCTATATATATAATAGCAGAGTTACCATCTGTCAATTGTAGAACTCATGTTAATGAGGCTAATGAAGTAGTGGGATGTGTCCCATTCAAAGCTTTTGATGTGAAAATGCGGATGTTAAAGGCAGAGGAAATTGGCTTTGTAGTGCACCAACCAGTTAATGTCTTTCTTCAAGCCCAGGGTAACAGTTTTAGAGGGCTAAAAAATGTCATTGTTGTCCTTATTCCATAGCTCTAGCTGTGTGCAGATAGATAGATAGATAGATAGATGGTGTATGGGGATGGATGAGTGGATAGATAGATAGATCACCATATAGACCTTACATTTCAGAGAGGAAGAGAGGGTAAGTTTTTGTTAAGGGCTTGGATGCTGTGAGTAGCACCACATACAAGTTCATTTTTGGGAGTGGGACGCAATTAACAGTAGTGCCAAGTAAGTCACTCGGTTTTGGGTAAAGAAATTTTCGGATGGGCTTTACAACGAAGTCTAAGGGACCCGAATCCCATTGGTTCCAAGGCAAGTTGGGCACCAAACTCTTAGATTGTTTTGAAAATCTCATGCTCAAATATGAGTGGCCGTTAATTGTTGGATGGATGGATGGATGTGTATGGGAATGGATAGACAGATGCATAGATGGACAGATGGACGGATGCATGGATGGGGTGTGTGGAGAAAGAAGGATGGATGTGTATGGGGATGGATGGATGGATGGACGGACAGGTGCCTGGAGAGGTCTTTTCCAATTCCCTTGGTCGGGTTGCAGGGTGGACAATTGCTTTGTGGCTGGATCAGTGTCCACTGGCCGTGGGGCAGGAGGGAGGCGCAAAGCAGGTTCGGGGGTGGGAACGGGCAGTAACTCAGCAAAGACCCTTTTCGAAGGGGGGCTCCTGGCGGTGCGTCCTCGGGGTTTGCGGACAAGCTCCTCTTCGCACGGGGAACCAAAGTGCTGCTCCCCCCGGTAGGTCCCTTCCGTCGCTGTGTCCAGAAAGGCTCCGGCCGGGGGCGGCCCCGAAAGTCTCTGGGGCTGGGGTGAACCGGGCCCGGCTCCATTGGCGTCGGTGGCCAGATGGCTAAGGGGGCGCGATGCTGAGTCGATAGGAAGCAGCCACGGCCTCCGGGAGTCACTGGGGGGGGCCCCACCTGGCCCGACTTGATGGAACATGACCCAACCCAACAGGCCAGGGCCAGGGGACACGCGCTCCAGATCTAATCCCGCGCCAGGAGGGTCCTCCGCTGCTCCCAAGCCCGGGGAAGGTGCGAGCTGAGGCCTGAGCACAGGAGGGGAGTTTTTGCAGGGCGGTGAATCACTGTGCCAAATAGCAGAGCAGGAGACCCGCTGATTTTTGGAGCTGGCACTAAGCTGATTGTCCGCCCAAGTGAGTAAGGAGCGAGAGGGCAAGAGCAGGGTGTGGGGGGGTTTCCTATGGAGGATTGCTTGGGGGTCTTCTTCATTTGCCTCCCTTTGCATTGTTCTGTTGCTTCTGGCCTTAGACTCTAGGAGTCCTCCCCCCTTAGGCCTCCTCCCACACCCAGCCCTAGAGTTTTTGTTATGGGGTTTGTCACTGTGGGGCCTCTGGATCCAGCACGAAACTCACCTTCGCCGGAGGCACCAAATTAACTGTGAACCCAGGTAGGCCTGGACGTGGAGCATGTTTCATCGGGAAAACTCAGGCCTCAGATTTTGCTGCCCTGCTTGGTCATGACGAGCAGCCCCTGGTCCTGCTGGAGGCCCAGTGAATTCAAACAGCCGTGTGGCTTCATAATGGCCAAGCATTGGCTCTCTGGCCCCCGGGGATCAAGGTTGGGCAGATGAAGTTTAGTCATAATCTTTGGATGTGTTAGTAGCTACTGAATGGCCATGGATAGTCTCCCTAAACACTTTCATTATGCTTGTGGTCAAACTGCATTATTACAGGAACTCCTGGCTAAAAAAAACATCCTTCCTTCCGTATTTCTTTCTTTCTTTCTTTCTTTCTATTAGACCATTTGTCTGTAGAGCTAATAGGAAAATTAAAATGTTAGGCCAGATCTCAGTTTGGAAATTCACACGGCTGATGGAGTTGAATGAAATTGTGCCCATTGACCCTCGCTGAATATCTAGGCTCTGCATGAGAGGATCATACACTTCGTGTATTTTTTAAAAGACGGCTCACTGCTGAGTGTGCCCCTTTGTTGGCTCCCTTGTTTGCGTCGCTCTCTCAAGCGCTTTGCAGAGGTGCTAAGTGAGGTTTTTGTTGAGGTTGTAATTACTGTGAGCAATAGCAATTACAACTTCATCTTTGGAAATGGAACGAAGCTGGTGGTGGAGCCCAGTAAGTATCTATCACGTGTAATAAGGCAAGACCAAGAGGGCATTCAGCAAAACAGGACAGGCAGGACATTTAAAAGAGCTAAAATATTTATCCATAATTACCCTGTGGAACTCACTGCCTTGTGATACCACCCAGCTTGACAGGATTTTTTTTTTTAAATGACAGGGGAGTTAGGAACTTAAGACTGGAAGTTGCCTCCTGGGACATAGAGTCCAGTCCCCTCTTTTTGCCAGCAAGTAATAACATTGATTGGTTATCTCATTGATTATTGCTGGGGGTGGTTCTAACTGCCTCTGGTATTTAGGTGCATAACAGTCATTGATTTGCAATGGAATTAATGCTCCTAAATCCCTTGAGTGCCTTTAAAAACTTCCCCTTATATGGATAATGGATGAGATTTTTCAAAAAATTGACATCATTTCAGGCAACTTTTATACAGAATAACTAGCCTAGGAAAAAAGTCTCAGAGGGGCAGCTGTGTTAGTCATTCACTTTTAAACCAACCAGTAGTCCTGTGGCACCTTAGACACTAACACAAATGTATTTACAGTATCATGAGCTTTCGTGGGTAAAACCCACTTCATCAGATGAGTTGGAGTGCAAATAACAGAAATCAAGATCTATATATATAATGGCAGAAGTACCACCTGTCAATTGTAGAACTCGTGTTAATGAGGCTAATGAAGTGGGCGGCATGTGCCCCAGTCAAAGCTTTTGATGTGAAAATGCGGATGTTAAAGGCAGAGGAAATTGGCTTTGTAGTGCACCAACCAGTTAATGTCCTTCTTCCAGCACAGGGTAACTGTTTTAGAGAGTAAAAAATGTCATTGTTGTCCTTATTGAACAGCTCTGTGTATATGTGAGTAGATAGATAGATAGATAGATAGATGGTGTATGGGGATGGATGAGTGGATAGATAGCTAGATCACATTATGTAACCAATGGACCTTACATTTCAGAGAGGAAGAGAGGGTAAGTTTTTGTTAAGGGCTTAGATGCTGTGAGTAGCACCACCAACAAGCTCACTTTTGGGAGTGGGACGCAATTAACAGTAGTGCCAAGTAAGTCACTCGGTTTTGGGTAAAGAATTTTTCAGATGGGCTTTAGAACGAAGTCTAAGGGACCCGAATCCCATTGGTTTCAAGGTAAGTTGGGCACCAAACTCTTAGATTGTATTGAAAATCCCAAGCTAAAATATGAGTGTCCATTAATTGTTGGATGGACAGAGAGATGGACAGACAGATGGACAGCTGGACGGATGCATGGATGGGGTGTGTGGGGATGAATGGATGGACAGGGTGTGTGGAGAAAGAAGGATGGATGGATGGATTGGGTGTGTGAGGAAGGAAGGATGGATGTGTATGAGGATGGATGGATGGATGGATGGATGGATGGATGGATGGATGGATGGACGGACGGACAGGTGCCTGAAGAGGTCTTTTCCAATTCCCTTGGTCGGGTTGCAGGGTGGACAATTGCTTTGTGGCTAGATCAGGGTCCTATCGCCATGGGACGGGAGGGGGGGAACGGGCAGTGACTCAGCGAAGACCCTTTTCACCATGGGGCTCCTGGCAGTGCGTCCTCGGGGTTTACAGACAAGCTCCTCTTCGCACGGGGAACCAAAGTGCTGCTTCCCCTCGGTAGGTCCCTTCCGTCACTGTGTCCAGAAAGACTCCAGCAGGGGGGGGCCCCGTGAGTCTCTGGGGCTGGGGTGAACCAGGCTCGGCTACATTGGCGTCGGTGGCCGGACGGCCAAGGGGGCGCGATGCTGAGTTGATACAAAGCAGCCACGGCCCCCAGGAGTCACTGGGGGGGCCCCTCCTGGCCTGACTCGACGGAACACGACCCAACCCAACAGGCCACGTGCCAGGGACACGCGCTCTGGATCTAATCCCGCGCGAGCAGGGTCCCCTGCTGCTCCCAAGCTCCCAAGCCCAGGGAAGGCGCGAGCCAAGGCCCGAGCACAGGAGGGGAGTTTTTGCAGGGCGGTGAATCACTGTGCCATATGGTGCAGGAGCAGGAAACCGGCTGATTTTTGGAGCTGGCACTAAACTGATTGTCCGGCCAAGTGAGTAAGGAGCAAGAGGATAAGAACAGGGTGTGGGGGGGTTTCCTATGGAGGATTGCTTGGTGGTCTTCTCCATTTTCCTCCCTTTGCATTGATCTGTTGCTTTCATTTGTGGGAGGAGTTTCAGCAGGAGACGGAGTCGGTGAAAGGAGCTGGGGTGTTCGGAACAGCCCAAGGGACTTAGGTGCCCAATTCCCATTGACGTTCCCTGTAGGTCAGGCTGGATATTCAGTTGGTCCCTTCTGCCCTTAGACTCTAGGAATCCTCCCCCATTGGCCTCCTCCCACACCCAGCCCTAGAGTTTTTGTTATGGGGTTTGTCACTGTGGGACCTCCAGCTCCAACACGAAACTCACCTTTGGCGGAGGCACCAAATTAACTGTGAACCCAGGTAGGCCTGGACGTGGCGCATCTTTTATCGGGAAAACTCAGGCCTCAGATTTTGCTGCCCTGCTTGGTCATGACGAGCAGCCCCCTGGTCCTGCTGGAGGCCCAGTGAAGCCAAACAGCCGTGTGGCTTCATAACGGCCAAGCATTGCCCGCTGGCCCCCGGGGATCGAAACTGGGCAGATGAAGTTTAGTCATAATCTTTGGATGCTCTAGTAGCTACTGAATGGCCATGGGTAGTCTCCCTAAACACTTTTCCTAAATGCTTGTGGTCAAACTGCATTATTACAGGAACTCCTGGCTAAAAAAAAACATCCTTCCGTCCTTCCTTCCTTTCTTTCCATTAGACCATTTGTCTGTAGAGCTAATAGGAAAATTAACATGTTAGGCCAGATCTCAGTTTGGAAATTGGGGCGGCTGATGGACTTGAATGAAATTGTGCCGATTTGCCCTCGCTGAGTATCTAGGCTCTGCATGAGAGGATCATACACTTCGTGTATTTTTTAAAAGACAGCTCACTGCTGAGTGTGCCCCGTGGTTGGTTCCCTTGTTCGCGTCGCTCTATCAAGCGCTTTGCAGAGGTGCTAAGTGAGGTTTTTGTTGAGGTTGTAATTACTGTGAGCAATAACAATAACAAGCTCGTCTTTGGAAATGGAACAAAGCTGGTAGTGGAGCCCAGTAAGTATCCGTAAAGTATTTAATAAGGCAAGACCAAGACGGCATTCAATAAAACAGGACAGGCAGGACATTTAAAAGAGCTAAAATACTTATGCATAATTAGCCTGTGGAACTCACTGCCCCATGATACCACCCAGCTTGACAGCATTTCTTTAAAAATGATAGAGGGGTTAGGAACTTAAGACTGGAAGGGGCCCCCTGGGACATAGAGTTCAGTCCCCTGTTATTGCAGGCAAGTAATAACATTGATTTGTAATCTCATTGATTATTGCTGGCAGGGGGAAGGGGGTTCTAAGTGCCTCTGGTATTTAGGTGCATAATTGTCATTGATTTGCAATGGAATGAATGCTCCTAAATCCCTTGAGTGCCTTTGAAAACTTCCCCTTATATGGATAATGTATGAGATTTTTCAATCAACATCATTTTGGGCAAGTTTTATACAGAATAACTGGTCTCAGGAAAAAAGTCTCAGAAGGGCGGCCATGTTAGTCTTTAACTTTAATACCAATGAATAGTCCTGTGGCACCTTAGACACTAATAAAACTATATTTACAGTATCATGAGCTTTCGTGGGTAAAACCTATTTCATCAGATGAGTTGGAGTGCAAATAACAGAAACCAAGATATATAAATATATATATATATATATATACAATGCCAGAAATACCACCTGTCAATTGTAGACCTCATGTTAATGAGGCTCATGAATTGGGTGGGATGTGGCCCGTTCAAAGACTGTGATGTGAAAATACGGATGTTAAAGGCAGGGGAAATTGGCTTTGTAGTGCACCAACCAGTTAATGTCTTTATTCAAGCCCAGGGTAACGGTTTCAGAGGGTTAAAAGACATCATTGCTGTCCTTATTGCACAGCTCTGTGTGTGTGTGTGTAGATAGATAGATAGATAGACATCGAGGGGGTGGCAGGGGAAAGCAACCCAAGGCCCCTGAGGGTTTTCCCGTCTGTCGGTGCTCCCCGCCCAATGCACGGTTCTTGTAAGGTCATGTGCTGCTGTGGGAACTCCGGAGGAAGCTTCTCTAAGCTCATCTTTGGGAAGGGAACCAAACTCTCTGTTCAGCCAAGTAAGTCATTTGCTATGGACACAGCGTGCGGGGCCAGAGAGCGGCTCCCTGGGCAAAGGCAGAGTTGCTAGGGGCAGCCTCCCAATTTGGTTGTCAGATGGGTTCACGGGGGACTGGGGAGCTAAGTGCATAGAGAGATACAAATCTGCCTGTTGAGACGGTTTGCTTGGTAGCTGGCTGGCTAGAGCAGGGAGGGAGAGCTTGATAGACAGACAGCTACATCTCTGTTTCTGGAGACAGGCAGACAGACAGACAGACCACTTGGAAAATGGCGCAAGGAAGTTACGCTAAAGCAGCGCATTTCTGCCAGGCTGGGGCGTAGCATCGAGTTTCTGGACCGATGCTCGGTTTCACTGGCGAGATAAAACGATTGCGAATCGCATGGCAGATTTCCCTTTCTCTCTTAAGGGCCTGATCTGAAGAGTTACAGCCAAGAGGCCTCTCTCCAAAGACTTGTAGATTTTAAAAGCTCAGAAAAGACCAACATGATCCTCTACCATGGGTTTCCAAACTGGGGGGGGGGGCATGAAGAAATTCCAGGGGGGGCACAAGGCGACCCAGCCTTCCCCTCCATCAAGTTTTGCTGCCCTGTTCAGTTCCTTTTTCCTTTTTTTTTTTGCTCAGCAAGTTTTGCTGCTATTTGGGGGGGTGTGTGTGTGTGTGAGGGTTTTCAAAAATCAAAAAAGGGGGCACGATGCCAAAAAGTTTGGGAACTACTGCGGGTCTAGTCTGACCTGCATGCTGGAGGCGTCAGAACTTCCTGGACTAACTCCCCCAACACACCCCTATCCTCTGCCACGTGGCCCGGCTTTCATTCATTTTTAAACTCCACCGATAAAACGGTGACGTTCCGTTGAAATAAACGGAGCCGTGACAATTAGCACGAGCTGTCAGGTTGGGTGGAAATATTCATGCTGTGCTTTGCAGGGATGACGCTGTGGGCTCGGGTATCTGCGCCCCACTCAATTCCAGCAGCCTCTTTGAAAATCCCGGCATACGTCTCTCCTTTCACGCTGTCTCATGGAGCAGGCAGATTTTTGTCATGGCAGAGAGCACTGTGTGACTACAAGTGCGTACAACAAGCCCATGTTTGGCAGTGGAACTAGGTTGGTTGTCATCCCAAGTAAGTGCCCGGCCTAATTTCTCCTGCTGTGGGGACTTGGAAGGAGGGTTAGTGGGAACGTTTCACCAGAACAGTTTTTCTACCAGAACATGTGATGTAGACAAAACCGCCTGGTTTCCTGACCGTGGGCTGCTTCTGATGAATTGTCACTTCAGAAAAAAAAATAGAAAAAATCCAGAAATCTTACAGCGCACTCTTTACATTTTTCTTTACGAAACCGTTTTGTACCACAATTTCCTTTCTTTCATATTTAAAAAAAATTAAAAATAAAAGGTGAAAACTAAAACCTTTTGAATGACCCCAAAATGAGGAAGGGGGAAATTGTTCTCCTTGGCCTCTGAGGACAGGACAAGAAGCAATGGGCTTAAACTGCAGCAAGGGAGGTTTAGGTTGGACATTAGGAAAAACTTCCCGCCTGTCAGGGTGGTTAAACACTGGAATAAATTGCCCAGGGGGGTTGTGGAATCTCCATCCCTGGAGATATTGAAGAGCAGGTTGGACAGACACCTGGCAGGGATGATCTAGACGGTGCTGGGTCTTGCCATGAGGGCAGGGGACTGGACTTGATGACCTCTCGATGTCCCTTCCAGTCCTAGTGCTCTGTGATTCTATGATTACTTTTCTCAGGTTTTTGGAGGTCTGGGCTTTGCATCCCAATTCTGGATAGTTCTTTTCTTTTAACTCTAGTTCTCTAGTTCTTTTCTTAAGGAGACACCATTTGTAATGGTAAAAAGTCCCCCGAGGTGGCTGTGTTGGTCTGTAACTGTACAAACAAGTGGACCTGTGGCACCGTGGAGATTAACAAATACAGAAATAGTCTCGTGAGCTTTCGTGGGCAAAACCCATTTCCTCAGATAATGCGCGTATTTTTGTTGGCCTCTAAGGTGCCTCCTTCCCATTTGTAATATCATTTCCCCTGGAAGGAGGGCCGGTCCTTGAGGGTGAAATGTACGTTTGCACAGAGGGGTTACGCATCATTTCAACAGGACCCCAGTTGAAGGGCTACATGGCAAGGGAGGGAATCAAGCTGTGATCTGGGCGAGAGGTGGCTGGGGAGTTTTTGTTAGGGTGGTACACACTGTGTGAATAGCAATGCCTACAAACCGACCTTCGGAAGTGGAACTCAGCTCCTGGTAAAACCCAGTAAGTGTGGTGGGTCCAGACACGGGATCCGTCAGGGTCTCTCGTTGTGGTTTTTTCAGACATACCAAAAACCCTGACAAAGTTGGGTGGATGAAAACACAGTGTGTGATCAAATCGCCCGGTGTGGACGCGGTTTGGTGATTGGGATACATGGATTAGGGCCCCAAAGGAACATCAGCATCCCTTAGATCGCTCCATGCTGCAGTCTGACCAAATGCAGTGTTCAGAGTTGCGTGGGAAGGCCAAATCCCATTAATTTCTAAAACCCCGCCCTACGTATTCCAGGGAAGGTCTGCGCCCCTGGTTCCCTGCCCTCTTCAGTGTAGCTTTGGCAGATTTCATTAGCCAGGAGCATCTCGCTGGGAATTGTATGTAAACTAAGCATCCCCTTGGAGCAGCTGGAAATGAAAGCACGTGCCAGTAACTCCCCTTGCAAAGTCAATGGCTTGTGAGATAACGTCAGATTTTCAAGGGTGTTTAAGTGTGGGGGGGCTGCTCCAAACGCTCTTTGGGAACTCCTAGATCCCTTGGCAAAGGCTGGGTGGGTGGGGAGCCGTCCACGGGTCAGGAAGAGACACTCGCGCCTCACTGGGTGGTTCTTGCAAAGCTCTGAGCTGCTGTGGGAACACTGGAGGATTCGGGGGGAAGCTCATCTTTGGCCAGGGGACAGAACTCGCCGTCAAGCCGAGTAAGTGAGGAGGGGGTCAGTTGAGCGTCTACCGATGCGAGATACCGAACGTGGTGTGGGGTGTCCAGAGCGGCTCCGATACTGTTCTGTTGGCCTTCATATCCTTGCATGGATGTACAGCTGGATAATGAGGGGGGACCGAGATCTAGCTAAGTACATCCATTGGCTGGCTGGATGGATGATGGGTGTATGGGGGAGGGATGGATGGAGGGATGGAGGGATATATCTGGGGATGGATGGATGGACCGACGGATGGACGGATGGATGGATGGATCTGGGGAGGGATGTATGGACGGATGGATGGATGGGTGTATCTGGGGATGGATGGATGGATGGACAGGCGGGTGGATGGATGGATGGATGGATCTGGGGATGGATGGGTGTATCTGGGGACAGCTGGATGGACACATGGATGGACGGATGGATGGATGGGTGTATCTGGGGACAGATGGATGGATGGATGGATCTGGGGAGGGATGTATGGACGGATGGATGGATAGGTGTATCTGGGGATGGATGGATGGATGTACAGATGGGCAGATGGATGGATGGATGGATCTGGGGATGGATGGGTGTATCTGGGGACAGCTGGATGGACACATGGATGGACGGATGGATGGATGGGTGTATCTGGGGACAGATGGATGGATGGATGGATCTGGGAATGGATGGATGGATGGATGGATGGATGGATGGGGGAAGGATGGATGGACCAATGGACAGATGGATGGATGGATGTTGGGGGAGGGATGGATGATGGGAATATGGGGGGGGAGGGAGGGATGGATGGAGGGATGGAGGGATGTATCTGGGGAGGGATGTATGGACAGATGGACGGATGGATGGATGGATGGATAGGTGTATCTGGGGATGGATGGATGGACAGATGGACGGATGGATGGATGGATGGATGTACAGATGGGCAGATGGATGGATCTGGGGATGGACGGATGGATGGACGGACAGACGGACAGGTGTATCTGGGGAGCCTGACAGGAATTCATTGCTTTCACATAATTCCTATCCGAGAGTTTTCACAAGTAGTCGGTTGGGTGCGGAGCGCCGGCGAGTTTACGGGCGATGCTCAGTTTCCCTCTGGAGGGAAGATGATTAATAGCGGTCCCTGGCAATGTTCCCTTTCCACTGCCGCCTGCTCCATACGCAGTTACAGCAAAGGGGCCCTTCCAAAGAGCTCAGCGCCCCGGGACCGAGCCTGTGGGGACCCAAGAGGGGAAGGGAGGAGGGAGCCCTGCCGGGGGGGCGGAGGGCTCTGGGTCCCAGGCCTGCTTATTGTAAGGGTGCGTGTTGCGGTGGGAGTTATGGAGCAGGCAACACAAAGCTCGTCTTTGGGACGGGGACAAAACTCTCGGTGACACCCAGTAAGTGCGTTTGCTTTGGCCTTGGACTGGACGGCTTAGGGGTGGGCAGGAGAGAAGCATTGAGCTGTTGTTTGAAATAAGAACCTGTCACCCCCAGGGAAATGGGGCTGGATTGCCAAGGGCGTGCAGTGCACGAGAGGGTGTGCACTGGATTGCCAAGGGCGTGCAGTGCACGAGAGGGTGTGCACTGGATTGCCAAGGGCGTGCAGCACATGAGAGGGTGTGCACTGGATTGCCAAGGGCGTGCAGTGCACGAGAGGGTGTGCACTGGATTGCCAAGGGCGTGCAGTGCACGAGAGGGTGTGCACTGGATTGCCAAGGGCGTGCAGCGCACGAGAGGGTGTGCACTGGATTGCCAAGGGCGTGCAGATCCCCATTGCTGTAGTATCGGAACCCTTCCTAGGAGGCGAGTGCCTACAGGATCAGGTCAAATCAAGGGCCACGTAAGGGAACCATTTTTGGTTGAACACATTCCTGGAGGTCTCTTCACATGATACCTGTGGAACTCCTTGCCAGAGGATGTGGTGAAGGGTAGGACTTTAACAGGGTTCAAAAAAGAGCTAGATAGATTCATGGAGGTTAGGTCCATCAATGGCTATTAGCCAGGGTGGGCAGGAATGGTGTCCCTAGCCTCTGTTTGTCTGGAAATGGGTGACGGGAGGGGATCATGTGAGGATTAGCTGGTAAACGTCAGGATTATCATCCTTAATGAAAGATCAGTCTTTTCCAGGACAACCCTGGCAGGCTGGTAAGCCCAGCACCATTGTATTGGGCGCTATACAACAAAACAAGTCCTGCCCGCAAAGACCACACCCTGTAAATAGACAAATTGGGGGAAGGAGGAAGCCCCATTGTGCCCATTTTACAGATGGGAGAACTGAAGCCGAGGGAAATTAAAGCTGGGCTTTTCCAAGCAACCTAGGAGACTTAGACGCCTTTAATTTTTTGTAAGTCTATGAAGAAAGTGGTGTCGTTCTATCGAATCAATGGAGGTGCAACAATTTATACCCGCTGGGGGTCTGGGGCAAAATATTTATGCTGTGATTGTGATGGATGACTAAGGGGTTTGGGCACATGACTCCCGTTGATTTCCGATGGTCTCTTTGAAAGACGCCCCCAGGCCTCTGGGGGAGATAGATTTTTGTCACAGCACAGAACACTGTGTGACTCCCAGCGGGGTCACTAAGCCCGTGTTTGGAAGCGGAACCAGGTTGCTTGTCATTCCCAGTAAGTGCCCGACCTGAATTGCTCCTGCTGGACGGGATGTGATGTAGGGATGGGTGGAAAATTTTTGTTGAAACAGTTTTTTTTCCCTCATTAGAAAATGTGAGTTAGAAACCCCCCCACACACACAATTTTTCATGACAGTGAGTTGGTGTCAATGACGCTTCGCTTCGAAAAAGAAAAAAGAAACGGCCCAGGGTTCCCGTGTGATTTCTCACTAGGAAATCATTTTTGCATTGCCATTTACTTTCTTTCATACTAAAAACATAAAGCTAAAAGGTGGAAACTAAAACCTTTTTAATGACCCCAACAGGAATGATTTTTTGGAATGACCTTTTTTTAACTCCCAATGATTGCAGGGGAATTAGGAGCCTACACCCTTTAAAACTCCAGTAGGTGCATAAATCTGCATTTTTACGCAGCTAATTGCTTCAGAAAATATGGCCCTGGGGCCATCTATTTCAGGGGGGGGCTGTGTGGCTGGGCACCCGCCGAGGAATTGACCCATGTTGTATTTTATCGATGGCGCGTCCCGAAATTCCTTGTACGTTACACAACACAGGTGGCCAAATTCTCAGCTGGTGTAGACGAGCACAGCTCCCTCCACGCCCTAGAGATGGGGCCAGTTTACAAGAACTGTCCTTCTGCTGTCAGACTGAGCCCCGTGAGCCAACGCCGGGCGCAGACCATTCCGCAGGGGGGCTGTGCTCCAGCCGGGGGTTTTTGTCGCGGGGGGCGAACTGCGGTGGGGAGACTGGGAACTCTAAGGTGACGTTTGGGAGAGGAACGCGAGTGCTGGTGAGGCCAAGTGAGTGTGTTCAGTAGTTACCGGAGGCCACTGCTGGCCAGGGTGGGTTCCAAAGCGATGGTTGAACTTGTGGTTTATTTTAGCAGCTTTTTCTTATGCCCAGATGGAGAGGCACAAGGCACGAAGGGGGAACAGGTTCCCATCTGGGCCCGTGGGCATGGGGCACCGGCCCTTTATAGCGTCCAGAAATCACCCCCGTGACCTATTTATGTGTAATAGAGAGCAGCAACATGTCAGGCTACGTGAAGAGCCACTAGACCCCACTCCACTGGCCCAGGCCTGGGATAGCCCCAGCTTTCCAGACGAGGGAAACCAACCAAAGCATCTTGATTCCCCGGCCCTTGCTCTAAGCTGCAAGACGCCACTTTCTGTAAGTGTACGGCCCCCCTAGCCCCTGGAGCCGAGTCCTCCCTCCCCCCAAGTGCGGAGAGAACCCTAGAACACTAGGACTGGAAGGGACCTCGAGAGTCATCGCGTCCAGTCCCCTGCCCTCATGGCAGGACCAAATACTGTCTAGACCATCCCTGATAGACATTTATCTAACCTGCTCTGAAATATCTCCAGAGATGGGGATTCCACAACCTCCCTGGGCAATTTATTCCAGTGTTTAACCCCCCGGACAGGCAGGAAGTTTTTCCTAATGTCCAACCTAAACCTCCCTTGCTGCAGTTTAAGCCCATTGCTGCTTGTTCTATCCTCAGAGGCCAAGATGAACAAGTTTTCTCCCTCCTCCTTGTGACACCCTTTTAGATACCTGAAAACTGCTCTCATGTCCCCTCTGAGTCTTAGAATCATAAAACCATAGAGCTGGAAGAGACCTCAGGAGTCATCAAGTCCAGCCCCCTGTCCAAGGCAGGACCAATCCCAACTAAATCAACCCAGCCAGGGCTTGGTCAAGCCGGGACTTAAACACCTCTAGGGATGGAGATTGCAGCCCCTCCCTAGGGAACCCAGCCCAGCGCTTCCCACCCGCCTAGGGAAAGAGTTTCTCCTAATGTCCAACCTGGACCTCTGCAAGTCTTCTCCTTTCCAACCCAAACAAGCCCAGTTCTTTCACTCTTCCTTCACAGCTCATGTTCTCTAGACCTTTCATTGAGGAACCCCAGTTCCTAGACCCTCCGCACTTGTCACTGGCTCTCCCCGTATGGCCCAGGAGCCACACACAGCCTCTTCCACCGCACGAGACCTGGTTCCTTTCCCAGAGCCCGTCCCCAGACCTGCATGTATTGCACCACGCCAGGGCGCTGGGGCGAGACAGGTCACACAAAGCAGCCAGCTGGCGGAACACCCCCGGCTTCTAAGGCATCCCCCGATCCGCAGAAGCTGGGAAGCCGGTCCCTTCTCTGCGAGGACATCCACCCCAGGCCGGGCTGGGCCGGCTGATCCCTGCCCAGGCGCTCGGGAGGGGGACCCGGGCTGGGGACCAGCCGCTCGGTTTTTGTCAGGGGGGAAACCACGGTGTGAACTACGGCAACAGGTTCACGTTTGGCGGTGGAGCGAGACTTCTCGTGAAGCCCCGTAAGTGTGGCTGGTTCCCGGCCCCCGCCCGCTCCCCCTTCTCAACGGGGCGCAGCCTCCGCTCTCGGGCATTCCCCCCCCCCACGCGCCGGGCTGCGTCCCGGGTCAGGCAAGAGAGGGAGAAAATCCACGTGGAGTCCCCCGCCCTGCGCGGAGACGGGGCCGCCAGCCCCTAGAACGTTTCCTCCCGGCACAGACCCGCACGGCTCCTGGGATCCTGCTAACGCCCCCACTCCCAGCCCTGGGACCCTCACGTGTCAGCCAGTGCTTCCAGCGCCCCTCGGCCTGACCCCCAGCACCCGGCGCCCCCAGCCCCAGCCACTCCGGCCAGCCCCCAGGCTCGGCTCCTGGGGCGTCAGGGCCGGGAGGGGCTCAGCTCTGCCCAGTGGCTTGCAGGGGTTTTTGCTATGGGGGGAAACGTGGTGCGAACGCACCAGCGGGTACGGCCTGCTCTTCGGCTCGGGGACCAAACTCTCTGTTACGCCCAGTAAGTGCCCTGCCTTCCCGGGCAGCTCTGGGGGCACGAGGGGCTCCTCGGCCAGCCGGGCCCTCGGAGACAGGCGCTGTGTTTATTGGGGTACGGGGAGAGAGAGCTGGAACAGATGGATGGGGTGGATAGACGGGGAGCTAGGCCAAATAGCCGGTCATCCATCAGCTATCCCCTCCCCTCTTATCTATCCGTCCCCCCACACACCCCTTATCTATCCGTCTATCCATCCCCACACACCCCCTCTATCTATCTATCTATCTAGCCCCACACACACCCTCTATCTATCTATCTATCTATCCCCACACACCCCCTCTATCCATCCCCACCCACCCCTCTATCTATCTATCTATCCCCACACTCCCATCTATCTATCTATCTATCTATCCCCACACACCCCTCTATCCATCCCCACCCACCCCCTCTATCTATCTATCTATCCCCACACTCCCATCTATCTATCTATCTATCTATCTATCTATCTATCTATCTATCCCCACACACCCCTCTATCTATCTATCCCCACACTCCCCTCTATCTATCTATCTATCTATCTATCTATCCCCAACCCCCCCTCTATCTATCTATCTATCCCCACACACCTCTATCTATCTATCTATCTATCTATCCCCATACACCCCTTCTATCTATCTATCTATCTATCTATCTATCTATCCCACACTCCCCTCTATCTATCTATCTATCTATCTATCCATCCCACACACCCCTCTATCTATCTATCCCCACACATCCCCTCTATCTTTCTATCCATCCCCACACACCCCCTCTATCTATCTATCTATCCCCCCACACATCCCCTCTATCTATCTATCTATCCCCATACACCCCCTCTATCTATCTATCTATCTATCTATCCACCCGTCTATCTATCCCCACACCCCCCCTCTATCTATGTATCTGTTGGATGGGATTTTCAAGGGCACCAGGGCGTTTGGGCGGTCCCTACGAGGGGTCCCGGGGAAGTCCCACACGGACAGCGAACGCCCCTGGGTGTGTGGCCGGAGGGCTGGGGAGCAGCTGTCGCTCGGTGCCCCAGAGTCCTGGCTGGGGGCAGATGCCTGCCCTTGCTGGGGTTTTTGCTGCAGCAGGAAGCACTGTGGGAACGACGCTACCTACAGACTCGTCTTTGGGAGCGGGACCCGGCTCCGTGTCAGGCCCAGTAAGTCCCCGGCGGAGTCACGGCGCCGGGCAGGGGCTGGGTGGCCGAGCATGGCCGTTGGAAGGCGTTTGGGGCTGGCCTTTCACAGGAGCCCAGGGGGGTTGGGTGCTTGTAGGGCTGGCCTTTCACGGGAGCCCGGGGGGGTTGGGCGCTCGCAGGACTGGCCTTTCACAGGAGCCCATGGGGGCTGGGTGCTCACTTCCTTTCGGTTCCTGGGGAGAGAGCCGCGGGGATCTGTGTCTAATGGACCTGGGAGCGTGGTCTAGGGTGTGGTGCGCAGCATCAGCAGGGACGCTGGCTCCTAGTCCCAGCTGCCGGGGAACGCTGCACGAGCCAAGGGGCAAGGCGCCAGGTCGGGCCCAGCTGGCCGTGTGTTTCTGAGCATGTCTCTGGTTGAATATGAATTTGGGGGTCAGTGACTCGCTCGGGGTGTTTCGCAGTAACAAGGGGAGCATCCACACAGCAGGTGTCTTATTGCAGCGCAGCACGGCGCACCTCCTTCCCCGAGGACCCGCATCCCTGTCGGAAGAGCGGGAGGGGGGACACTCCGCTGCTGCTATTTCCAAACAGCACGTCCCCGGGGCAGAGCCGAGTAATCATCCCCCAGCGCTTCCCGGGACGCCCCCTCGAGGTGGTGCATCCAGGGTGCGGGGGACCAGCCTCGGACTCGGTTCCCTGCAGGGTGGACGTGCCATTTCGAAATAGCGATTTGGGAGTGATTATTGCGAAGGGCCCTCGTTGTGCAGACACCCCTCCGTGCTGGAGGAGGGGAACGTCCCGCGTGCAAAAGCTTCTCTCGTGCCCCTTGTTTCTGACCCACAACCCTTTGCCCCTCCGTCCCTGCTCCCACATATCCCAGACCTGCGATCCCCGCCCCCCCAGCTCCGCCAGGGCGCTCGCCCCTCTTCCTAGCCAAAGGGATTCTCGCTGGACCTTTGGGTTCTGCCGTCCCGGCTCCGGGGACAAGCCCTTGGCAGGGTTTTTGTGCTGGGAGGAAGTGCTGTGTGAATACTGGCTCCGGAGGCCTCCCGCTCCGCTTTGGCTCTGGCACCGCGCTGTCTGTCCGACCGGGTAAGCCGCCTCCTGGCATGTCGGGGCTCTGCCCTAAAATGCACTTTGGGTTCTGAAGAGCCGCCTCCTTCCTAGGGGCCCGTGTCCACCTGTCCACCCTCCAGCCCGCCGCCCCTCGGGAAGGGGGGAGGAAACGCCGAAGGAACACCATTCAGGAAGGGCAGGCGAGAGGAGGGATCTGTGGATCCCAAGCCCCAAAGGGACCTTTCTGATCACCTGATTTGACCACTGCTTAATGCAGGCCGGTCAACGTCTGCTGTGGGAACTATTTGGGGGAAGTTCTCGGCTTTGTGTTGATCACAGGGACTCCCTTCGAGTTTGGGAATCTATCCAGGCATCCACCCTGGCCTTCGGGGAATCCTTCCTTCTTCCTTTCTGCTCTGCCTTTCCGTATTTCGTTCCCTATGTTCTCACTGTCCTTCCCTCTAGAAAATCCTTCCCTTCCCTCTGGAACAGTGTTTCTTAAACTGTGTTCTGTGGCACACCGGTGTGCCGAGGAGAACAACAGAGTTTTTAAACCCCTTAAAGGGGCAGGCGACTTTTTTTTTTTTTTTTTGGCTCAATAATTTTCCCCTGACTCCTTTTTTTTTCTCAATAATTTTCCTCCCAACCCTTTCCCCCCTTCCCCAACAAAAATCCCTGGTGTTCTTCATTAAAAAAAATTATTGTTTGGTGTTCCTCAGTCTTAAAAAGTTTAAGAAACACTGCTCTGGAAAATCCTTCCCGTCGCTGATAGCCCAGCTCTCCTAAGTCTCTTTGCTATTTACACATTTTGTTCTTTCACAATGGAGGTGAATATTTACTGACAGTTCAAAACCATCCAGACAGTATCATGCGCTTTCATGGGCACAACCCACTTCTGGTGCCCACGAGAGCTCATGATACGATATAGATAGTTTTGGCTAGTCTCTAAGGTGCTCCAGGGCCATTCATAGTGGTTACAGTTTTTTTTAGTTACAGACTAACTCCCCTCCCAGGATTACTGGCATTGTAAGGCAAGACAGGACCAGAATGGGTCAGAACCAGACTCCCCCTGCCCAGGTTCCTGCCCCCAACCACTGCCCAATGCTTCAGAGAAGGGCTGAGGGGACCTTGCGGTGGAGAATTATGGAACGGGCCAGGAATGGGTCGTAGAGTCTGTGTGTTAAGTGCCCACCCTTCAGGGAGCTCGGTAGAACTTCTTGTAAAGGTGGCAATCACTGTGGGACTATGGGGGCACTAACAAAGTAATCTTTGGGACTGGAACCACACTCCTCGTCAAACCAAGTAAGTGTTTTCCCCTTCTTTGGGCCGAGCAGTGGCAGGGAAAGACAGACGGTGGGGCAGTTTGGCAGAATCGCTCTCAGCTCAGTAAAGTCCAGAGCGCGGAGCCTGTATTCACCCGGAGGCGTTGTCTGCCTGAGTAACACCTGGCCCCCAGCACGGAGGCGGCGTTCGCAGCCTAGCGCTTCTCTTCGGTGTGTCCTGGTGACTCGTTTCTTGGCTGGATTTGTCTGCCCTTGACTTCCAGCCACTGTTCTACCCTGTTCTGCCGGGGCTCGTCCTGCCAGCCTTGCAACGGGACGCAGGGTGGAGAGGCTGAAGTTAGGAGAAAATGGGAAGTAGAAACAAGATGCAGCTCTCTAACAGAGCAGGCGACTCGTCACGGGAGCAGATTCCCAAGGGCCGTGGTGGGGTCTCCCTTCCGGGGAGTTGTAAATCATGACTGGACACTGGTTTTTAAGAGATGCCCTCCAGGGCAGGGGTTCCCAAACTTTTCGGCATCACGCCCCCTTTTTGATTTTTGAGAAACCCTCACACCGCCACCAATAGCAGCAAAACTTGTTGAGCAAAAAAACAGAACTGACCGGAGCCCAATAAACAAAAATAGCAGCACAACTTGGGGGAGAGGGAATTGATGGGGGGGGGAGGGGCTAGGTTGCCTCGGGCCACCCCTGGAATTTCTTCACACACCCCAGGGGGGCACACCCCCCAGTTTGGGAACCCATGCCTAGGGGTACATCTACACTGCAGGGATTAACTCGAAAGAAGCTGCGCAAACTGAGCGACGCCAATCGCGGAGCTTATTTCGAAAGAGGGAGCGTCTACACAGCACTGATTTCGGAATAAAGCGCTCTTCCCCCGACTTCCCTTCCTCCTCGTGCCACGGGGGTCACAGGAGTCGGAGTGAGAAGTCCTCCAGCTGGACAGTATTTTGACGCCATTTCGAAATAACTGCCTGCTGTGTAGACGCGGACTGAGTTATTTCGGAATAGCGTTGCAGTGTAGACGCAGGTCGACCAGGCGTGATGGGAATCGTTGGGTGAAAACCCGCACGATGCAGGACGCCCGAGCGGATGGCCGTACGGGTCCCTTCGGACCTTGAAATCGATGGGGGGGGGTTTTCAGAGCCTCCTGCTGGCCAGACCCCACGGGTCGCTTTGAAAAGCTCCTCCGGCCAAGCTACGGCAGCGTTCCGAATCGGTGCCTCTTTTCTGGGAGAGGTCAGAGCAAAACGTTACCCGAGGAGTTAACGTCCCCGTAGTGCAGACCGCAGCCCCCAGACGGGGAAGGGGAGGAGGAGACTGGACGACGAGTTATTGGCTCGGGGGGGATGTGGACAATAGGAGCACTGGGGTTACGGAGGGGTGGTTGCCGCCGCGAGAGACACGGCCGCCGTTACATGACAGTTATCGCTACATTTTGCAAATGCTGAAAATAATTCGTATTGGCCTGGAAGCTGGTCAGCGGGTTTAAGATTGGGGGTGGGGTTTGTGGCAGTTGTAGTCAATTGTTTTCGTGTGGGGCTGCTGAGAGCGCACGCTGATTTCAAAGCGGCAAAAAGTATTATTCAGTAAAACCTGTGTTATCCGCCACGCTCGGGGAGTAGGTGTGATGACGCGTTGGGGTCCCCTGACTCCTGCACCCCCGTAATGGCACGAACAGACTCCACCAGCCCGTAGAATGGAGGGAGTTTATTCCTTCTCCAGGATACAGCACAGCACAGCACCGATGTAATCTGGTTACAGGGCAGGTCTAGGATGCCTCAGCCCCCCCTTGCGATGGGGGAGATTGGGCCCCTAAATCCCAGCCCCTGGCTTAGGCTGGTTCCTCCATGATCCCAGACAGAAACTAACTCTTCCAGCCCTGCCCCCAGCCAGGGCAGCATTCCCCCTTCCTTTGTCTGTCTCCCTGTGGGGTAGCTGGTCAGACAGGTTGAGAGACCCTCTTTGCATAATGACTCATCCTTCTGGGCTGTGGTACCGATGGCAGCCATTGGGGATTACCACAGAGCCAGCATAGGAACTAGCCAGATACCCCCACTCGTCACAGTTCTCCCCCTCCGAGAGCGAACTGAGCAGGGTCACTCCGCTCGTGACCTAGGGAAGTTCGGGTCCTCTGCGTGGGAACCCGCCCTGGGGACATGGGTGCTCCCCTTGACTCGGGCCGGCGCGGCGAGGCCCCACATGAACTGGCTTCCCTCTGTCCACTCGCTGCATCGCTCCAGGGCGACTGGCACAGGCCTGTCCTCTGTGGTCGCACCCACCCTTCCGCTGGCCTTGATCTCTGGCCAGGGTCTCTCGGGCCGGGGCCATGAGCCCAGCGAGCCTTCTCTGGACAGCCAGGGTGGCCTCCACCCCGCTCCATCCCAGGAGGTCTTCCTCCCATAACTCTCTCAGCAAGCCCAGAGGCTCCTCTATACAGGGTAGGGGCCCCTGAGCAGCTTTCCTCCCGTCTTGGGCCTTCCCGCCCCTCTGGCAGGAGTCGCAGGACCGGCCGTACCGCTGCACGGCTGCGAATATTCCCGGCCAGTAGAAGTGTTGGAGCAGCCTCAGCCGGGTGCTCCGGATCCCCCGGTGGCCCGCAAAGGGGACGTTATGGGCCAAATACAGCAGCTTGAGGTGATACTTTTGGGGGACGACCAGCTGCCGCTGGACCCCCCATGCCCTCACCTTCCTGGGGGGAAGCCATTCCCGGAACAGGAATCCCAGCTCCCACAGGAATCTCTCCTGGCCTCCTCTCCCCAGGGGCTGAGCTGTACGGAGGCCAGCCTGGTCCCTCAGCCTCTGCAAGGAGGGGTCTGCCTGCACCTCAGCCTGGAATTCAGCCGCTGGGGCAGGGTCGGGACCTGTTCCCCACCTTTGTCTAGGTCCGGGGTCCCGCTTGGCTGGACCCCGTGTCCTGATGATGGGACCCTGAGGACCCTGCCAGGAGTCCTTCCTGGATCCAGGTTGCCAGCCCCTCGCTGGCTCTGGCTCTGGGCAGTGACTAGAGCCCGCTGGGATTCCTGGGGCCACTCCTCTAGGTCATTCCCCATTAGCACCTCCGTGGGCAAGTGCGGGTGTACCCCACTTCTTGAGACCTTCCTTGGCCCCCCATTTCAGATGCACCCTGGCTACAGGCACCTTAAACGGGGACCCGTCTATGCCCTTCAGGGTCAGCTGCGTGTGGGGTAGTATCCGGTCTGGGGCCACTATGTCAGATCGGGCCAGCGTCACCTCCGCCCCCGTGTCCCAGAAACCCGTCACCTTCCTACCATCCACCTCCAGGGTATGAGGCACTCGCTCCGCAGAGGCCGTCCTGCCCCACCCGGTACACGGAGAAATCCGCCTCCCGAGGTCAGACCTCCCAGGGGTGCACTGAGCATCCTTCCCCCCACTCTGAGCTGAGGTTTGCCTGCCAGCCCCTGCCTCTGGGGCAGCCTGCCCTTCCTCCAGCCCCAGCCAGTTAACCCTGGAAAGTCCCAGGTCATGGGACCTGGTGCACTGAGCCCTCTTGTGGCCTTTTTGCCCACAGCGATGGCAAGTTAGGCTTTGGGCTGTCTCTGTCCAGGCCCTGGCTGGTTCTCTGGGGCACAGACGACCTGTTCCTTGGGCTCGCCTCGTAGTTGACTCCCTCCGTCGCTCAGCCGACATCCGGTCTCTGTGCGATTCCCTTTCTCTCCGGGACTCCCGTTCACACCCGGACCGGCTCTCCGTGAACTCATCTGCCAGTCTCCCGGCCTCCTGGGGTCTCTGGTCTTCGGTCCTTGAGCCACAGCCTCAATCTGGGTGGGCATGCTTCATAGAACTGCTCCATCATGAACAGCTTGAGCAGCCCCTCTGCAGTCTGGGCTCCGACTCCAGACACCCACTTGCGGCAGTATTGCGCCAGGCGGGAGGCCAGGTCCACATAGGTCTCCGTGGCTCCTTCTGCACCTCCCGGAACTTCTTCCTGTACATCTCGGGGTCAGCCCGAACTTGTGCAGCAGGGCCTCCTTGACTCGGTTGTAATCCCTGGCTGTAGGTCCTCCAGCTGATTGAGCACCCGGCAGCTTCCTGGTTCAGTGCGGGGATGAGCTCCTGAAGCCAGTCAGCTGGGGACCCGTTGCAGTCCACAGGCCCTCTCAAAGGAGCTGAGGAACCCATCTACATCGCCCATGTCCTTCAATTGGGCCACCACGAGCTTCTCCAGCGTCTGGCCGCCCTGGGCCCTTGGGGCCCGTCCGCGCACTGGCGCAGCCGAGGCCCGCCACTTCTCCACTCTGCCATGGCCAGCTCATGCTGCCGCTGCTCTCTACGGTCCTGGACTTCCAATTCCTTCATCTGCAGCTGGATTTCTAGCCGCCGCAGCTCCGCGGGGTTGGACCCTCCCCTCGGCGGACTACGCTTGCAGTGTTCCCCTGGGAGGCAGTCCGGTCTCTTGGCGGCCTCCAGCGCTCCGCCCCTCTCCGAGCCTGACACGCTCCCAGTGGGGGTCTGGCTGTTCCCCACGAGGACAGGATCCCAGCCCTGTGGCTGGTCATTCTCTTCCAGCCGGGCAATCAGCTGGGCCTTGGTTGCGCTCCGCACAGGCAAGCCCCTCTCTCTGCACAGCTTCACCAGCTCTGCCTTCAGCAGTTGGGTATAGGCCATCTCCCCGCTGGTCCCCTCGGTGCAGACTCACCAGTCTAGTGCTGCTGCGCACGATTCTCAGGAACCGCTTCGCTCTGTTTCCAGCACGCCTGGTTCCATGGCTCTTGCTTCTACTGTGCCTAGTCACTCGCCGCTGGATGCTCCATCCACGGGGTGCAGTGCATCCCACTTCTGACACCAGTGTGACAGCGTTGGGGTCCCCTGACTCCTGCACCCCGTAATGTGCACGAACAGACTCCACCAGCCCGTAGAATGGAGGAGTTTATTCCTTCTCCAGGATACAGCACAGCACAGCACCGATGTAATCTGGTTACAGGGCAGGTCTAGGATGCCTCAGCCCCCCCTTGCGATGGGGGAGATTGGGCCCCTAAATCCCAGCCCCTGGCTTAGGCTGGTTCCTCCATGATCCCAGACAGAAACTAACTCTTCCAGCCCTGCCCCCAGCCAGGGCAGCATTCCCCCTTCCTTTGTCTCTCTCCCTGTGGGGTAGCTGGTCAGCAGGTTGAGAGACCCTCTTTGCATAATGACTCATCCTTCTGGGCTGTGGTACCGATGGCAGCCATTGGGGATTACCACAGAGCCAGCATAGGAACTAGCCAGATACCCCCACTACGTCACAGTAGGGCGTTCCGGTTATCTAAAAATTCTGGTTATCTGAGCGTCCCATCCACCTAGGAAAAACCAATGGACAATAATAGTAAAACTCCAGTTTTTAATATGGGTAGTTTTGTAGTGGGAGGCCGTTGGTCTCACATTTCTATTCTGAGTTAAAGATGGTTCATACTTAAATAAAAAATGGTTAAGCGGATCATGGTAAACCAAGCCAGGCCTGTGCACCTGAAGATGTGACAGTATTTTGGTTGGGGGCAATGCCGGTTAGCAAAGGTTTCTGGTTAACAGAGTGCCGGATAACAAAGGTTTCTGGTTAACAGAGTGCCAGATAACAAAGGTTTCTGGTCATCAGAGTGCTGGATAACAAAGGTTTCACTTATCAGGGGGGGTAGCCGTGTTAGTCTGGATCTGCAAAAGCGACGAGGAGTCCTGTGGCACCTCATAGACTAACAGATGTATTGGAGCATAAGCTTTCGTGGGCAAAGATGCAGGCTAATCTGACAAAGTGGGTCTTTGCCCATAAAAGCTTATGCTCCGATATGTCTGTTCGTCTATAAGGTGCTGCAGGACTCCTTGTCACTTTTAAAGGTTTCACTGTTCTTTGACCAGATTTGGAGAAAAATAAGGGGGAAGGAACCATGTGAAACTTCTCTCACTTGGTCCAGGGTTTAATTTCTCAGAGTATTTCCTGGCTCTCATCCCATGCCCCTCTCTCTCCTTCCACCAACTTGCTGTGAAAACTCCAGGGGGTTGAAAATATTGACTAGAGCGCCACGCCGGACAGCTCCGGCTGACGCTACGCCCTGACTTGGTCCCTTTCCTTGTGCCCCAGGGAGTGTGGGAAAGGAGGGAGTGAATGAAACAGGAAGGCGGGAACCATGCGTGGAAGAGGGGAGAGTGGTGCAAGGTTTTAGTAATGGCCCGTCGCAGTGTGTGAACACCGGCGCAGGTGTTGGGAAACTGCTCTTTGGAGAGGGAACCAAAGTCTTCGTCCGGCCAAGTAGGTGGCGTGTCCCCATCTGCGGTTCACCCCCCCCAGAAATTAAACCCAACTCCACTGAAAGTTAAGGTGTCAGCTCCTTGGGGGGGGGGGGGTGAAGTGGTGTCACTCCATCACAGTCTGTAGGACCAGCTCCCGAGGTGGTAAATTGGGTCCAGCTGGTGTAAATCCGGGTAGCGCCCCTAGAACTGGTGGGGCCAGATCCCAAGTGGGTGTAAACTGGCCAGAGCTCCCTTGGAGCCAACAGGGGACAGATCCCCAACTGGTTCAAAACCAGGGGACTTCCACAGCCCTCCTGATTTCCACGGAAGTTGCACCAGCTGAAGATGCAACCCCTCGGGTTTATGTAAAGGGCTATGATGCTGTGATAACCAAGGCTATAAATACTACTTTGGAGCAGGAACTAGACTGACCGTAGCACCAAGTAAGTAGAGTTGTTACTACTCATAAATGCATGGTTAGATGTAGGAATGAGGGGGGACGTTTTTGAAGTTGCTCAATGGCTCTGCTTCCCATTCATCCGATCAAGAATTGGGTACCCAGCCCCTCTGGGGTCTTTGCCTTGAAACTCTCCACCCGAATGTATCAATAAACCTCTGGAACTCATGGCCACAAGATCCCTGACTGCGAAGGTTCCGGAAAGAGCAATGAAAATGCTGAGGGGTTTGGAACGGGTCCCCATGAGGAGAGATTAAAAAGACATGGACTTTTCAGCTTAGAAAAGAGGAGACTAAGGGGGGATAGGATCGAGGTCTTTAAAATCATGAGTGGTGTGGAGAAAGTGAATAAGGAAAAGTTATTGACTTCTTCCCATAATATAAGAACTAGGGGCCACCAAATGAAATGAATAGGCAGCAGGTTTAAAACAAACAAAAGGAAGTTTTTCTTTACTCAGCGCACAGCCAACCTGTGGAACTCCTCGCCAGAGGATGGTGTGAAGGCCAGGACTTGAACAGGGTTCAAAAAAGAGCTAGATAGATTCATGGAGGTCAGGTCCATCAATGGCTGTTAGCCAGGATGGGTAGGAATGGGGTCCCTAGCCTGTTTGGATGGGGGTGACAGGGGATGGATCATGTGAGGATTCCCTGTTGTGATCCCTCCCTCTGGGGTACCTGGTATTGGCCACTGTCACCAGACAGGACACTGGGCTGGATGGACCGTTGGTCCGACCCAGTCTGGCCGCTCTGATGCTAGGACGGTGCAAAACAACCCAAATCAGCAGATATTGCTGCACACCTCGCTGCATTCGCGTGCCTAAATCCCTTAGTGCCCTTTGAAAATCCCCTCTTCAACCAAAACTCGTTATCTTTTGATAACGAAGAAATTTGTAAGGGAGCCGGGACCCAAAGCCAGCTCTCTCAGATATCCTCTCTGCACCTTACATGGCTTGGGCAGCCCATCAGCCCACCCACAGGCGAGTCGGGGCCGGCGGGGAAAGCTGGAGGAGTTGACGTAAAGGGGTCGCGTACTGTGTGGATGGAAGTTCGGGCAGGGGAAAGCTGGCCTTTGGAAGGGGCACAGTCCTGACTGTAACTCCAAGTAGGTGACTCACGCGTTTAACTCAGAGATGACTAAGGAAGGACGGACGGGCAGAGAAGGGCTAGGAGGGTCAAGTATTTTTCGCTTGAGGATGTTATGAAAACTGTTCAATCTTTCTAACTTTCTCTCCCCCGCTATGGAAGAAAACCCCCCTAAAATCCATGAGTCAAAAATCACTTTCGGCTTTTTCTAAAATGTTACCACCTTGGAACAGGCAAAATGGAGTCTTTCTACTGGCCACGCAAAGGGGTATTGAAGATAAATCCGTTTCCATGTCTGTGTGAGGCAGAGGCATAATGTCATGCAACATGAAAACGGCCAGTGCAAACCTACATTTTGGTCACTAGGCCCTTGGTTAGAAGGGGAGAGGAGTCGATGGAAGATAGTTGAGATGGTCTACCCCAAAGGGTGGGGATGACCTACGTGAAAATGTTGGGCACCGGTAAATCACCGGGGTTTTCAAAGTAGCCTTAGGAGTTGGATGATCGGCTGTCTTTGAATTTCCCCGGGATCCGGGTTGCCCACACGCCACTGAAAACGCCAGCCTCAGTGGGTGGAACTCCTGGCTGCAAACAGCCACAGCTACCGATATCGTTAAGCAGCGTAATGCTGTGTGACAACAATGCGAGACAGCTCCGGTTTGGTCTGGGGACACAGTTGTCGGTCCAACCAAGTATGTGATGGTTTCTCTGTACCCTTCCTTCCCACATTCTCTCTCTCGCTCTGAACAGGGTTTTTTCCTGCTGTCCAACCGTCTGAGTGCCTTCCACATTCAATCCATGGGACCGGGATGGCCAGAGTAGGTTTCATATAAATACCCTGGCCGCGTCTTTGTTTAAACGCAGGAAAGTTAAGGCACTGTTGTTATCTGATTTGAAATATTTTTTCATAATGTGTTACCGGTACTTATTGATCCACTAGTTTAGTTTCTGCTTGCAGAATCATGGATTCGTAGATTTCAAAATCATTGTGCTTAACTATTCTGTCCTTGTGAATAACACAGGCCACCGACTTTGCCCCAAATAATTCCTAGAGTAGTTCTCTGAGGTCAGGACAAGGAGCAATGGGCTTAAACTGCAGCAAGGGAGGTTTAGGTTGGACATAGGGGAAAACTTCCTACCTGTCAGGGTGGTTAAATGCTGGAATAAATTGCCTAGGGGGGTTGTGGAATCTCCATCCCTGGAGATACTGAAGAGCAGGTTGGACAGACACCTGTCAGGGATGGTCTAGACGGTGCTGGGTCCTGCCATGAGGGCAGGGGACTGGACTCAATGACCTCTCGAGGCCCCTTCCAATTCTAGGATTGTATGATTCTTTCTAGAATCCATCCAATCTTGATTTAAAATTTGACAGTAATGAATCCTCCACCGTGATCCTTGGTAAACTAACCCAGCGGTTAATGACTCTCACTGTTAAAAAAGTTGTCTCCTTATTTCTAATCTGGGAAAGGCTTGTGATCAAATGTGTTCCAGTGAGAATTGCCTAGGTAGAAAGGTAGGAAATAGGATTCGCGTCCCATGAATATTTTCGAGAGTTTACATTTTTTGCCCCAGTTGAAATCAGAATGAAAAATCAGAATCTTAAAAATATTCATAAGCCAAAAACGGATTTTATCCCCCATTCAGCTCACTCCAAAATGTTGTTTCAGTAACGTCAAAGCATTTCATTTCAAAATTGACCTCCCCCCCAACGTCTCATGAGCTTAATCATTGTGAAGTAGACATTTTCATTTGGGGCATGTCTACACTGGGGAGTTATTTCGAAAGAACTGCCCTTATTTTGAAATAACAAGGTGCGTGTCCACCATGTCAAGCCCCTTATTTCGAAACAACACCTCCTCCTGCTTGTGAAGAGGAATCAGCTCATTTCTAAAGAGTTACTCCGGGAGTTATGATTTGGAATAGCCTGGTAGTGTAGACAGAGCCAAACAAAACCAAAATATTTAGACACTTTCACAACTTTTTCCCTCCACATTTTTTTCAAGTCAGGAAATTCATCCAAACCAATCCAGTGATATGAGCTATTTTGGTTTCCATGAATTGGTGCTTTTTTTTTTTTTTTGCTTAACCTAAAGCCATTTAGTTGAAAAATTCATGACCGGCTCTAACAGGAGATCAGATTTCCTGGGTCAGACATAGGACTGAAGGGGTTTCCTAGGTTATCAAGTCCAGACACTTAAGAGAAGCTGCAAGAAACCTGGACAAGTACAAATAGAATGGGATCAGAATGCCCAAACCACACAGATTATCAAGAGGACGTGGGTACCCCGTTGGCCTCTGCAAATCTCTCCCATGTCAATGAACGACTGCAAGAGAGAAAAGGCAAAGCCTTCTTGTAAAGGGGGCGAGGACGGTGAGTAGCAGGCTCTGACTTGGGGAAGGTGATCTTCGGCAAGGGAACAACGGTTACCATCGCTCCAAGTAGGTCTCGCTCCCTTTCAACCCAGGAATGAACAAGATGTGAGTATTAGAACCCAGTTCCAAGGCCAAGATCTCTGCAGAAGCGTTTGGGTTCTTTAAGAAATCGAAGGAGGTTCTGCCTCTGGCTCTCATTAAAATGTCAGTAGGATCTGAGCACTGAAAACCCCACTCCCTAGCGTAGTTGAGCATTGGGGAGGATTAAGGGGTCTATAAGAAAAACAGTGAGCCGTTTGGGCTGGGGACAACGTTATCTGTTCAACTAGGTATGTGTCTGTTTTTCAATCCATCTGTCCGTCCATCTAGCCCGCTTCTCAAAAATACTGGCCCTAAATCTGGAGTCACGACGTTAACGATAAGTGTTTGAACTGGAGGAAGACCTGAATCGGACCCCTTGGGTCTAGTGGGTTTTTGGTGAAGCTCGGAGCACGGTGTGTATAGTGGGACAGCTACCAAGCTCGTCTTTGGGACAGGAACCAGGTTGGCTGTGAAGCCCAGTGAGTATTGGCGATAAAATCAGCCGTTCTGCTTTGATAACACAATAAGGAGCCAACGGCTTAAACTGCAGCAAGGGAGGTTTAGGTTGGACATTAGGAAAAAGTTCCTGCCTGTCAGGGTGGTGAAACTCTGGAATAAATTGCCCAGGGAGGTTGTGGAATCTCCATCTCTGGAGATATTTAAGAGTAGGTTAGATAAATGTCTATCAGGGATGCTTGGTCCTGCCATGAGGGCAGGGGACTGGACTCGATGACCTCTTGAGGTCCCTTCCAGTCCTAGTATTCTATGAGTCTATGATTGGGGATTTATTAAAACTTGTATAGTTGGTTGGTTTGGATTGATCTGAGCCGTATTTGCACTCCAGTGGCAGCTCTCCTACACTGACTTACTTATGGAGGCTGGAATAAGGACAGGGCATTTCAAAGCAGTCTACGAGGGGGAGGTGGCCAAATTCCTTTCAATTTCCAGGAAACCGGGCACCCAACACCCTAACATCCTTTGAAGTCTTTGCCCGGAATGGTCAGCTAGTAAAATCGCTTTCTGTTCTTTGCCCGGCGGTCATGCGCAGGTATGCGGTGACAAGAGCTAACTAGAGGGGCGAGGTGGAGAGACAGATGTGGTGTAAATTACTGTCGGTAACTGGCATTGCATGGCTTGTGGCTGAGGGTAAGGGCTGTATTTGTACGGGGTTGTCGCACAGTGTGTATGATGCAAACAGGGTCATATTTGGAAAGGGGACGGTGATCTCGGTGACTCCCCGTGAGTATAACGATAAGTTGAAAAGACAAACAATGCAACTGTTACATTGTCTTCCTGGTTGTAGTGGTGGTGAAGAAAAAAAAAATAAATTTAAGGGTGAAAACGTCCAAGACACCGAAGATGTCGCGGGTCAGATTTTGAAGGTGGTTTGGCACCTAAAGCTGCGGTTGGCGTCCTGTTGTGTTTCTAAAAGCACCTAACTCCCCGTAAAATCAATCCGTTCTGTGAACCGCGATGCTTCTGAAACTCCCACTAGGAGCCCCAATGCCTTCAAAAATCTGGCCCTGAGTCATTTGGAAATGGAATTTAGGCTCCGAAAGGCACGTCTACCCCACAGAAAAGACCCCCCCGAGTTGACCTGGGCTCAGAGGCCCACTGAGGGGTTGACCTTAAGTCATGTAGGCCATTTTGAAAATGTTACCCTGCGTCTACCTTATGCATTCCTAGGGGCCATTCAAAATTCCCCCTGCGTGACGGCAGGAGAGCTCCAGGCAGCTCGGCTTTCTAACCAGTCCAACGCGACCGAGAGGTCAACTCTCCGATCTTGGTGCCAGGGGTGGATACCCAGGAAAGAGCGAACGCTGTCTTTGGGAGGGCAAAGCACGGTCGGTTTTTGCTAGGCCACAGATCACGGTGCAAATACCAACAGAGACAAGCTGGTGTTTGGCAGTGGGACCATTGTGACGGTGACACCCAGTGAGTAGCACGACTGAATTGCTAATAACGATCAATGACAAAACCTATTGGCACAAGCGAATGGTGGTTAGCAAGCCTGATTTCAGAGACCAAATTTCCAATGGGAGGAAATTTGTCCTTTTCGGTGGCATTTTGTAACCGTCCAGTGAGGTATCTTCCATTGCCTTACATTGACTAAGTTTCACGGGGCAAATGTTTCACACAGGGCAAAATCCTTGGGCAAGTCAGTATTGGGGGTCTCGGTGGCACTGGTCTCCCACTGACGTGGAGTTAGATTCAGGGCTTAAATCAATTGAAAGTCCGAGCCTTACTTGTGTCTCCCTGTGGCCCGGAAATGCATATTCAACCCAGAATCTCCTCTTGTGCCTACATAGTAGAGGATACATTGGACTTGTCCTTAAATTTGGGATTTGGCCCAAAGAACGTTGGCTACAGTAGCAAGGAGAGGGTGGGCAGAGCGTGGCTGGGGTTTCTGTCACAGGGCCCATCACAGTGTGAACTACGGAGGAGCTGGGGCCAAACTCCTCTTTGGGGCTGGAACCCGACTGAGCGTGAAACCAAGTAAGATGATCCATGTTCCGAGAGCTAGGGACTGGGAACACGGGAGTAGCAACGGCATTGCTTGCGGGCGGGGTTGTGGAGTTAGTCTAAGCGAGTTTTGTTTTATTTACATGGGGACGCTCTGGAAAGTGAATCCATTTCAAAGTGGATTGATTCAGTTGGATTAACCCCCTGTGTAGACACTTTTACTCAGGATTAAAGTGGCTTCAATGAGGTTTCGTGTCATTCGCAGCAGTAGATATTTTGGACTGATTTTGTACAGATCTCACTGAATCTCAATGGCCGTCCAGGGGAAATGGTCAAAGCACAAGACGTGAGCGAGCAAAGTTATGTGAGTGCAGGAAAAATGCCTCTCTGTGAGATTTAAGGATGTCAAACACCCGTTCAAGCGCTGAGCTGATCAGGGTGGGCAAGTGTCTCCAAAGGAGAAGGTACCAGGTAGAGAATCTAGTTAAGAAAGTCGTAACAAAAAGCCAACAGCCGGAAGTTAAACGTAGATACATTCAAAATAGAAACAGAGCGCCACATTTTAACCAAAATGTGAAGGGAAATGGAGAATCCTCTCTCTCTCTCCCGAAGTTTTCAAGTCAAGACTGGAAGCCTTTCTGGAAAAATTGCTTTAGTCAAAACCAATACAGGGCGATTGGTTCCAATATCCCATAGGAGGAGGTCAGACTCCATGATCGAACTGATGATCCCTTCTGGTTTTAAAATCTATTGAAAAGTCCCGTTCAAAACCAACGGAACAAAATCCTCACGGAAACAGAGAATCCACTTGCTCTTGAAGTCTTTAGGTAGGGACTTGGTGTCTTCCTGGAGGACACACTTTGGTCAAAAGTGATGGGCGGTAGTAGAGGGTCAGACTAGAAGTTCTAGTGATCTTGTCTGGTTTTAAAATCTATTGAAAAGTCCCACTGAAAAGTTGGAGCGAGCTTGTTAATATGTTCGGCGTGTTTCAGACTCTGCCCCACTGACTCTAATTCCCTTCGCTTGCTTTGCCGTTCTTACCCGAAGACTTTCCAAAAGGGCAACGCTCGGACTGGGAGGGACGGGAGGACAATGGAAGGACAAACGCCGTGTGTGTCAGTCAAGCCGTCCCAGGATGGGAGGGAGCAGGACAGATGTTGTGCGTTTCTCTGTGCGGGGGCTCGGGGGGAATTTTGTAGGGCTCACACACACAGTGTGAACACTGGTGGCTACAAATTCATCTTCGGGCGTGGGACCAGGCTCCGTGTGAAGCCAAGTAAGAGGCGAGCGCGTCCCCCCTTCACGCCCGCCCTGCGCCTCACAAAACACGTCATTGGGAAGGGCAGGGGGCTAATAACCAAGCCGGTTACTGGGGTAGCGACGATGCCCGGGGGGGTGATGTTATTAGCTTGGAGGGGTGTGAATCTCCCTTCCCCACTCTCACCGCACTGCCCATCACTAATGCGAGGTGGCAGACGGACAATTAAATCCCAACTTAGACCCTGAGTCGCCAGTCGCCCCCACAGCTAAGAGAACCGGAGGCGCGGAGCCAGGCGATGGACACTGGCCGGGCTGTTAGCATGTTCCCGGGGGGGGGGCGGTTTCTGGACCAAGAGAGGCCATTCCTGCCTGCCCCCCGCTCGGTCCCGACCCTAGCCAGAAGGAAGAGGGGGCAGGAAGGGAAGAGGTTTTTGTCACAGCATCAAGCACTGTGTGGATTATGGAAGCGCTGGGACCAAACTCACTTTCGGGGCTGGAACCAGATTACGAGTGGACCCAAGTAAGTGCGGCCTTAGATGGGGCAGCGCGGCCTAGTAGATAGGGGAGCAGGGTTAGATTCTAGACCCTCCAGGATTGTTCCTGTTCTCTGCGCTGTAACCTTGCATGTGTAATTTTGCCTGTGTTTCCCATACCACCCTCCCTGTTCTAGACGGTGGGGCAGAGACTATGTGTTTTGGGTAGCCGTGTGTTTTGGGTAGCCCCCTAATGCAACAGCTGCTGGACCTAGGTCCTACAGTAGGAAGGCAAAAAAAACCCCACAGCGCTGCCGTTGGATGGGGATTCCAGGCGTTACGACAGGACTAAGACGCGAGGTTGCGCTGAAGTCGGAGCGGTAGGAAGAGGCATTGCTTAGTTTGGTCTGAAAGGGGATTTAGAGACGTAGGACTCATGGGGGCACAGGAAATCGTTGGGCAAGCCAGAACAAGCGAGGTGTATTGAAGCCAAGAAACCAAAGGACAGGAAGGAGGAAGGTGGAACAGGTGTGGACAGGATGGCCCTGGGGAAGTTTTGATTGTCGTGATAGACCCTGTGTGAACCAGGATGGCTACAAATTCATCTTTGGAAGGGGCACGAGGCTCCTCGTTAGGCCAAGTAAGAGAGATGCCTTGGATTCATCTCAATTAGCCAAGGAGCGGTTAGCTCTACATCGCGAGAGAAGGGGCCATTTGGAACGACAACGTAAAAATACACAAGTGCCGTGTTGTTCTAGAGAATGGGTCCGAAGTGAGCTCCGAGTGCGTCTGTCTGTCCGTTCGTCCTGCTACTCTGGGATGGGACCAAATGGAGGAGTCCGTGTGGCTAGGTTGAGTGTTCTGGGGGGAGCGGTTCGTTGCTGCTAAACGTGATCCAGTTGGTGTCCATGGGCTCTAGTTTCGAACTTGGGATGAGGCGTCTTCAACTAAGTTGCCCACAAGAGTCCCCTTAGGCGCCTGGTGTCTGTCCCTGTGGGATAGCAACCCGCAGTCCAACCAGCCGTTTCGCAGCCCAACCCGCTGTCTAGAGTCTTCACCCTCGAGTACCATGTCCCCGCCCAGACACGCCATTTTGTAGGGCCTCGTACCACGGTGTAAACACTGGAACACTGGGGAAGCTGGTCTTTGGACATGGGACCAAACTTCTGGTGACCCCAGGTGAGCCGACTTTCCATCCTCTGCGAGCCCTATTCTAATGTCCCTCGGCCACAAAGCAGGGCCAGACGCCACTGTGATGGGCATGGCTTGAGACCTGAAAGAGGAAAAGAACAAGGGAGGAGGCAGGGGTCAGATGTTTAGGGAGCTGGATAGGAACTTGGATGATCTGGGGTCAGTTCCTGTCTTGACTGTGAGAGACATTTGGCAATCAATCCCGTAGGCAAGGATGTTTTTCCAATGAGCCTAGGGGAATTAGGTGCCTGTCTGCTGTTCGGCAAGCAAACGGCTTTGAAACCCAGCTCCCTTACATTCTTTGGAATAAACTAGCCCTAATCTCTCCCTGCGTCATGCCTCACCCATCAAACGGGGACATTCTTCCCTCTTCTGTGTCTCTTGTAGAGTTAGTTCCTGCCTTGAAGAGTTGAGTTGGTCTCGCAGCTGGGTGACCGGGGGTCTTGAGCTTAGCTGGTGCCTTTACATGTCCTTGTCATAGGAATAATGCCAGTGGAGATGTGCCCCAGTGGAACCGGGTGTAGAACAACACCCCGGGGGGTCGACATGGCAAGGGGTCTAAATCTATGGCACTCCAGCATGCCGCACACCGGCTGTTTAATAGCTCTCCCCCGTGCCACGGGACCAGCCAGGCTTTCCCGCCCCACAGGCAGGGTGTGGGAGTCCCTAGTTAATGGCTGAAGAGTGCCATGAAAATGTCAAAGGAGCCAGGCACCCAACTCCAGTTGAATTTCAATGGGATACGGGCACCTAACTCCCTTAGGACGGCAGCCATGGAGTCAAAGTTCTAGGCCTTTGCCGACATTCCAGTTAGATTTCAAAAGGGGGACTCTCACAGACTGGAGTTGTCCATCTGATCAGCACCACGGCCCATATGCCAATGGACACCACGGGGGTCCTCTGGGAATCTCCCCCCAAAATGGGTATGTAGGCATGATTGGGTGAGAGGCACAAAGGCACACATGGAGGTTTAGGAACGCAAATCTCCTTGGTTTTCAATGGGAGCTCATCCACCTCGCTTCCCCGCCTGCTTTCGGAAGGCCTCACCCTGGCTGGGACCAGTTTCCTGCAAGGAAGATTCCTCCCAGGGACTGGCCGAGACCTTTGTGGGTGGATCCTTCCTTTTCTGACGGGCGCGGTGACCACAGGAATACCTCGCCCATTGTGCCGAGAGCAGTGTCAATGAACGGACACGGAGGAACAGGGTCTGTGTGCCGAGGCCTGTTTTTGATACGACATATTTCACAGTGTGGGCTCTGGGGCAGCAGATAAACTCCTCTTCGGCACAGGAACAAAATTATCCGTCAAACCCAGTGAGTACGGGACCCGATTGCAAGGCAAACTCATGCCAAAGGGTGTTGAGTGTCTGTTGAATGATGCGGAAAATAATGAGTAAGTGTTTCACGAACTGATGAGGCGCTATTGCAAACACGTCTCTGAATAGTATTCGGTCGACCGAGAGTAAAGACATTTATTTGCAAGGGTTGTAAGTGAAAAATGATGGCAAAATTAATCAGGTAATTTAGCCACCAATATTACTTGGCCAACAGTAAGATGGGATTTGCAGGGGCGTCTTAGGAAGTTGGGTGTATCCATGGTGGTTAGGTATAGAACAGCCTTCATCTGGTACCCCAGCCCTAGTTCACATCCGTGTAAGTACCTGAGGAGACTCTTAGAAAAGATCATCTTTGTGGTCTTAGAGTGGAGAATGAGTACTGAGTGGACGCGAGGTCTGACTGACAAAGTTACCAGCAACTACTATTACAGGGAGACTGCATCGGGCTGGTTGAGTAGCGATGTGAGAAAACTCCAGGCTGGGTGGGGACAAAGTTTCCGCTCAGCTAAGCATGTCTATTTCCAGGCTCTGTGTCCATCCATCCATCCATCCATCCCTGTGTCACGATGTTTCTTAAAAAGTCTTGGCCTAAAAACCAGATTCTCATCATGAACGATAGGTGTTGGACCTGAACCCGACCCCTGGGGTCTAGTGGGTTTTTGGTGAAGCTCAGAGCACAGTGTGTATAACGATGTAGCTGGAAAACTCACCTTCGGGACAGGAACCAGGTTGGCTGTGCAGCCCAGTGAGTATTGGCGATTCGATCAGCCATTCTGCTTCTATTGCACAATAAGGAGCCAAATAGTTCTCAACTTCAAAGCTCGGATGTTTGGTTTGGCTTTGGGTGACCTGAGCGATATTTTCATTTCAGTGCTTGCTACTCTTCCTTGACTCACCGATGGGGGTTGAAAACAGGATGGGGATTTTCAAAGCAGCACATGAGAGCTGTGCGCCCAAATCCCTTTTCATTTCCTGGAAATTGTGCACACAACTCACAAAAGTCGCTTGCAATCTCCACCGGAAAGGTTCAGCTACACAAATAGCTTTCTGTTCGTTACCCAACTACACGGTGACGAGAGCTAGCTAGAGGGGTGTGTTGGGCGAGATGGAGAGACAGATGTTGTGTCAATCGTTGTGAAAGGCTGTTCACAGTAGTGACGGATGGCAGAACAAGGAGCAATGGTCTCAAGTTGTGGTGGGGGAGGTCTAGGTTGGACATTAGGAAAAACTATTTCCCTAGGCGGGTGGGGAAGCACTGGGATGGGTTCCCTAGGGAGGGGGTGGAATCTCCATCCTTAGAGGTTTTTAAGTCTCGGCTTGGCAAAGCCCTGGCTGGGTTGATTGAGTTGGGGTTGGTCCTGCCTAGGGCAGGGGGCTGGACTGGATGACTCCTGAGGTCTCTTCCAGCTCTAGGATTCTAATTGTTGAAGGGAACTGGCATTTCATTGCTTGTAGCCGGGATGCAGCGGACGGATGTGCCCGGGGTTGTCTCGCAGTGTGTATGCTACGAACAGGTTCATAGCTGGAAAGGGGACGTGTTCTCGGTCACTCCCCATGAGTATAACCATGAGTTGAAAAGACAAACAATGAAGCTATTACACTGGGATCAGCTGGTGCAGATCCCAAGTGTCGCGCTGGTGCAGAAAAGAAAGAAAATGAGGGGTGAAAATGTCAAAGACACTCATAGAATCATAGATCCATAGAGCTGGAAGAGACCTCAGGAGGTCATCAAGTCCAGCCCCCTGCCCACGGCGGGACCAATTCCGACGTCCAGGGTGAGATGTTCCAGGTGATCCAGCACCTACGGCTGTGGACAGGAGCCCTGTTGTACTTCCAAAAGTGCCCAACTCCCCTTGACACCAATCAGTCCTAGGAGCTAAGATGCTTCTGAAACTCCCGCTAGGAGCCTAAACGCCTTTACAAATCTGGCCTTGAGACCAGGCAGGAATTTGTCACATAACACACCAAGGTCCATCCAGCCCAGCGTCCTGTCTGCTGACAGTGGCCAATGCCAGGAGCCCCAGAGAACAGGGAATCGTCCAGCGAGCCATCCCCTGTCCCCGAGAGACAGAGGCTAGGGCCACCCTCCCTGCCCTCGATGGCCCGGTCCTTCCCAACGCGAGAAACACCGAGGCGGGAGCCTGTCGGGGGCAGAGGGACCCAGGCGAGTGGCTGGGGGGATTTTGCTGGGGCCTGTCGCACTGTGCGAATGCTGCAGGGGACAAGCTCGTCTTTGGGAGTGGAACACGCGTACGCGTGGAGCCCGGTGAGTACGGCGCCGCGCCGGGGAAAGGAATCTCACCGGCGCTCGGGGGCCACCGCAGAGAGCGCCACCCCACACACACGCTGGTGGGGTGCTGGGCTGGAAGTGTGAATCCGGGGATTCATTTCTTGCTTTGCAACTAGCCAGGCTGGGTCAGGAATGGTGTCCCCAGCCTCTGTGTGTCGGAGGGGGGAGATGGATGGCAGGAGAGAGATGGCTTGATCAGTACCTGTTCAATTCACTCCCTCTGGGGCACCTGGCGTTGGCCACTGTGGGCAGACAGGACACTGGGCTAGATGGACCCTTGGTCTGACCCAGTCTGGCCGATCTTCTGTACCCGCTGGGGAAATCAGTGACGGGTTTCCCAGGGGTGCCCCACGCCTGCCGCTGATGCAGGGCAGGGAGAGGGTGGGCAGAGCGGGGCTGGGTTTCCGTCACGGGGCCCATCACGGTGTGAACTCGGAGGAGCTGGGGGCAAACTCCTCTTTGGGGCTGGAACCCGCCTGAGCGTGAGACCAAGCAAGACGACCCACGTTCCAGGGGCTGGGGACGGCGAACAGGGGGTAGCAACGGCATTGCTTGTGGGCGGGGCTGCCGAAGTAGCCTCAGTGGCTACATCTAGACTGTACCCCTTTTTCGACAGAGGCTTTTTGGAAAGTATCTTTCGAAAACGCCTCTGTCGAAAAAGAGCGTCTAGGCAACAAGAAGGTTTTTTGGGTTTGTTTGTTTTTTTTCGGAAAAGCGGCTCGCTTTTTCGAAAGAGAGTGTAGGTGCGCGCTTTCCAAAAAGCACAGTTTTCATGCAATAGCACCTTTTTTTGAAAGAGTAGTGTCGACAAAAGGCGTTACTCCTCGTAGAATGAGGTGTACCGCCGTCGACAAAACCGCCACATTCTGTCGACTCACTGTCGACAGAACGTGGCAGTAGTGTAGACGCAGGTATAGTTTTTTCGACAAAAGCCAACTTTTGTTGAAAAAACCCTGTAGTCTAGACAAACCCAGTGTGTCTACATGGGGACGCTCAGGAAGGCTGATCCAAATCCATGTTCAAAGTGGACAGAAGAAACTGGATTAAACCCCCGTGTAGACACGTATCTAGAATGGAAGTGGCCTGAATTTGGTTTGTTTTATTCACACCATTCGCTAATTAGGATGAATTTGGCATTCACTGAAGATAAGTGAGGTTAAGGAGGGGTGTCCGAGCACATGGGAAATAAGCCGGGGAAGTTCTCTGAGTGCAGGAGAAAAGGCCTCCCGCTGAGATGTGAAGATGTCGGTCTGTGCAGCGTGTGAAAACACGCTGAAGTGCTGATCTGACCGTGGTGTCCAAGTGTCCCAACGCAGAGGACACGCAGTGGGGAGTCTGGTGGAGAAAGCCATGAGAAGCAGTTAAATCCGGGTAGATTGAAAGTAGAAGCAAAGCGCGAGATTTTGCTTTCTCGATTGTGAGGACGATTTACCAACGGAACAAAATCCCAAAGGGAAACCGAGAATCCGCTCGCCCTTGAAGTCTTTAGATAGGGACTTGGTGTCCTGCTGGAGGACTCACTTTGGTCAAAAGCGATGGGCGGTAGCAGAGGGTCAGACTAGACGGTCTAGTGATCCCAGCCAGTTTTAAAATCTATTGAAAAGTCCCGTTGGAAACCTATCGGAGCGAGCTTGTTAATACGTTCGGCGTGTTTCAAACTGCCCCACTGACTCTAATTCCCTTGGCCTGCTTTGCCGTTCTCACCCGAAGACTTTCCAAGAGGGCAACACTCGGACGGGGGGGACGGGAGGACGATGGAAGGACAAACGCCGTGTGTGCCAGTCAGGCCGTCCCAGGATGGGAGGGAGCAGGACAGACATGGTGTGTTTCTCTGTGCGGAGGCTCGGGGGGGATTTTTGTAGGGCTCACACACACAGTGTGAACACTGGTGGCTACGAACTCGTCTTCGGGCGCGGGACCAGGCTCCGTGTGAAGCCAAGTAAGAGGCGAGCGCGTCCCCCCTTCACGCCTGCCCTGCGCCTCACGAGACACGTCAATCGGAAGGGCAGGGGGCTAATAACCGAGCCGGTTACTGGGGTAGCGACGATGCCCGGGGAAGGGGGTGCTGTTAGCTTGGAGGGGGCGACTCTCCCTTCCCCCTTCCCCGCTCTCACCGCGCTGCCCATCACAAACGCCAGGCGGCAGACGGACAGACTCTGTTAAATCCCAACTGAAGAGCCAGGCGATGGACATTGGCCGGGCTCTTAGCGGCTTCCAGAGGGGTTTCTGGACCCAGAGAAGCCATTCCTGCCTGCCCCCCGCTCGGCCCCGAGGGAGGTGGGGGAGGGAAGAGGTTTCTGTCACAGCAGCAAGCACTGCGGGAATAATGCTGGCGCTGGGACCAGACTCACTTTCGGGGCTGGAACCAGAGTACGAGTGGACCCAAGTAAGTGCGGCCTTAGACGTGGCAGCGCGGCCTAGCGGACAGGGCAGCGCTGTCCAATTCTAGGCATTCGGGTCTGTTCCCAAGTGGCCTTGGCTGCAGAGTTCTGCTTCTGCGACTCGTCCCACGCGCTGCGGGCTCGGCCCCTCGCCGTCTGGCGGCTCGTGGGTTGGGTGGCTCCCCTGTGGAAGGAGGCCGTGGTCTGGGACTCCTGCCGGACTAGGAATGCCATGAATAGCCACGTGGCCCGACCCCAGGTGGAGACTCTTGGCGCTGCTAGGGGCTGGCAGGCGGAGGGGCAAGTGTGCTACAGTCAGGCAGGCAGGACGGACAACGGCTCAGCTTGGTCCACGAGCGAGGACATAGAACTGAGGCCAAAGGGGGGCAGGAAAATGGTAGAGGAGTCAGCATAGAGGCCGTGTGTCATGATCATGAGAGATGGCCGGCCGCCTGGAGACTAAGGGGTTAACTACGCCTAGCCAGGTGGAGTGGTCCATGGGAATGTAGGTAGGAATTTCAAACGGTGGCAAAGGAATTTGGGGGTTTTCCCTCTTTTCCGAGAGTTCCCTCCAGCTACTGAAGGACACAGACATGTCTCTCTCGCCAGGAAACCACCCTTCACTTTCTGCGAGTAGGGGAAAGTTTACATCAATCCGTCAGGTTTTATTATTTCCTGGTTTGGAAGATGGGATCTGCTGTTTTGCCTTTCCTTTGTAACTAAGTTCTCGGCCATGGCGTTTCTCCAGGAGTCTATTATTTTGTGACTTTTCCATCTAGTCATGATGCCTGCAACAGGAATAGTGTGGGGATAATACAAGTTCTTCCTCTGTTCTCTTGATTAACCTGGGACTGGTTAATGGTGGTGTCCTGGTTTGTACTTTAGGGGGGAGATTTCCCAAGTAGTCTCTCCCTGGTGGCTTTATCAATATTTGGGTGGTGGCAGCGGAGTTTTATCCCCAGAATCTAGGTTGTTAAGATTTTGGGGGGAAGTTTTGTACCCAAGCCTGGTAGATAAGGTACCCCCCAAAACCTTAATCTCGCCTGTCACTCCCATGGGGGATGGGGCCCAGCGGAGGAGGCTAGATCGCTCTTTGGGGCTACACGTGATCAGTTCGATGGGAGCTGGGTCTTCTTCTACTCGGTGGAGCACACGGGTCCCATTGGCCTCACGCTGCCTGGTCCCTGCTGGTCCCCCTCCCCCCCCCGGCGCTGCCATTTCACCCCGTCCAGCTTCTTAGCCTTCGAGCCCCCACGTGACCGCATGGACACGCCGTGTTGCGGGCGCGCAGGGGGGAGGAGGGAGCTGGTCTTTGGACGTGGGACCAAGCTTCTAGTTACCCCCGGTGAGCCAGCTTCCCATCCTCTGCGAGCCCCATTCCAGTCTCGGCCACGTGCCCTGAGGCCACGGTGATGGGCACGGCCTCAGCGCCGAGTGGGGGGAAAAGCATCAACAGTTGGGGGCTGGACTGGGACTCAGATGGGTTCAATTCCTGACTCCACATGAGACCTGGCAAGGGGAGCCTAGGGGAATTAGATGCCCGTCTCCCACTGGACAAGCAAACCCCTTTGGAACTCAACTTCTTTGGAAGAGCCATCGTGTCTCTGGGCCTCAGTCGCTCGTCTGTAAAATGGGAACAACTGTCCCTCTTTTGTGCAATTATCTCATCTTGGCTAAGTAGACTAATGCGTCAGGGGCTCTCTCACGGTGGGGTCTGGACAGGGACCAGCATAACAGGGCCCTGACCTCGGCTGAGGCCTGTATGTGCCCCGATCATACAACTAATAGGCCACAGATTCATCCTACTGGAGCCGAGGGCAGAAGGACCCCTCGGGCGTGTCTGCGTGCCAAGCGAGCGTGCAGCGAGCTGGGGGGCAGATCGGCTGCGTCCCGCCCACCTCGCCCTCTCTGTTCGCCGTATCTCCAGCCACAGCGTGGGCACCGCACTGCTCGCCAGCCGGGTGGGCGGGGCGTGGAGGGCTCTCATTAGTGCCTTGACAATGCCACAGGAACCTGAGGGAGTCGGGCACCTTGTTCCTGTGGAATTTCAATGGCACCTAACTCCCTTAGGGCAGCAAACATGAAGGGGGGGGGATTTTTATGACTACAACAATGCACCAGTTGGGTTTCAAAGCTGAAATCCAACAAGCTAGATTTGCCGCGCTGCTCGATCTCACAGCCAGCCCTGACCTCCTGGTGGGGCCTGTGAAAATCTCGCTCTCAAACTGTTATCACGTCGTTATACGGGTTGCCCAGCAAAGACACACAAGGCCATTTTGGAAAGTCAGTGGAAGTTCCCTCTGTGTTGTGACGTTCTTCCCCTTGTTGGATTCGCTCCGTTCCTGCTGCTAAGCCGTGTCCAGAGGGTTCCTTGGCGAGAATAGTCAAGATCTTGGTGACTGTTCCCTGGCTTCTCTAGACGAAGTCTAGATCCATGGTGTGGAGGTCGGTGCCAATGAATGGCACGGGTTCTGTGAGCTTAGGTCTGTTTTTGATACCAGGCGTAGCACAGTGTGAACTATGGGGCAGGAAGTAAGTTCATCTTCGGCAAAGGAACAAAAGTATCGGTCGTACCCGGTGAGTACGGAACCTGTTGCGAACCAAACCATGGTCAAGGTGTTCAAAGGGTTGATTGAATTATGGGGGGAGGGAAAAATTAGTGAATCGCTCATTCACTAATGGATGAGAAAATGATCACGAAACCGTACGTGGACATTATTCAGTCATCTCTAGAGCGAGTGGACACATGTTTTGTAAAGGCCTTTGACGGGAAAAGTAATCAGATGATTTATCCTTCGATATTTAACCAGCATTAGGATGGGATTTTCAGGGGACTCTCAGAAAGTTGGGCGTCTCCATGGGAGTTGGCTAAAGAATTGTCTTGGTTGCTGTTACCCCAGTCCCAGGCAAAAATAACCATGTGGGATTAGGAGAAAATACCGTGCTTTGTGGTTCTTCGACAGTGGTTTGATACTGTGGTGATGGGCAGAAAGTTACATAAGCACATTGCTGATGGATGTTGTTAAATACGCCTTATAGACTATTCCGAGCCAGAAGGCACTTTGACGTCTGAGGATAGACACAGGAAGATACTCCGATGGGAAGGAGGGATAGCCCGGGATGGCAGTGGAAAGAAAGAAAGGAAATCATTAGAGCTCTGCGTGGACACAGCATTTGATCTGCGTCCGCGTCTGTGTCTGCGGCACTGAGCCATGGATATCTGCATTGACACGCGCGGCTGCAGATACAAAGCAGAGATCCGCAAAACTGCACGGCTCTAGATCCAAACTTTGTATCCATAGCCGCAAAGACAAAGGATCTCCAGTGGATAGAGAAGAGTGAGGGGGGATTTGAGAGCAGCCTTCAGCTCCCTGAAGGCGGGTTCCAGAGAGGATGGCGAGAGGCTGTTCACAGTGGGGGCAGAACGAGGAGCAATGGGCTCAAGTTACAGTGGGGAAGGTCTAGGTTGGATATGAGGAAAAACGATTTCCCTAGGCGGGTGGGACGCGCTGGGCTGGGTTCCCTAGGGAGGGGGTGGAATCTCCATCCCTAGAGGTGTTTAAGTCTCGGCTTGACCGAGCCCTGGCTGGGTTGATTGAGTTGGGATTGGTCCTGCCTTGGGTAGGGGGCTAGACTCGATGACTCCTGAGGTCTCCTCCAGCCCCGGGGTTCTGGGGTTCTGATCCGATCATCTCCACGGATTCGCAGGGCTCTAGGAACCCACCGCCTAGCCCTGACGGCTCCCACGCGGGGTACGAAGACTCAGGATTGTTATACCTGGGGAAGCTCTGAGCCAGGTGGAACGAGTCGGGTTCTCGTCACACCAGGGAGAGGCCAAGACTCATTCCACCGGTTCCAGCAACGCGCCTCCCGCTACATCCCCCCAGCAGAGAAAGGGGGATCGGGCGTGTGTAGCTGAGGGAGGCAGTCAGGGAACTGGGAGAGGGGAGAGCAGAGGGCACGGGGGTGGGGGGGCGAGCCAGTCTAGGCACGTTCTTGTTGTGCCCCAAACCACTGTGTGTGAACATCAACAGCTACGAGCTCCACTTTGGGAAAGGGACGCGGCTTCTCGTCCAACCCCGTAAGCTGCCAGTGTTGGATTCCTTTGCGCCACGGCTAGGGCAGCGGGACTCCCAGCGAGTCTGGCTGGGCCATTGAGGGTGGAAGTTTAATAGGGAATATGTTTGGTCTAGAAAATCACGACGGGTGTGGAGAACGGGATTAAAGAAGAGTTATTTACTCTTTCCCAGAACCAGGGGTCACCACAGGGATCAGGTATAAAACAAACCAAAGGAAGCCTTTCTTCACAGACAACCTGTGGAACTCCTTGCCAGAGGATGTTGTGAAGTCCAAGACCATAATACGGTTCAAAAAAGAGCTAGATAAATTCATGGAGGATACGTTGATTGATGGCTACTAGCCAGGAACGGTAGGAATGGTGTCCCTGGCCTCTGTTTGCCAGAAGCTGGGAATGGACAACAGGAGAGAGACACGGGATGATTCCCTGTTCTGTTCACTCCCTCTGGGGCATCTGGCATTGGCCACTGTGGGCAGACAGGACACTGGGCTGGATGGACCTTTGCTCTGCCCCAGTCTGGCTGTTCTTATGGTATTGTAATAGTTAAGGGATCAGTTGTCTAGTGGGCATCCAATCTTTCCTCTTTTGTCCATCAATTTCCATCACCAGAGCATCTGGGCTATGGAGATTTGATAAATAACATGGTACAGGTTGAACCTCTCTAGTCCGGCACCCTCGGGACCTGACCGATTCCGAACCAGAGAGTTTGCCGGACCGCAGGAGGTCAATGTTGTCTAGCAGCATGACCAGCACTTCCCCCGCTCGCTGGGCTCTGGTTAGAGGGGTCAATTAGAGCTAAATAACCCACTGAACACTGAGAGCCAGGACTGGGGGCTGTAAACAAACTTCATGGGACAGCAGGAAACTTGGCCACACCCATGCTACGTGAACACCTGGCTAACTAAAATCCTGCTGGACCACGGAGGTCGCCAGGCCAGAGTATGCTGGACTAGAGAGGTTCAAGCCGTACAAGTACTTTAAATAACCCAAGTGCAGTGAATTCCGTTCACTTCCCACGAGACGCCACCCCCAGAAAGATCTGGTCAGTCTACTGCCCTGCTTGGTCTCCCTCTCCACCTGCTTACGCCGCACACCATTTTGTAGTGCCTCGTGCCAGGGTGTGAGTACCGGGGGCTACAACAAACTCATCTTTGGGGCAGGGACCCAACTCCTGGTCTCGGCAGGTACGTTTAAGAACCCAGCTTTAAAAAAAAACCAAAAAAACCCAACAATACTGGTTTGTCAACGTCATTAAGGCTGGCATTCTACACAGGCACCCGGGGCTAGTCCCTCGGTCGCTGTCAATCGGCAACCGTTGGCTCTTCTGAAATTATGGGGCGATGCTGATTTACACTAAACCCCCAGGCGCCGTCGTGAGGTTCACTGGCGGGTTTGAGTAGCTCGGTAAGAATTAGAGGCGATCAGAAAATTGAAGGATTTTTTCAAACACAACAGGGTTGAGTTTTTTGTTTGGTGTTGGGTTCTCTTTGGAATTGGCATCAGAAAAGGTCAACTTTTTAGTGGAAAAACCTAAACGCTATCTCCATTTCCAGCAACTGGAAACCAGAGGAAACTTCTCCGTTGCCACCCAACCAGTTTTGATTGTCAGGTTCTTTGGGTTTTCCAAGGAGGAGTAAAAATAGTCATTTTTGGGGGGGAAAGCAGGTAGCTTCCATGACAATTTCCCTGGAGTTGAACACTCAGTTTTCCCTTGGAGAGAAGTTTGGCAGGAATTTCTCCAACCAGCTGTAAATCAAGAAATCCATTTTGTTTCCTCGGCCCTGCAAAGATGTTTTTTTCTCTAGAACTGTCGTGTTAAGTCAGTGGCCAGGGACTGAGAACAACTGGGGATTTCTTTCCAATTCTGCCAGTGTTTCCCTGTGTGACCTGGGACAAATTATTCCTGGTGCGTCGGGACCTCACCTACAAATTCAGAATATGATCCTGTCATGTCTATTTCCACTGGAACATAATTGAGGCAGGGGGTTTCTCTTGTCCGGTTTGTACAGCTCCGAGCACACTGTGCACCGGGTCTTGGTGTGGACATGTAGCTGGCCACAGTAATATTTAGACAAGTGCATGACAGATTACACACAGATTGTAGGATCTGTTGCTAAAGTTATGGAGACATACACCTAGCTGGAGCCCGAGTGACTAAGAGGAAGTAGGTTGAGAAAAGCAGGGAGCTGGAGTTTGGGTTGCACCCAGAATCACTGTGTGAACCAGGAGGCTCGGGAACCAGACTCACCTTCGGGAGTGGAACCCGCATGAAGGTGGAACCAAGTAAGAAGGATGCGGAATCTGGATTATTCTGCAGGGTGCAGATAGGAGACGGTTCATTACTTTGGTGGAGGGGCTGGAATAAATGGGATAAAGTCGAGCAAAAACGTAGCGGTGTCGGCGACGTCTTCTGAACCAGAAGGGGCAGAACAGATGTCTCAGGCACTCAGATCTCCTGGGAAGGGTCGTGTGTGTCCCAAGATAGACAGAGACGCTGCAAGTTCATCGCAGCCAGGGCGGTTGAGGTTGATAGATGCTCGCGCTGTTATTTCCAAGTAACACTCAGGATCTCGCAATAGCGGGGCAGTGTAGACGCCCCCTCCATGCACAGGAAACAGTCTTACACATGTCATGACACCTGAAAATAATCAGACTGAGTGGGGACAGCTGCCCTCCGATTTTGTAGAGGCAGGTCTCACCGTGTGAGACCTCGATCCTATCCCCCCTTAGTCTCCTCTTTTCCAAGCTGAAAAGTCCCCATCTCTTTAATCTCTCCTCATATGGGACCCCTTCTAAACCCCTCGTCATTTTAGTTGCCCTTCTATGAGTCAGCAGTGTGATGCTGTTGCAAAAAAAGCAAACATGATTCTGGGCTGCATTAACAGGTATGTTGTGAGCAAGACACGAGAAGTCATTCTTCCGCTCTATTCTGCGCTGGTTAGGCCTCAGTTGGAGTATTGTGTCCAGTTCTGGGCACCGCATTTCAAGAAGGATGTGGAGAAATTGGAGAGGGTCCAGAGAAGAGCAACAAGAATGATGAACGGTCTAGAGAACATGAGCTATGAAGGAAGGCTGAAAGAATTGGGTTTGTTTAGTTTAGAAAAGAGAAGATTGAGGGGGGACATGATAGCAGTTTTTAGATATCTAAAAGGGTGTCATAAGGAGGAGGGAGAAAACTTGTTCCCCTTGGCCTCTGAGGATAGAACAAGAAGCAATGGGACAAAGCAGGTTAAACTGCAGCAAGGGAGGTTTAGGTTGGACATTAGGAAAAACTTCCTACCTGTCAGGGTGGTGAAACACTGGAATAAATTGCCCAGGGAGGTTGTGGAATCCCCGTCTGTGGAGATATTTAAGAGTAGGTTAGATAAATGTCTATCAGGGATGGTCTAGACAGTATTTGGTCCTGCCATGAGGGCAGGGGACTGGACTCGATGACTCTCGAGGTCCCTTCCAGTCCTAGTGTTCTACGATTCTATGATTCTCTGAAGCTTTGCTAATGCCAGTAGATCTTTTGAGATGAGGACTGTCCTTGCTTGGGCGGTTTAGTCTCTTTTCTGGTTGGTTTCATGAGGAACAATCCCATTCCAGGCACGTCCCCCAGGCCTGGCAGAACCACGCTCTCACCTCGACTTACGTTAGGAGAAGAGGAGGGTCGGTCCTCGCTCTTCCCGTGGGGGGGGGAGTTCTTGGACAACCTCTCTAAACTAGACAGCAGAGACTGGTTCCGGGGCCAGCGGTCAGTCCCGCTTAGCGTGTCCAGGGACGATTGTAGCTCCCCGGTAGACGGTGCAAGATGCACTCCGGGGTTAGGAGCCAGCTAGTGATTTGGTGGGTTCTTGACCAGCCGAAGAACAGTTGGCAGGTGCTGAATCCATTCAGCCATTTCTTTAACATGTCGCTCTCTTGAGTAAATAGACCCTGAGTATCAGGGCTTGGCAAGTCCATTGCGCGTCTACACCCGGCCCCAGCACGGGGTGGCAGAGAACTGGCAGGCCCTGGTGAGCGGAAATTCAGTCTAACGTGGATTTTCTTGATGTACGCGGTAGGGGCCTGGCTCAGCGTCTGTGAGCCTGGGAGATGCCCGAGTCCGTAGCGACCGCCAGGCAATGCGAGGGGGCAGAGACAGGCAATCGCAAAGTCCTCTGAGCCGCCCTTGTTCTCTGCCTGAGTCCCAGCGGGACCCTGTCGGGGAAGAAGGGAGTGCAAGGGCCGCCCTGATCCCTTCGTCCCGCCAGAGTGCTGCCACCCGCCTGCCTCGCCAGCGCTTTGGGGGGTCGCTCTGCCCACTGGGATCTCCCGGCCCCTCACTGGGGCAGCGGCCACAAGCTTCGCCGCGCAATCGGAGAGCCCCCTCCCGCTCTGTGCCAGGGTGAGCAAGGAGGGCTCGGATTTGGCACGGGGTCCGAAGCTCCAGTGATCTGGGTCAGCCTGTGACAGGTTCCCCCTTCAAGAGCGGGACGTTGTGGTCCAGCCTGGAGTTGAGGGCCTTGGAAGCAGTTTCCCCTCCAGGCTCAAGGCCATGTAAGGATAAAAACAGATCCACCTCCCCATCTTATTATTCTGCACGGTCAGGACGTCAGGGTCCGAGGCCCGTCCTGGGAAGGGCCCGGTTCTACAGGGTGTTGGATGGACGCAGAAGGGGATAGATTGTCCGCTCTTCGGGGCAGGGCCTAACGAGAGCAGACAGCCGCAGGGCCCGGGACGGGGGATTACACACTGGCAGAGTGTAACGGCATGTGAGTGCCACGGTTTTTGGAGGCGACTTTAGTGGGAGGGAAGGGGAAATCGGCTAACTGACACGAAAAGGGAGGGAGGGTGCGGACGAGGTCGGGGAGAAGGAGGCAAGAGGGCAGCGTGACGTGCTTAACGTAAATAATAATTATTCTTCCCAAAGAAAATGGATTTTCAAAATCAAAATGGAAGGTGCGCCAAAGTGCACACTTTCGCTGTGAAAAAAAATGACACCAAAACAGCCACGTGACCAAAACGTGCACAGCAGTGCTAGTGAAAAGTGACCGTGTCGGGGAGAGAGGGGGGAGTCGTGAGAAACAATCGGTTACAGTTTCAAGGAAATCGTAGCCCTTCGGTGGCTTTAAAAAATCCACGGCAAAGTGTTTCCCTAGTTGAAAATCAGGCGTGTTTGACGGGTAGCAACGCGACGTTTCAAACCCCTCTGCTTGGTGTCCAAGAAAGAGTCTACGCTGGGCCACGTGGCGATCCGGCGGGACGGCTCCCTTGGGTGTGACGTGCGGACGCGGGAGCTCTCGGGTTGTATTTGGAAGTGGCCGTGCAGGGGCGCGGAGCCCACAGACGAACGGAGGAAGGGGGATTCGGAGAACTCTGCCCTGGAGCCAGAGTTGAAAGATGGGGGGCAGGCCGGGCGAGCACGTCGCCTCGTTGGAAATGTCTCTGAAATGGAAAGTGCAGCCAACTATTTTATTTTCAGTTTCAAAATGCGATTTGGGCAACTCCCAGCCAGTTTCCAAATTAGCGAAGGGAACTTTCAGTGTTGGATGAAAACTGAAACGTAATCGGGAAAGACCGTGGGGGCGGGGGAAGGGGGCAGTGAAATTGGAACGGATTTTGGGTTTCCCCCTGAAAAGTGACCAAGAAGCAGTTTGAGAGCGTGGGGTAAACCTCCCTCTTGGAGAAGCGGCCTCACAACTAAACTATCTGGCATGAAAAAGGTCACCCGGGGGGTAAAGCCAGAAATGTTCCAGAAACACGGAATTGAGGGCAGAAACCGCGGCCTACGTTACGTGCAGTTTTGGAAAGTGTGTGTGATCTCTGCACATTCCCACTGTGTGTGTGTGCGCGAGAGAGAGAAAGAGAGATCTCTGCACATTCCCAGTGTGTGTGTGTGTGATATCTCTATGGAGTCTACCTAAGCAGCTAGACTGAGACACCATCACGCTCCCAGGGAGTCTCTTCTGTGCTGCACACAAAGGAGAGTTTCCCCGCACGCTCTCTCGGAGAGGGGCAGATCCGTACGGGGTCACGCTGGGGTGGGAAAGCCAGGCCTAGGGCGGTGGCTTTGAGCTGGAACAGACTCTTCCTGCTCCCACGGGAGTTTCCTAATTCGGACAGATGCGTCGGGGGAGCCGAGTTAGTGCAGCACAAAGTGACAAACCAGCAACTGGGCTGGTGGCGCTTTAGAGGCTCCCAAAGCGCGTACCGTGCGGCCAGACTAGTGCTGGTGTCCTAATTCAAAGAGGCTTGAAGGCAGAGATTCGTGAAGCTGCCGATTCTCCCGCCAGCAGTTGTAGCGTCAGCGGGGTCTCGCTCCTGGAGCAAGCCAATCCCAGCCAAGAGAAAATGAGTGAACTTGAGGAGTGTGAAAAGCTTCCACTGTAGGTGGATTTTCTAAACTGTTTGGCCTTCAGTGAGTGGGGCCTTGGGCGCTGCTTGGAACTGGCGTGTGGCCGAGCTGCTGCGGAAGTGGGTGTTTCCTCCACCCCACCCCTCTTTGAAAAACAAGTGTCAGACGCTGAAATGTTGACGGCAATAAGATTCAGAGACATCTGGTTTCCATTGAAAAACCAACCCCACCCCCACCCCTGGTTCTGTTTCTTTGCCATGCGCTATCTCTGCCTCAGTTTCCCCTGCAGTGGGAATGCCTCCGAGAGGCATGCTGGGGGCGGGCAAGGCAGTCAGTGCCCCTCATCCGTCCCCGAGTCACCCCGGGGCAGCTCAAAGTCCGAACGGGCCCGGACAGCCCTTCAGCGTCTAGGCGAGGCCATGAGGGTGGTTGGCCGGACGCGTCGTAGGGCCCGGCCCATCCCGGCCCCATTCTGCAGACACAGGGCCGCAGAGACGCCCGCCCTCTGCTCGCTCAGAGCGACAGGGAAACGTGGGCGACGGGCAGCGGCTGGAGCAGCCCCGGGTCCCCGGCCCGCCGGCGACTCGGCACGAAGGGGCGGCCGGCGGCAGGGACTCGGCCGGCGGGGCGGGAACCCGGCCTGTGGGCACCCCCGGGAGCCCCGAGACACCTAACAAGACACACAACTGACGGGGCACACGTGGGGTATCTGAGTGTGAGTGAAGGGCGCCGTGTAGACGCAGCCTCCGCGCTCAACCCACTGCTCCTTACTCCTCCGACATCAGCCCACCTTGTGCCCACCCTCTCCCTCGATCCAGCCAGCCAGCCTTCCCTCTGCCGCCTCTCTCCAGCTGGCGTCCCCTCCGTTACGCCCCGCCGCCGAACTCGAGCCGCCCAGACACACAGCTCCGCCAGCGGGTCGCCGCGTCACACCCTGGCACGTTCGCTGCGGGAAAGCCGCCTTTCGGGGTACCCCGGGGGGCTGCAGAGACCAGGCACAGACCAGGCGGCTGGCTGGAGGCTGTTAGGGAAGGGCCGACAGGCCAAGAGCCCCGAGCTTTGCCGTGCGAACGCTCTCCCTGGTTTGGCCCCACAAGGTGCCAGCGTAGACAAGGCCTTGGGTGAGGAGACACGCAAGGGCGGTGATCCCTGACCCCAGCTCTCCTGCTTTTCTCTTCCACAGAGCTCAATGATTCTAACCCCAGCATCTACCTTCTAACGTCAGAGAAAGAGGAGCTGTCGGCCTGCCTGGTCACAGACTTCTCCCCTAGAGAAATCTCGGTTCAGAGCGGACCCGATGCCAGCCAAACATCCCTCAATGCCTCCTTCGTGGTGATGAAAGGCTCTGGCGCGGTACAAGTGGGGAAGCGAGCTACGGGACGGTGCTTTGGGGGCCCAAGGATAAGCTGGCCTGTAACGCTATCCATAGGAACGAAAAATTTCAGGTGGAAGACTACGATGAGGAAGGCGAGTTGTGCGGGCGGGCGGGGCGCCTGGGGGCGGTGGCCAAGGAGCTCCCCTCCAACGCGGGGAAGATACGGAGCCGTTTGGCGGCGGGGAGGGTGGGTCCGGAGACGCGATCGCTGCTATTTTCCAGAGCAGCCTAAAGGAGCCAGCCAGCTCCCGCGGGGACGCCGAGGGGGAATCCTCGAGGACTGCCACACACGAGGAGAGATTAATGAGACGGGGACTTGTCCGCTTGACAAGAGGAGACGAAGTGGGGAGGGGATCAAGGTTATAAAGTCACGACTGGGGTGGGAAAAGTGAAGAAGGAAATGTACTTGTTCCCACAATAGAAGAACGAGGGGTCACCCAATGAAACCAACAGGCAGCAGGTTTACAGCAAACCAAAGGAAGTTTTTCTTCATGTAGCACATGGCCAACCTGTGGAACTCCTCGCCAGAGGATGTGGTCAAAGCCAGGACTTGAACAGGGTTCAAAAAAGAGCTCGATAGATTCATGGAGGTTGGGTCCCTCGATGGCTGTTAGCCAGGATGGTGTCCCTGGCCTCTGTTAGTCAGGGCTGGGAATGGGCGATGGGAGGGATCGTTGGAGGGTTCCCTGGTCTGTTCACTCCCTGGGGCACCGGGCACTGGCCGCTGATGGCAGCCCAGGGCGGGGTCCTGGGGCCACGACAGACTTGCGGCTTCTGGACGACATTTCCCTCCGGCCTCAGGGCTGCCCTGGGCCCCCCGGAGCACACGACCCTCAGGGCCCCGGGCCGGAGCCTGGTCCAGCCTATGGCCAGGCCGGCGCTGGAAATATTCGCTGGGGAGCCAGGCCCCATAAGAACATAAGAACGGCCGTACCGGGTCAGACCAAAGGTCCATCTAGCCCAGTAGCCTGTCTGCCGACAGTGGCCAGCACCAGGTGCCCCAGAGGGGGTGGACCGAAGACAATGATCAAGCGATTTGTCTCCTGCCATCCTTCTCCAGCCTCTGACAAACAGAGGCCAGGGACACCATTTTATCCCCTGGCTAATAGCCTTTTATGGACCTAACCTCCATGAAATTATCTAGCTTCTCTTTAAACTCTGTTATAGTCCTAGCCTTCACAGCCTCCTCTGGCAAGGAGTTCCACAGGTTGTTTGTGCACTGTGTGAAGAAGAACTTTCTTTGGTTTGTTTTAAACCTGCTGCCCATTAGTTCCATTTGGTGTCCTCTAGTTCTTCTATTGCGGGAACAAGTCAGTAACTTTTCTTTGTTCACCCTCTCCACACCACTCTGGATTTTATAGACATTATGGGACATGGGAGGTGCATGGCCCCATGGGTCCACAGAACTGGTCCCGGTGCTCTCAGGCCCTGGACCTAGGGCAGGCCGAGGGCCCGCACCACCCTTAGAGAGGTACGGGCGGGTGTGTGGGGGCGATTTTAGCCTGCAGGGGCCGGCTCCGTATTTCCCCAGGGTGCGGAGAGGCACAGAAATGAGTCAGCCCCGTGCAGAGCCCCGAGGAGCTAGCGACAGGGGAGGCAGCTTGCTTAGGGCGTGGGGGGGACACACAGGGCCCTCGCCCAGAAAACCCCCAGAACCAGGGGCTGGGAGCAGATTCGAGGCCCCACTTCCCAGAGCAGCGGTGGCAAAATCCCCAGGCAGAGCTGGATTCTGCCGGCTGCCTGGCACAAGCCGCTGGTCCAATACAGGGGTATCCGGGGGAAATCTCCGGCCCGTCCTTTGCTGGGGCCCAGCTCCCCTCTGCTGGCTCCTTCTAGCCTGGAGGCCTGGGAGCCCGGCCCTGTGCCTGCACGAGGACAGCGGGGCCCTGTTCTCAGCTGGCCCCGGGGCAGAGCCGCTGTGAACCAGACACAGCGCCAGGCAGGGCTGGAGGGTTTTAAACGTTTCCGGCTGATTTCTACGAATGGCTGATGGGAACGTGTCTTTGCAGGTGAGACCTGCATGACCGTGGAGCTGGACGAGAACTTCGAAACAGGTGAGGACCCAGGGCCCAGCCAGGACTGGGACGAGGACGCCTTTAACCCGCGGAACTCTCCGCGGCATGAAATTGCCGAGGCGAAGCGCTGCGGCTGGGGCTTTGGGAAGCGGGCCGAGGGAGTTAGAGGCAGGGGGTGCGCGTGACCTGGCGTGACCCCTGCGTTCCTCTTGCTTTACAGATGAGAACCTGAACATCCTGTCGCTCACCCTGCTGGGCCTGAGAATCGTTTTCGTGAAAAGCGTGGCTATGAACCTGCTCCTCACCCTCTCCCTGTGGAAGAGATAAGGTGAGTGGGAGCCGGTGTAGCCCGGGCAGACTCCTCCGTCGCCCTGCACTCTCCCCTCACCCTTCTCTCGGCAGAACCCAGCTGGTTCTCCGCCTCCCGCCCGGGGCCTTCCTCTCGTCCATCCTCTCCGTCTGTCCATCCCTCCCCCCCACCACTGTCCTGCACACTTCCCTAGCCCCATGCGCCTGCCCCACACCCACCCCCAGAATCGCTAGTGATCCCTCACGCCCACTCGCCGGCCGGGCCGGGTTCCCCGGGTGCCCGTGGGCCGCTCAGGAAAGTCCAGTGCCGCCCGGCTGCTCAGCACAGCGGCCCCAGCTCGATTTGTGGGTGTTGTCTCTGCGGGTGGGGCACGTGTGCACCTGCCTCGGGCCACATAACACTTATTCTGCACAGGGACAAGAGTAGCAAGCCACCTGGCTCGCCATCTCTCGCGCGCCTCGGTCTCCCCGTTCCAGCGCGGGCCTGGCCAAGAACCGACCGGCTCACCCTCCCCCTGCTCTCTCCCGACAGGCGGCGAGACGCGGGGAGAGCCCCTCCGAGACCCGGCGTCCCCTCGCCACCGCCCCACGCCGCAGGAAGAGGACACGCGCAGTCCCCGCCGCCGCACTGCCCACAGGCCGGATCCACCTGCTGCATTTTATAAGGATTTCGCCTGCCCACCCAGCTTCTCCCATGGCCCTCCCCTCATCGCCCCCCCACTGGCAGACGGATCCTGCCAGCTGTTTGCTAGGCGCTAGGCCGGCTCCACGAATGGCGCGTCCGTTTTTTGATGGAAAAGTGACATTTGCCCTGCTTTTTGGCCAGAAAATCCCCATTTTCCCGGGGAAGCCCGCCACCTTTCCACCAGACACCCCAACCGTCTGCCTGAAAACAGACTCGTTTTTCGGGCCCCCGGCGCTTCGACTTGCGACCGGCTCTGTCTGGAGACCGCTTCGTTTCCACAGGCGCACGCCCCCTGCCCGGGAGCTCTGCCCCTTGTGCGGTGCCCAGCTCCCCGTGCGAAGCATGGCCCCGGCGTGCACCGTGCGTGCCACGCTGCTAGCGAGGGGCTTGTGTGCGCGGGTTTCTGCTTCGGGAAGCAGTTTCGTTTCCTGCCCAGCTTCGCGGGGTTGCACTGATGCGGCGAGAACGAGCCCTCCCTAATAAACACGGTGCCTGAGCATGAGAACGCTTGTTGTTGTGTGTGTCTAGCGCGGGGGGGGCAGAGCCGGGCCCCCTTGTCCCCTTGTCGGCCCTGCGGCTCCCCCCGAGCACCCAGCGTGTGAACAGGCCGCGACACACTTCTCCCCTCCCTGGCGCAGGTGGGGGGACGGGGGCTCTCCCCTCTGAGCAGCTTCGACCCATGGCCCTGGCTGGCCCAGAGGGGTGGGAAGGGGACAGGGAGACGTGCCCCTCTCGGGGGCACCGACAGCACCAGCCACCGCGGCCGGCCCACCTGGGAGCGGGGCTAGAACCGGGGGCTGAGCGGGGTCCCTTGGCTAACCCCCAGGGAGGCACGCACAGCCCCTAGCCAGACCCAGTCCCAAGCGCCTGACACCGAGGTGGGAGCCGCCGGGCCTGCTTCGCACCCGCAGCCGGACGGGCGACAGGCCAATGCCCCGACCCCCTGCCTACCCCCCGAGCCTGCTTCACACACCCAACGGCCCCCCGGCTGCCCGTGGCCCAGGCAAAGGGGTCACGCCCGCGCCCAGACTCAGGCCACAGGAGTGTGCGGGGGGACGGGGGCCGCATGGAACTGCCCCCCGGCCTCTCGGGACCTGAGAGGGAAACTGAGGCACCCGGGCGGGGTTCCTGCATGGCAGGGGAACTCACATGGGGCACAGCAAGGTGAATAACTCCCCCCTCCCCCCGTCTGGCACCCTGCCCCCCATCTCCGCTCCACGGAGCGAACGGACCCAAGGGGCGCGCTGCTCTGGGGGGATGGGGGGGGCACAGCCGGGGGGGGGCCTGGGACACAGGGGGAGCCCCTCTAGACTAGCACCCTCATGGCCTGGGAGATCCCCCAAACAGCCGAGGGGCCCGCTGAACGAGCCAGGCTCAACACAGGCAAGTCACTGGCTGTGGGGGGCCCCTTCTGGTGCTCTAGGTGCCCCCTTTTCTCCCCCAGCAGTGGCCCCCCGGGCATGGGGGAGCCCAGCCCCACCCATCGACTCCAGGTCCCAAGCCAGGGCCCTAGGGAGCGGCACCCATGGGGCTCAGGCCCCGATCCCCACCACACAGCAGCCTCTGCCCCGGCCGCCTGCCCCCCAGCTCCCCCAGTACCTTGCCCCCGGCGCCTCGGAGAACGCTCCTGCTGACAGCCTCCAGCTCCTCCAGCGGCCCTGGCCTGAGGGCAGCCTTGGGGAGTGGCCCAATTAGCTCTTAACGAGCCTCAGGTGCCCACCTGACTTAATTGCTGGGCAGCCACCCATGTGGGGGACAGGGACCCCCTCGCCCACCTCCTGGCCTTCGTGCCCCTCCCCCCCCCCTCAGCTGCCCTCGGTCTACCACAGGGGCTGGGGGGGGTTATGTCCTATCATTGGTGCTGGTAGCCAGGAAGTATCGCAGGAGCCCCCCCAAACGCAGGCGCAGGGTCGGTCTCACCCTCCTCCAACTTCCCCCTCTGAAACACCAGGAGGGTGTCACCGGGGGGCCCTGACCCCAAAGCGGCCCGGGGGGGTTGCAAGGCGATTGCAGGGGGCCCCCCACTTTCTGCACTCCCGGTGCTGGCGGCAGTGAGCCCCGAGCCTGCAGCCGGGGGAGGTTCCTGGGGATGGGTCGGAGCAGGCCCTGAGAGCAGCCCCCGTGGGGGAACAGGAAGCCCCGTCCCTCCCCAGCCTGGCCGGGACGAGCATCTGGGGCCAGCCCCCCTCCCCCAGCCGGATTGCACGGGGCAGACCCGCTTTCATGGCGCACGACGTGTTTTGCACGGCCGTGAGTCCGGCCAGGCCCCCTTGTCACGGTAGTCAGGTGGATTTACGGCCGCGGTGGCCTCACAGGTCTCCGGCTCCCTCGACGGTGGTGACCAGAAGGCTGCTTGAGGGTGCGCTCAGGGATGGGGGCCCCCCGACCACGGCCGACCCCGAGAGGGCCCCCCAGGACCTCACACCGGAGAAGGGTGGAAGGCGCCGGGCCAGGTTTATTGCAGAGCGAAGTGCCGTCTAGCTGTCAGTAGACTCGACCGAACCGCTGCACACTTGTATCCCATAGCAGTGCACTGACTTCCACTGCCCCCCAGGTCACCCAAAGGCTGTCCCCCCAAGACACCAGCTTATACACGGGTACAACAAGTCACACCTCACGGCTGACGAGTCAGGTTACCACCTTCTGACACTACTAAGATACACCCGTCACCCTGCACCTCGTGGTTCGATTAGATCGTCTCCAGCCATCATTTTAGACCTTGGGTTCCCAAACTGGGGGGCATGAAGAAATTCCAGGGGGGGCACGAGGCGACCCCCCCCCCCCGGTCCGTTCCTCTTTTGGCTCAACAAGTTTTGCTGCTATTGGGGGGAAGGGAGAGGAGGGGGCGTGAGGGTTTCTCAAAAACCAAAAAGGGGCGTGATGCGGAAAGGTTTGGGAACCACTGCTTTAGGCCCTTTCCTGAACCGGGGTGTGTAGCGAGAGGGGTGGGTGCCCAGGTCTTTAATGAGCTGGTGGCACCATGGGATGTCCACTTACGCCCAGTGCCAATTAGTGTTCTGCACCGGGGCCTATCACCAATTAGCGTTCTGCGCTCTCAGCTACGGTCTGTGAGCCAGGGCCGGCCTTTGGCCCACCGCTTAGCTTTGCTTTATGTTGGCCAGGTTCTGCCCATTGCTAGCCAGGCCTCAGGCCTCCTGTGCTGCATGGGCTTGTGTTTTAGGCCTTCATCGTCCCACAGTGGGAAACTGAGGCACGGCGCTATTAGGCCAGGGCGTCTGAGTGGAGCCGGCCCACGAGAGCCCTGCCGTTCCATCTAGTGAGGGCGGAGACCTGCCCTTCGATCCGCAATGCCCGTACGGGGAGATTTCCGACAGCCCGGGGCGCGCCGAGCCGGCAGACGCGGGCGAACGGGGCGCCGGGGGCGGGGAGATGGAGCAGGACACTAAGGGGCACGTTCCTAACAGGGTAATTCAGCGAGGCAGATGTGGTGACCTCTCGAGCAGCTGGGGTCATTGAGGCTGGAAGGCCGAGGACCCCGAGGGAAGCTGAAGCCGGGCTGTTCGGGGAGCCTGAACGACTTCTGCACCCCCAACCCAGCTCTCACCAAACGGACTGAAACCAAAATTCACCCCCGTTCAATCCCCACCTCTCCCACGGACAGCCCCCGGCCATTTTGCTCCGCTTTGCACGTTCCAAACCACTTTCCGTTCGGGTACAGAGAGACACGCACCAATAAAAGCAGAAGGACTCCTTCTACGGCGGGCGCACTCGACCCGGTCGAAACGCCCAGGCCTCGTCCCGCTCGGCAGTTCCCCCGACTCCTCGGTTTGGTGGAACACCGCTATTTCCCATCACAGATCGGATGAGAAATGAGAACGGCTCTCAGGCAGCCCGTTGGGAAACCCGGCCTCCAGCAAGAGGGGGTGGCTCTCCATAGATGATCGCTAAGGACCGGGCCGGACCCTGGCCTCAGCCAGGGAGACCCCCGGGAACCCATTTTGACAGGCCGGGCAGACCCCCGGGAACCTGTTTTGACAGGCCGGGCGGACCCCCCGGGAACCTGTTTTGACAGGCCGGGCGGACCCCCCGGGAACCTGTTTTGACAGGCGGTCTGGGCAGACCCCCGGGAACCTGTTTTGACAGGCCGGGCAGAGCCCTGGGAACCTGTTTTGACAGGCCGGGCAGACCCCCGGGAACCTGCTTTGACAGGCGGGGAGACCCCCAGGAACCTGTTTTGACAGGCAGTCCGGGCAGACCCCCGGGAACCTGTTCTGACAGACGGGGCAGACCCCCGGGAACCTGTTCTGACAGGCCGGGCAGACCCCCGGGAACCTGTTTTGATAGGCGGGGCAGACCCCCGGGAACCTGTTTTGACAGGCGGTCTGGGCAGACCCCCGGGAACCTGTTTTGATAGGCGGGGCAGACCCCCGGGAACCTGTTTTGACAGGCGGGGAGACCCCCGGGAACCTGTTTTGACAGGCAGTCCGGGCAGACCCCCGGGAACCTGTTTTGACAGGTGGGGCAGACCCCCGGGAACCTGTTTTGACAGGCGGGGAGACCCCCGGGAACCTGTTTTGACAGGCAGTCCGGGCAGACCCCCGGGAACCTGTTTTGACAGGCGGGGCAGACCCCTGGGAACCTGTTTTGACAGGCAGTCCGGGCAGACCCCCGGGAACCTGTTTTGACAGGCGGGGAGACCCCCGGGAACCTGTTTTGACAGGCAGTCCGGGCAGACCCCCGGGAACCTGTTTTGACAGGTGGGGCAGACCCCCGGGAACCTGTTTTGACAGGCGGGGAGACCCCCGGGAACCTGTTTTGACAGGCGGTCTGGGCCTGCCTGTCCTACTTTGCACGAGACCCATGAAGTTCGGGAGCCGGCGTCTCGGCGCCTCGCAGCCTCTGCGGTTTCCTTGGTTTCTTGTTTATTTCAACAGCCGGGCCCCCGCCGCGCCGTGGGGCTGGGAAACAGGAAATAACAAGTGGGACAGGAAGTGGAAAATGACTCAGAGCCCAGGTGGGGGGGGCGAGGTTCAGGCCACGTCAACATTTCCATGACAACCCGGCCGCCCCGAAATCTGGGTCGCCTTTGAAGCTCCCCACCGCTGAAACCGCTTCCTCTGGAAAGAGGAGCGAGAAACAGGAAGCGGGAGGGGGCGGGCGGCAGGCGAGGGGGCGCAGGGGCACGCGGTGGGGGAAGGGGCACGTGGCGGGGGAATCGGGGGCACGTGGCGGGGCAGCCGTTAGACCGCCGGCAGGGGCAAAGGAGACGCTGCCCGCAGCGCAGGCCGCCCCACCGCAGGCGGGGGCAATGGAAAACCAGGCTATGAATAGCGCCCACGGGGCGCGCGGAAACCCACCGGGGGGAGGGGCGCTCCCCAGAGAGACCCTGACCCCAAAAGCGACAGGGCCCCCTTTGGGGCGCAGCCCTTCACCTGCTCCCGCCCCGCGTCCCCCTTTAGAGAGAGGCCGGGAGCCCGAACGGGCAACCCCCACCCCTGCCCTCGGCCCCTTTCGATCCCTCCCACAGGGCAACCCCCACAACCAGCCCAGCCCCTCGATACAGGGCAGGGCCCCTGGGTAACCCCCACGACCAGCCCAGCCCCCTCGATACAGGGCAGGGCCCCTGGGTAACCCCCACGACCAGCCCAGCCCCCTAGATACAGGGCAGGGCCCCTGGGTAACCCCCACGACCAGACCAGCCCCCTCGATACAGGGCAGGGCCCCTGGGTAACCCCCACGACCAGACCAGCCCCTCGATACAGGGCAGGGCCCCTGGGTAACCCCACGACCAGACCAGCCCCTAGATACAGGGCAGGGCCCCGGGTAACCCCACGACCAGACCAGCCCCTCGACAGGGCAGGGCCCTGGGTAACCCCCACGACCAGACCAGCCCCTCGATACAGGGCAGGGCCTGGGTAACCCCACGACCAGACCAGCCCCTCGATACAGGGCAGGGCCCTGGGTAACCCCACGACCAGACCAGCCCCCTCGATACAGGGCAGGGCCCCTGGGTAACCCCCACGACCAGACCAGCCCCCTTGATACACGGCAGGGCCCCTGGGGAACCCCCACAACCAGCCCAGCCCCCTAGATACAGGGCAGGGCCCCTGGGTAACCCCCACGACCAGACCAGCCCCTCGATACAGGGCAGGGCCCCTGGGTAACCCCCACGACCAGACCAGCCCCCTCGATACAGGGCAGGGCCCCTGGGTAACCCCCACGACCAGACCAGCCCCCTCGATACAGGGCAGGGCCCCTGGGTAACCCCCACAACCAGCCCAGCCCCCTAGATACAGGGCAGGGCCCCTGGGTAACCCCCACGACCAGACCAGCCCCCTCGATACAGGGCAGGGCCCCTGGGTAACCCCCACGACCAGACCAGCCCCTCGATACAGGGCAGGGCCCTGGGTAACCCCCACAACCAGCCCAGCCCCTCGATACAGGGCAGGGCCCCTGGGTAACCCCCCACGACCAGACCAGCCCCCTCGATACAGGGCAGGGCCCCTGGCTATAACACCCCCACTTCCCTTTATACAGGGCAGGGCCTCTGGAGATAACAGCCCCCAGCACAACCCCCCTTTATACAGGGCAGGTGCCCATGGGAGCATGTCACCTCATCCCTTGCTATACACCCCCTTGTGTACAGCGAGTGGGGGTTCCCCCTGGAGATACACCCCCGGGTACGACTGTCTCTTCCCCCTCCCGTCACACAGGGCCCAGGCCGCGGTGGGAAGCAGCGAAGAAAGCAAGCGAAAGCGAGTCCCCAGGGGGTGTGAAGAAGCAGGCTGGGGTAACTGGGGGCAGCTCTGTATATTGGACCGCCGGCTCAGACACTTCGCCGAAGAATTAACGCCCACAAATCCCACGTCTTCACAAGGAAAAACCTGCCCGTTTGCATTGCGCCTCCCTGGCCCTAGTCTCAACGACCTTCCTACAAGCCTCTTACCTCTAAGGGTCTGTCCACACTAGCCACCCTAGTTCGGACTAGGGAGGCTAATGTAGGCATTCGAACTTGCAAAGGAAGCCCGGGATTTAAATATCCCCGGCTTTATTTGCACGTTCCCAGGCGCCGCCATTTTTAAATGCCCCGTAGTTCGGACTCCCTGCCCGCGGCTACACGCGGCACAGGCTAGGCAGCTCGAACTAAAGCCCCTAATTCGGACTACCGTTACTCCTGCGCAATGAGGAGGAGTTCGAAGTAGGGTGGCTAGTGTAGACATACCCAAAGAGACTTGAACAGCAGATTACAGAGGGAAACTTCCGACCTTTCCTTCATGCGTCAATGGGACACTTTAGGGATGGGCCTTTACAAAGATGCTCATTCCTGTACCCATTGCAAAGACAAGTATCCGAGGGGCAGCCGTGGTGGGCTGGATCTGCGAAAGCGACAAGGAGTCCTGTGGCACCTTACAGATGTCTCGGAGCATACGCTTTCGTGGGCCAACACCCACTTCGTCAGATGCCCACGAAAGCTTCTGCTCCAATAAAGCCGATAGTCTATAAGGGGGTGTCTAGACTACAGGGCTTAGTGGACAAAAGTGGACATAACGTCGACAGAACGCGGCTGTTTTGTCGACGGCCAGATACCTCATTCTACGAGGAATAACGCCTTTTGTCGCATTATTGCATCTGCACTGTCCTTTGCGTCCACACTGTCGTGTCGACAAAGCGGCTTGCTTTGTCCGCAGAACTGGATGTCGTCTAGACGCTCTTTGTCGACGGTATCTGTCCACAAAACTTCTGTCGACAAAAGCCTGTCGTCTGGACGTACACTAAGGTGCCACAGGACTCCTTATTACAAAGACAGCTTCCCCCCTTCTCACCCCCGATTAGCCGTTCATTGACTTATAAAGGCTGTTCCCTCCCTCCCTCCTTGCCCCACCTTCCCTTCTAAATCTGGTTTAGTTTAATCCTGGTTCCCTTTTTCCCTTGTCTCCCCTTGGCCTACGTGGTCGTGCCAATTCTCTTCCAGAACATGATCTGAGGAAGCGGGTCTGGCCCACGAAAGCTCATCCCCTAATAAACCATCTTTGTTCGTCTTTACAGTGCGGCACTTTCTCCTCGTTTCGGGAGCAGCAGTGAGAGCCTGTCCCCGCCAGGGGGGGGTGTCGCCTTTGAAATCCAGCGCCCCAGTGCGGGTGTGCAACCCAGCAGGTGGCACTCGCGCCTCATCACGGGCCCGGCCCCTCCGCAGCCAGCCCGTGCCCCGCGCTGTGGGCCCAGAGGCGCTGGAGCAGCAGCCAGGCTGGGAGGGGACACCCGGCTAGGAAGGAGCGGCGCGCGGAGAGCCCGGGCCAGTCTGCCCCGCAGGGGGCTGTAAAGCGGGGGCAAGGGGGGCATTCAGGGAGAAGGAGCGCTTAGGAAAGGCTTGGACCCTAACGCTAAGCGCCCCACCGCACCCCCCGGGGAGACAGCCCGCGACAGGCTCGCCCCCTCCCGTAACAGCTCCCCTCGCTCAGGGCAAGGGGCAGAGACGGGCCCCCAGAGCCAGCAGGGGTGGGGGGCCGCGGGCGCGTGAGGGGACATTCAACAGAGCAGGAGCGCAGCTTAGAAAAGCGACGCCCATGGGGGTAAGACAGAGCAGGCTCTCAGCCGGGGTAGACAGAACCGGGGGGACCACGTCTGGCGTGTGGGCTAGGCGCCCCCAAGCGTCGAAACCTCTCGCCCAGCCCACGCGGCGTGCGGGTCCTGCTCTAGAGCCCAGCGGCATAAAATCATGGCTGGAGAAAGCGACTGAGGAAGTCTGATTTCCCCCTCGCTCCTCAGGGGTCTGAGTCTAAGACCCAGGGGCCCCCCCAACGGAATTACCAGGCAGCTGGTTTCCGACAAACAGAAGGAAGCATTCCTTCACTCAACGCACCGGCAACCTGTGGAACTCCCTGCCAGAGGATGCGAAGGCCAAAAGCGTACCTGGGTTCCTGGAGAACGTGCTACGTTCCCGTAGGCCCGTCCTCCAATGGACGTCGGGGACACAATTCCACGTCCCTGAGGTCCCTGAACAACTGCCCGCAGCGGGGCCGGGAGGAGAGGGATGGGTCACCCCGATTGTTCTGGCGCTAGCCACTGCGGGCAGACAGGACTCTGGGCTGGATGGGCCTTTGGTCTGACCCAGAACAGCTCTCGTTTCAGATTTCATGGGCCGGGGGGGCTTTCAGCAGGGTGGCCAAGGGCTGTTTGGGTCCCTGGATGCTCTTGGGGGCACGGGGGGCGTTAAGGATAAATATACTTGGGGAACATTGGCTAGATCTCGGTCTGGATGTCAGCGGCCGCACAGACACTGCGGCACAGTGATCCCCACGAGAAAGTGCGGCAGGGGGTGCAGGCCCGGCTGGGGGTCAGGGGGCCAGTGTCCTGGGGAGCGGGGCGCAGCGGGAATTCCTCCTGGGAGGACGGGACGCGGGAGGCAGGAAGCGCGCCGGGGCAGCTGCAGTTGGCCAGCCTGGGGCAGCCGATGGATGTGGGGAGCCCCCCCCCATCGCTTGGGAGGGTCCAGAACAGAAAACGCTGCGCTTGTGCCGACAATCTCCTGCCTTTGGGGAGGGGGGCACCCCCCGCTGGGCTGGGCACCCATCTCTGCTGGACACTGCAGCTGCTGGCACTCCCAGGGGCAGGCCCCAGTGCAGAGACATGGCCCCCATGTGTGGGGGGGGAGGGGGGGTTCAGGCCCCAGCGTGGAGACATGCTCCCCCGTGTGTGTGGGGGGGGGGTTCAGGCCCCAGTGTGGAGACATGGCCCCCATGTGTGTGTGGGGGGGGTTCAGGCCCCAGTGTGGAAGACGTGCCCCCCCCCCCAGTGTGTGTGGGGGGGGGAGAGTTCAGGCCCCAGCGTGGAGACATGCTCCCCGTGCGTGTGGGGGGGGGGGTTCAGGCCCCAGTGTGGAAGACGTGCCCCCCCCAGTGTGTGTGTGGGGGGGAGGGCTTCAGGCCCCACCGTGGAGACGTGCCCCCCCCCCGTGTGTGTGTGGGGGGGGTTCAGGCCCCAGCACGGAGACGTGCCCCCCCCCGTGTGTCTGTGGGGTCAGGCCCCAGCACGGAGACGTGCCCCCCCCGTGTGTGTGGCGGGGGGGGGGGTTCAGGCCCCAGTGCGGAGACGTGCCTCCCCCCCGTGTGGGTGGGGGGGGTTCAGGCCCCAGCATGGAGACATGCCCCCCCCGTGTGTCTGTGGGGGGGGGGTCAGGCCCCAGCACGGACGTGCCCCCCCCCGTGTGTGTGTGGCGGGGGTTCAGGCCCCAGTGCGGAGACGTGCCTTCCCCCCGTGTGGGTGGGGGGGGTTCAGGCCCCAGCATGGAGACATGCCCCCCCCATGTGTGTGTGGCGGGGGGGGGTTCAGGCCCCAGTGCGGAGACGTGCCCCGCCTGTGTGTGGGGGGGGGGTTCAGGCCCCAGGGAAGGAGCGGCCACCGTAGAGCAGGGAGCCGTGTGCCCCACAGCCGCTGGCTGGGCCTGGGGCCGCCCCTCGGCTCTGCCCGCCATGGCACCAAGGCTCCTCTAACTGTGCGCCCCTCCGGCCCCAGGGCCGCAGCTGAAGGGGAGCCGGGGGCTCCGGGCCGGCCGTCGCTGGCGGGGGCGCAGGCAGACCTGGGCGTGGTCGTTCCTGCCCCACCCCCCTCGCGGCGGGAGCAACATCACCACCACGAGTGCCCGGAAGCGGTCTCCCCCCCCCCCCCCCCCACCACATGGGAGGTGCCCCAGGAAAGCCCCCGGCACCCCAACGCCCTTGTCCCAGCCCCAAGCCCTCTACCACCCTAGCCTCCTCCTGCCCCCAGCCCGCTCCCGCACCCCCAAGTCCCACCCTAGCGCCCTCATCCCCCGGCCCTGAGCCCCTTCCCACACTCCAAACCCTCGGCCACACCCGCACCGGCGCGCCCGTGTTGGGACGTGCCCGTAGGCAGGGACGTGCCGCCCCGTCTCTCCGTGCGGGCGCCCCTCACAACACGCATTCCGCACACGGGCATCCGCACTGCGAGGGAACGCTGGCCTCCCGCCCGGGCAGGCACCTCGCTCACAGGGACCGCCTGGCCTCACTGGGGGTGACGCCGGGGGAGGGGGAAACGTCCCCCCTCCCCCCCGTTCCACTTATGGGGCACCCGGGGGGGAAGACACCAGGCGAGAAGGACCCATTCCCCGCCCCAGAGCAGCAGGGCTGGGTGTGCCCAGGCACCCCGGGCTCCCCAGGCTCCGGGTTCTGACCTGCCGGAGCCAGGACTGGGGGGGCTCAGAGCTCTGATCCCACGGGGCCGGGGCTGTGAGTTACAGCTGCTGGTGCTGGGGGGCACGGGGGTGCAGGATGGGGCACAGCGCCCACCCCTGCAGCCGCTCTGGAGACACAGGGGCCGGGGGGAGAGGCACATAACCAGGTGGGGTGGGGGGGCGCTTGCCTGCAAAGTCCCAAAATAGAAACCCCCTCCCCCCTCCCGCCCCCCAAAGCACGGCCACAACCCAACCCGGCCACAACCGCTTTGGGGTCAGCCGCAGAGCGATGGTTTCCATGCCATACGGGACAGGAAGTGGGGCGATGGTTTCCATGCGATACGGGACAGGAAGTGGAGGGGGGCATACGGGACAGGAAGTGGGGCGATGGTTTCCATGCGATACGGGACAGGAAGTGGAGGGGGGCATACGGGACAGGAAGTGGGGCGATGGTTTCCATGCGATACGGGACAGGAAGTGGGGCACTGGGTCTCTATGGCAACCTGTTGCCCCCAAAACTGGGTCACACAGAGACATGGCAGCTGGTGGGTGGGGGTGGGGTACTCTCCCTGGCCTGGGGGGTGTCTGTGACCTGGGGCCCCCCCAACACAGAAGGGCCAGACACAGAAGCCCAGAAGGAAGGGGGTTATTGGGGGAGAGGCTGACTGGGGGTGGGGCACTCTCCCTGGCCTGGGGGGTGTCTGTGGCCCGGGGCCCCCCAACACAGAAGGGCCAGACACAGAAGCCCAGAAGGAAGGGGTTATTGGGGGAGAGGCTGACTGGGGGTGGGGCACTCTCCCTGGCCTGGGGTGTTCAGGTCTGGGCCCCCAACACAGAAGGGCCAGACACAGAAGCCCAGAAGGAAGGGGTTTATTGGGGGTGGGGAGAAGGGGCTGGCACCTTCTCAGGAGGCCTCATGCGTGTGCAGCGCCCGCAGCCCTTCCGCTGAGGGGCAGGGCCCGTGCCCACGGGGCCTGGCGTCCGCAGAGCGCGAGAGGGAGGCAGGACCTGCAGGGAGCACAGGGGTATCATGTCAAGGCGGGCGGGGGATCCCCCAAATTCCAGCCCCGCCCCCCCTCAGCTCTCCCATGACCCTGAGCTCACAGCCAGGTGCCACGAGCCCCGTCGGCCGCCCTTCCGGCCTCTGGGAGCCCCGTTCCCACCTCCTCCGTCGCCCCAAATCCCAGCCCCCCGTGCCCAACGGCAGAGCGGCCCCGCAGGGCCGGGCCAAAGGTCCATCTGGCCCAGGGTCCGGCCGTGGCCAGTGCCGGGTGCCCCAGGGGGAGTGACCAGCGACGCCTCCCCTCCCCTCCTGGCAATCAGAGGCCTGCCCGTCCCGGCTAGCAGCCATGGACCTGTGCTCCCCGAACCTCTCCGGGTCTGCGATCCCCCCCCCGCCCCCCGCGCCGCCCCCGCCGCCCCCCCCCGCCGCCGCGGCCCCCCGCCAGCCGCCGCGCGGCCCCGCCCAGCCCCGCCGGACGGCACCTCCGCCAGCCCGCGCCCCCGCCCCAGCCCCGCCGGACCCGGCCCTCCTCCGCCAGCCCGCGCGGCCCCGCCCCAGCCCGCCGGACTCCCGGCCCTCCGCCAGCCCGCGCGGCCCCGCCCAGCCCCGCCGGACCTGACCCCTCCACCAGCCCCGCGCGGCCCCCGCCCCAGCCCGCCGGACCCCGGCCCCCTCCGCCAGCCCCGCGCGGCCCCGCCCCAGCCCCGCCGGGACCCCGGCCCCCTCCGCCAGCCCGCGCGACCCCGCCCGCCCGCACCGCAGGGCCCTGGCTCAGCCCACTCCCAGCCCCGCTGACCCCGGCCCTCCTCCGCCAGCCCCACCGCGGCCCCGCCTGCACCGCAGGCCCCGGCTCAGCCCGCTCCTCCAGCCCCAGACCCCGGCCCTCCTCCGCCAGCCCCACCGCGCCCCCGCCCCAGCCCCGCCGGACCCGGACCCCTCCGCCAGCCCCGCCGCGGCCCCGCCCAGCCCCGCCGGACCCGGACCCCCTCCACCAGCCCCGCCGCTGCCCCGCCCCACCCCTGCACCGCAGGGCCCCGGCTCAGCCCACTCCCCTCCAGCCCCGCCGGAACCCGGCCCTCCTCTGCTAGCCCCACTGCAGCCCCCCGCCCCAGCCCCGCCGGACTCGGCCCTCCTCTGCCAGCCCCGCCGCTGCCCCGCCCGAGCCCCGCCGGACTCGCCCCTCCTCTGTCAGCTCCGCCGTGGCCCCCACCCCGCCCGTACCGCAGGGCCCCGGCTCAGCCCACTCCCCTCCAGCCCCGCCGACCCGGCCCTCCTCCGCCAGCCCCGCGCGGCCCGCCCCAGCCCGCCGGACCTCGGCCCTCCTCCGCCAGCCCGCGCGGCCCCGCCCCAGCCCCGCCGGGACCCGGCCCTCCGCCAGCCCCGCGCGGCCCCCGCCCCAGCCCCGCCGGACCCGGCCCTCCTGCCACGCCGCGCCCCATCCCGCCCCGCCTGCACCGCAGGGCCCCGGCTCAGCCCACTCTCCAGCCCCGCCGGACCCGGCCCTCCTCCGCCAGCCCGCCGCCCCCGCCCCATACCGCAGGCCCTCGGCTCAGCCCACTCTCCAGCCCCCCGGACCCCGGCCCTCCTCCGCCAGGCCCCGCTGCCCCCCGCCCCGCCCCGTACCACAGGCCCCGGCTCAGCCCACAAAGTTGATGACGACGAGGTGCAGGATGGTGCTGGCGAAGAGGAAGTCGGCGAAGGCCCGCTCCGGCGAGATGCCCTGGAACTCGCCCTTGTTCTGCGGGTTGATCTGGATCCTCAGGCACACTGGGGGGAGAGCCGACTGCATGAGGAAGCCGCTGTGGAGGGCAGGCTGCGGGACAGCCAGGAGCTGCTCTGGTGCTCCTGAGCCCCATGGGAAGGAGGCTCTGGGGCCCTTGGGGCTCAGCCCCCAGCTCTGAGGCAGGGGTTCGGGGAACCGAGGAGGAAGGGACCCAGGTGGGCAGGAGGGACAGCTGCTCACTGGAGGATGGGGTTGCCATGGGGGGTTCGCTGTTGCCCTCGGTTACTCAACACTCGGGGTAAAGCTGCCCATGGAGCTGAGGGACCCGCGCAGGTAGAAGCGGGAGGGGGCTGGTTACTGTGGAGCCGGGTACTCAGGCAGGGGACCCCCAGCCGGCCTTCCGCGGGGACCTCCAGCCCCCCGCTCCCTCCAAAGCCGTCCTTCCGCAGGGGACCCCAGCCTCGCCCTCCCAGCCGGCCTTCCGCAGGACCCCAGCCCCGCTCCTCCCCAAAGCCGGCCTTCCGCGGGGACCTCCAGCCCCCCGCTGCCCCCAAAGCGTAGCTGTGCAGGGCTCAGGGCTCTCATGCCAGCGCTGCCCCTGTGGCGGGGGGCAGGGCTCACACCCCACGTGCCGGGTGACGGCGCGAGCACAGCCAGGTCCCGAGGAGCGGGGAGGAAACCGTCCCACATGGGAGGGAATCCCGCGGGGCCAGTGGGGCGCTGACGTGCAGCCGCCTGGACGGGGCGACTCTGAATGCCGCTGCGGTGACACGGGGCAGGTGACTGTGGGATGCTGTTCCCAGGGGATGGCGTTGCCATGGTGCGCACGGAAGGGGTGATGATGCGATGCCGTTGCCAGGGGGGTGCCCATGGAACGCTGTTGTTAAGGAGCACGTGTGCCCATGGAAAGCGCGTTGCCAGGGGGCGGGGCCAAGAGAAGGCCCGTTGCTAAGGGGGGGGAGGGGCCGTAGAACGCCCGTTACTGCGGGCGGGGCCAAGGGAACGCCTGTTGCCGGGGGCGGTGGAATGCCTGTTGCTGGGGGCAGTTGCCAGGGGCGGGCGGCGGAATGCCCGTTGCCAGGGGGCGGTGCGGCGGAATGCCCGTTGCCAGGGCGGGGCCGAGGGAAGGCCGGTTGCCAGGGCGGTGGAATGCCTGTTGCTGGGGAGACCGGTTGCCAGGGGCGGGGCCGAGGAAGGCCGGTTGCCAGGGCGGTGGAATGCCGGTTGCCAGGGGCGGGGCCGAGGAAGGCCGGTTGCCAGGGCGGTGGAATGCCTGTTGCTGGGGCGGTTGCCAGGGGCGGGCCGAGGAAGGCCGGTTGCTGGCGGGCGCACTCACCGGCCAGCACGAAGCTGCCCACGGCGGCGATGAAGCCGCTGAGGAAGGAGTTGAAGGGAACGTGCCCGTGGAACGCCCGTTGCCAGGGGCGGGGCGGTTGCCAGGGCGGGGCCGAGGAAGGCCGGTTGCCAGGGGCGGTGGAATGCCTGTTGCTGGGGGGGGGGGACCGGTTGCCAGGGGGCGGGGCCGCGGCAAGGCCGGTTGCCAGGGGCGGTGGAATGCCGGTTGCCAGGGGGCGGGCCGAGGGAAGGCCGGTTGCTAAGGGGCGCACTCACCGGCCAGCACGAAGCTGCCCACGGCGGCGATGAAGCCGCTGAGGAAGGAGTTGAAGGGGAACGTGCCCGTGGAACGCCCGTTGCCAGGGGGCGGGGCGGTTGCCAGGGGGCGGGGCCGCGGGAAGGCCGGTTGCCAGGGGCGGTGGAATGCCGGTTGCCGGGGGCGGGCCGAGGGAAGGCCGGTTGCCAGGGGCGGTGGAATGCCTGTTGCTGGGGGCCGGGGACCGGTTGCCAGGGGGCGGGGCCGCGGGAAGGCCGGTTGCCAGGGGCGGTGGAATGCCGGTTGCCAGGGGGCGGGGCCGAGGGAAGGCCGGTTGCCAGGGGGCGGGGCCGAGGGAAGGCCGGTTGCCAGGGGGCGGGGCCGAGGGAAGGCCGGTTGCCAGGGGGCGGGGCCGCGGGAAGGCCGGTTGCCAGGGGCGGTGGAATGCCGGTTGCCAGGGGGCGGGGCCGCGGGAAGGCCGGTTGCCAGGGGCGGTGGAATGCCTGTTGCTGGGGGGGGGGGGGACCGGTTGCCAGGGGGCGGGCCGAGGGAAGGCCGGTTGCTAAGGGGCGCACTCACCGGCCAGCACGAAGCTGCCCACGGCGGCGATGAAGCCGCTGAGGAAGGAGTTGAAGGGGAACGTGCCCACGCCCAGGCAGTAGCCGAACTGCAGCGCGCCGCTCAGCAGCACGTACAGCAGATACGCGTCCAGCACCTTCAGGCGGCTGCCGGTGCCGCTGCTGTACTCGGCCAGGAAGCGCCGCACCACGGAGCCCACCGACCCGCCGCCCGGTCCCGCCGCCCCCGACATGCTCCCGCCGCGCTGAGCTGGCCGGAAAGCCGCCGCGCTACCACTTCCGGGTCGCCCCGCGTGCGCAGGCGCAGACGGAGCAATGCCCTGCCGCGCAGGCGCAGGGAACGTGACACCTCCCTCCGCCTCGCCACGGTTGCGCAGGCGCTTTGGTATCGTCCGCCCTCGAAGAGAACACGCATGCGTAGGGCTGAGGGCTGTGACGTGTCCCCGGCACGCGCGTTCTGATTGCCATGCGCAGTGCGAACAGAGCGCCAGCGCCTTCGGTGCGCATGCGTGTGATCCTTTCTCTCTCTCTCTCTCATCCCCGCCTGGCTTCTTGGTCCAATCAGAGCTCAGCGCACGGCTGTTGCTGGGCAGACTAGGAGCCTGAGGCAGGAGGGGCCCTGACCCCCCCCACAGCCCACGTGCCCCCCACTCACCCCCTGACCCCCCACAGCCTATGTGCCCCCACTCACAGCCCACGTGCCCCCGGCCCCTCACAGCCTGTGCCCCCACTCACCCCTCGACCCCACAGCCCACGTGCCCCACTGACCCCCCACAGCCCACGTGCCCCTCACTCCCCCCCGTCCCCACAGCCCACGTGCCCCCACTGACCCCACAGCCCACGTGCCCCTCACTCCCGACCCCCACAGCCCACGTGCCCCACTGACCCCACAGCCCACGTGCCCCTCACTCACCCCTCGACCCCACAGCCCACGTGCCCCCACTGACCCCCCACAGCCCACGTGCCCCTCACCCCCGTCCCCACAGCCCACGTGCCCCACTGACCCCCACAGCCCACGTGCCCCTCACTCCCGACCCCCACAGCCCACGTGCCCCACTCCCCCGACCCGCCACAGCCCACGTGTCCTCACTCACCCCTGACCCCGGCCCACATGACCCCACTCACCCCTGACCCCGTTACAGCCCATCTGACCTTTGTCTGACCCCTATCTGAGCCCCCCCATTAGAACCCCTTCAGGGTGCTCTGGCCCAGATCGCGTGTAGCCCAACTTGGCATGTGCCCCCCATATCGTACCCTAGAGCCCCGTGCCCCCCATGATGACCTGGGCGCACCCCGACATTACAGCCGCGCTGCAGTCTGTCTCCCCCGCCTTCCCTCCCCCTGCGCCCCCAGAGTGCGCCTTACAGCCTGGGGCACCCCCCTCCACGTGTCATAGCCCCGCCCCGCCGCAACTCCCCTTACATAACCCGGCCCGCCCGTTCCCATTCATAAGCCGAGGCCCCGCCCCCGCCGCCGCGCTGGCCCCGGCCCCACGCCCCGATCAGCTGGTGGCGTGATGCTCCGCTGGGGGCCGGCCATGGAGGAGGACCGGGAAGAGCAGTGAGTTTGCGCTCCCCCCCCCCTCCCCGCTTATCGTGGGGGCGAACAGGGGCAGTGGGGGCCCCCCGGGTGTGGGGCATGGGGAGCCTCTTAGCGCTGCTATGGGGCTTTGGGGGGGTGGCTGCTGCCCTGTTCCGTGCTGGGGGCCCATTGCATGCACAGGGATGGGGTGGGGACTAGCAGCTGCATGGGCGGGGAGATTGTTGGGGGTCCAGCAAAGGCGGAGGGGAGATTTGGGAGTGGGAGGCTATTGGGGAGAGGAGGGGAGATAGAGGGTCTTGGGGGCTGCAGGAGGCGATAGGGAGTGGGGGCAGTTGGGGATATGGGGAGATTGGAGGAGGTATGGGGAGGGGGATTGTTTGGGAGGAGAGGTCATTGGAGTAGGGGATTATGGGGGCTGGATGTGGGGCTGAAGGGGAGGGGGCACGGGGGGGGGAGCTGGGGTGAAGGAGTCTGTCACCCTGTCAGGTTCTTTGGGGGGGTGTAGCTGGATCCCAGAGTCTGGCCCGGGTCTGTGCCCCACAGCGGAGAGGGGCCTGGGGTATCTCCCCCCTTCCCGGCAGCTTCTCTCCTTGGGCTGACTCAGCATTATCCCTGCCCCGTGCCATGGGGCAGCCGCACCCCAAAAGGCCCCTGGTACTGGGGGGAGCCCCCAGGGTAGCGAGATGCCTGCCAGTCGGGGGGCAAGAATACCCGGGTCCCTGGGAGAGGGCTGGTGCCCCTGTTTGGGGGCAAACCCCAAAGGGTCACTGTGCCCCCCACACACACTGCCCCCTGCCGGCCTGCCAGTCCCCCAACGTCCGTCTGTGCTTCTGTCTCCCTTCTCCCCCGTCCGTCCGTGCCCGGCTCAGGCCCCAGGGCTGGCTCAGCGGCTGGCTGCCCGCCTGGCGCCCCACGTCCATGTCCCACCTGAAGAGCGTGGAGGCCCGGATCCTGCAGTGTGAGTGCTGGGGCCCCCAAATCGGTGTGGGGCAGCCTGGGGTGTTGCCTTCGTGGGGGAGGGGGTGTCTGTGGCCAGGAGGCTGGCTGGGCTTGGGGGTGTTTCCTAGGGGGCCGGTTGGGGGTGAATCTCACCAGCCGATTACGGAGGTCGTGGGGTGTATCCCCCCGGCAGGGTCTGCTCGTGGCCCCCCATGGCCACTGGAGGAGGGGGGCTGGGTGCAGGGGGCCCGAGATGCCCTGAGGTGGCCGAGGGGGTTAGGGACCCAATGGAGGGGCGAGGTGATCTGGAGGCTCGGAGTGGGGTTCGGGGGCGAGGGGTTAAGGACCCCAGTGGGGTGAGGTGATCTGCAGGCTTGGGGAGGGTTCATGGAGGCCGAGGTTAAGGACCCCAGTGGGGGCGAGGTGATGTGGGGCCTCGGGGCGAGGTTCGGGGGGCCCAGGGGGTTAGGGACCCCAGTGGGGGCGAGGTGATCTAGGGGCCCTGGGAGACAGGGGCCCGGGGTCCGGGCCAGGCCCCTGACGGCCGCTCCCCGCAGGCCTGCAGAGCCGGTTCGTGGGGCGCTACGTGCCGCTGCCCGGCCAGGAGCGCGTGTGGACGGTGTCGCTGGGCCCGGAGCCGGCGCTGGAGCCGGGCGGGGGGCGCACCCCGCTGGTGCTGCTGCACGGCTTCGGGGGCGGCGTGGGGCTCTGGGTGCTCAACCTGGACCGGCTGGGGGCCCGGCGGCCCCTCCACGCCTTCGACCTGCTGGGCTTCGGGCGCAGCTCCCGGCCCCCCTTCCCCCGCGACGCCCGGGGGGCGGAGGAGCAGTTCGTGCGCTCCATCGAGGACTGGCGGGAGCGGATGGGCCTGGACAGCATGATCCTCCTGGGCCACAGCCTGGGGGGCTTCCTGGCCGCCTCCTACGGCCTGGCGTACCCCCACCGGTGAGAGCCCCCCGGCCGGCCCCCCGCCCCCAACCTCCCCCTGCAGCCCCGGACCCCTCCTGCAGCCCCATATCCTCCTACGGCCTGGGGGCTTCCTGGCCGCCTCCTACGGCCTGGCGTACCCCCACCGGTGAGAGCCCCCCTGCCGGCCCCCCGCCCCCAACCTCCCCCTGCAGCCCCCGGACCCCCTCCTGCAGCCCCATATCCCCTCCTACGGCCTGGGGGGCTTCCTGGCCGCCTCCTACGGCCTGGCGCACCCCTACCGGTGAGAGTCCCCCGGCCGGCCCCCCGCCCCCCAACCTCCCCCTGCAGCCCCCGGACCCGCTCCTGCAGCCCCATATCCCCTCCTACGGCCTGGGGGGCTTCCTGGCCGCCTCCTACGGCCTGGCGCACCCCTACCGGTGAGAGCCCCCCGGCCGGCCCCCGCCCCAACCTCCCCTGCAGCCCCAGAACCCTCCTGCAGCCCCATATCCCCTCCTACGGCCTGGCGTACCCCACCGGTGAGAGCCCCCGGCCGGCCCGGCCGGCCCCTGCCCCCAACCTCCCCTGCAGCCCCGGACCCCTCCTGCAGCCCCATATCCTCCTACGGCCTGGCGTACCCCACCGGTGAGAGCCCCGGCCGGCCCCCGCCCCAACCTCCCCTGCAGCCCCAGAACCCTCCTGCAGCCCCATATCCCCTCCTACGGCCTGGGGGGCTTCCTGGCCGCCTCCTACGGCCTGGCGCACCCCCACCGGTGAGAGCCCCGGCCGGCCCCCTGCCCCCAACCTCCCCTGCAGCCCCGGAACCTCCTGCAGCCCCATATCCTCCTACGGCCTGGCGACCCCCACCGGTGAGAGCCCCGGCCGGCCCCCACCCCAACCTCCCCTGCAGCCCCGGACCCCTCCTGCAGCCCCATATCCCCTCCTACGGCCTGGCGCACCCCACCGGTGAGAGCCCCGGCCGCCCCCTGCCCCCAACCTCCCCTGCAGCCCCGGAACCCTCCTGCAGCCCCATATCCCCTCCTACGGCCTGGCGCACCCCACCGGTGAGAGCCCCCGGCCGGCCCCACCCCCAACCTCCCCTGCAGCCCCGGACCCCTCCTGCAGCCCCATATCCCCTCCCACGGCCTGGCGCACCCCACCGGTGAGAGCCCCCGGCCGGCCCCCACCCCAACCTCCCCTGCAGCCCCGGACCCCTCCTGCAGCCCCATATCCTCCTACGGCCTGGCGTACCCCCACCGGTGAGAGCCCCCAGCCGGCCCCCGCCCCACCTCCTACAGCCCCGGATCCCCTCCTGCAGTCCCATATCCCCTCCTACAGCCCCAACCTCCCCTGCAGCCTGGCGCACCCCACCGGTGAGAGCCCCACAGCCGGCCCCCGCCCCACCTCCTACAGCCCCGGATCCCCTCCTGCAGCCCCATATCCTCCTACAGCCCCCAACCTCCCCGTAGCCTGTCCCCTCCTGCAGCCCCCATATCCCCTCCTACAGTCCCCAACCCCACAGCCTGGCGCGCCCCAGAGCTGAGGACACCACCCCAGCCGAGGCCTGCCCCAGCCTCCCCTGCAGCCTGGCGCACCCCCAGAGGTGACAGGGCCCCCGCTGCCCGTCCCCAGTCCCACTAGCCTCTGGCCCCCAGCTCTGCAGAGCCGGCCGGCCCCGAGAGGTGGGGCTGCCCCTGCCGGGGGTCAGAGGGCAGCCGAGCTGGGGGGCGGGACTCCTCCTGGGGGGCAGGGCGTTGCGGTTCGGGTCCCATCCCCCACCCGGCAGGTCAGTGTCGGGGGGGGGGGGCCAGGTGTCTCACTCTCTCTGCTGCCCCCCCGGCCCGACGCAGGGTGAAGCACCTCATCCTGGTGGACCCCTGGGGCTTTCCCGTGCGCCCCACGGACCCCAGCCAGATCCAGGCCCCCCCCACCTGGGTCAAGGCGATGGCCGCCGTGCTGGGCCGCTCCAACCCCCTGGCGGTGCTGCGAGTCGCCGGGCCCTGGGGTGAGTCGGGGGGGCAGGGCGGGGGAGGGGGCTGGGGGTTACTCGGTGGTAACGGGGGGCAGGGTGGAACGGGGGGGGCAGGGAAATGAAGGCCCGCCCCCCACGTAACAGGGCGTCCATCTCCGCCTGCCTCGCTCCAGGCCCCGGCCTCGTCCAGCGCTTCCGGCCGGACTTCAAGCGCAAATTCGCCGAGTTCTTTGAGGACGACACCATCTCGGAGTACATCTACCACTGCAACGCCCAGACGCCCAGGTGAGGGGCAGGGGGACCCAGGGTTGGGGACCGCAGGGCGTGGTTTGGGAGGGGAGATGCAGACAACGTTGGGGGACGTAGTGGGAGAGAGAAGGGGGTGGGGTGGGGACTCAGGTGTTCGGGGGTGGATCACTGGGGACAGACGCAGGCGGGGGACCCAGGTGTCCGGGGTGGCACACTGGGGGACAGACCAAGGCGGGGGACCCAGGCGGTTGGGGTAGAGCCAGGTGTGCGGGGTGGGGGTGGATCACTGGGAGGGACAGACCAAGGCAGGGGGACCCATGTGGGGTGGGGGGACCCGGGGGCCGGGAGCCAGGGGACCGATCCAGGTGGCATGGGGGGACCCAGGCGTCCAGGGCGGGGCTCTGGGGGACAGACACGGGGTTGGGGACCCAGGCGGGTGAGGGGACCCAGGAGTCCGGGGCAGGGCGCCGGGGGACAGACGCAGGCGGGGGAGGAGACGGGTGGGGGGGGGGGGGCCCTGGGTCCTGGCACTCACCCCAGCGGCGGCGCGTTCAAGGCCATGACGCAGGCGCTGGGCTGGGCCCGCCGGCCCATGCTGGAGCGGATCCACCTGCTCCCACGGGAGCTGCCCATCACCCTGATCTACGGGGCCGAGTCCTGGATCGACACCAGCACCGGGCGCCGGGTGCGGGAGCTGCGCCCCGACAGCTACGTCCGGCACCTGGTATAGGGGGGCTCGGTCCGCGGGGGCTCGGTCCGTGGGGAGAGGCCTGGGGCAGGGCCGGGGGCTGGGTGAATTGGGGGCTGGTCGGGGAGAGGCCTGGGGCAGGGCCGGGGGCTGGTCGTGGGAAGAGGGCTGGGGGCAGGGCAGGGCCGGGGTTGGGTGAATTGGGGCGGGTTGTGGAAGGAACTGTACCCTTGGCGTGGGCGTGGGGAGGGAATTAAGTCGGGGTGCAGAGAGACAGGGGAGCCGTGACCCTTTAGGGCAGGTGGGGGTGCTGCCTCCTGACCCCCGCTCCTGTCCCCTCCAGGCCATCGCCGGCGCCTCCCACCACGTCTACGCCGACCAGCCCGCTGCCTTCAACGCGGCCGTGCAGGAGATCTGCGACTCCGTGGACTGAGGGGTCCGGCTGCCCCCCATGCCCCCCACGGGGGGAGGGCTCAGAGCCCCCCTGCTCTGCCCCCAGCCCAGCTCCTCGGCTGCCGATCCAACCTCCAGGGGCATCTGGGTTGTGCTGCTTGAGGGCTTTGTGCTGCCTCCCTGGCTGACTTGTCCCCCGCTGCGCCCCCCTGCCTGGGGGGGTGTCCTTCCCCGAGGGCGGGGGGGCTGCTTTTGGAGATGCCCATCTGGGGGCGTGGCTTGGTTGCCTGTGGGGCGTGGCTTGGACACTGCGACATTTCCCCCGACGGGTGCTGGATCTGAGCCACGGGGGGGACCAGTGTGCTGGGGAAGGGGGGGGGAATAGTCCTTCCTCACTCCCTCTGCCCTGTGACCTTATTGTGCCTTAAGCTGCTGCAGCCCCCCCGGGGGCACGAGGGCCCCCTGGTGACGCGTGTGCGACGCACGGTTTTGAACGCGCCCCTGGCTAAGGGGCTGTTTGGCCCGGTCCGCCCCCCAGCCTGTGCTGGGCTGACCAGCGCTGCCCCGGCGTGGGGGCGGGGTGGGGAGAGGGCACGATTCGGAAGCACAAGGGAAATTCCCCGGGGGGGGCAGGGTGTGTCTGTCGCGTGGGGCTACGCGGGGCCCCCACTGCCCCGGGGTCAGGGCCCCGTGGCCCCAGGCGGCTTCACACCGGTGCTTTGTACAGGAACCGGCTCCCTTTGTACCCACTTTTCTACCTTAATAAAGACAACGGCACTAGAACGCCTGGGGGGCTGGTGTGCTGGGCGGGGGGGCCCTGGGGCGGCTTCCCCCTCTGTGCCGGAGCAGCGTAGGGGCCCGACCGGGCGTGTTCTGTGTCACTGGTGCCCCCAAGCCGACGTGGGGCTGTGGGGGCAGAGGAGGGGCCGTGGCCAGGGGAAGGGACGGAGCAGGCTGTGGGCCCACTAGGGGGCGGTCGTGCTGCTGGTGTCCCTCCCATCTGCCGCCTCCCTTCCCAGGCTGTGGAAACCAGTCCCCTTCCCGGCCCGGCCCCTAGTCCTGGCCCAGCCGGCCCCTGCAGCCGGGTCGCGGGGGGGCCTGGCTCTTGCTGCATTGCCGGAGTTCCTGGACCGACGCCCGGCCCGACACGGTTCTGCAACAGCCAGACGAGCTGTCCCCTCTTCTCCGGCCCCCGCGCGCCCCCGCTGGGCCGTTGCCCCGCCCCCCGAGCGGTGGCGTAAAGCGCCGGCCCTGGGCTTGCTCCGTGCCCCCCTGGTTCCTGTCGCCGGGGCCGGCCGCTCGCCTCCCGGGTCCAAACCCTGCCTGGCGTTTGCCTTGTCGGCCACTGCCCCACAGGGCCACCCGAGCGGGGCTGGGGACACGCCCCCCTCATGCCCCAACTTCCTTTGGGGTGCGGGGGCTGAGAGGGGCCCTAGCCGCTTGTCTCTTTCCCTCGCCCGCCCCCATCACCGCTGCAGGGGCTCCTCCTTCCCCGACTAAGGGGCTGCCCCATGAGCAGGCCCTAGGCCCACCTGTGCCTGGGGGCAGCCCTGGGTGACCCATAGGGGGGTGTCCGGAGGGGTGGGGGTGGGAGGAAGTGGGGCAGAATGGAGGGAGAGGGGTTCGCGGGGGAAATGGGCCAGAGCCCTGGGAGGCAGATGGGGGGGCAGGCCCCACGGCAAGTCAGGCAGATCTGGGGGGGGAGTGGGATCGTGTGGGGCCCGGGCGGAATCCTCGCGGGCTCTGGCCAATGAAATCGGTTCCCCCTCTGTGACGCCGCCGGCCTCTTGTGAGGTCACGGCCGGGCTCCCGCCCCTCCTCCCTCCCGCCCGGACACGGCGCGGGCGGCCGGCGATGGGGAGCGGCGCCTCCGTGGCGCCCGCCTCCTGGCCGGGGGAAGCCTGCGGTTGGCAGGCGGCGGCGGCGGAGAGACGGCGGCTGTTCGGCTGCTGCGGGCCGGGCGGGCGGCGGGGTGCGTGGCCCCGTGGCGGCGCGGGCCGGGCCGCGGTCTGACGCCGGGGCCGGCCCCCACCACTCGCAGGCGGAGGCCGTGGGGCGGGTGCAGGGACAGCCGAGAAATCGGGTTTCTGGAGGGGGGCAGCCGAGCCGTTGGCGCCAGTCACCCCGGGCGGCGGAGCGCAGAGCCGGCGCGCTGCTGGGCCCGTCTCTGAGCCCGGGGCCGCGCGGGGGAGTTGTCGAAACCTGCTTCCTCCGTGCGTCCCCCCGCGCCCGCTGCCCAGCTCCCCGCCCTGCCCCCCAGCCGGGCGGCCGTCCCCCATGAGCCTTGTCATCTGCCCAGGCTGGGCCGAGGTGTCTGGGCCAACACATGTGGGGGAGTCAGTGGGAATCGCACCCCACAGCGCAGCCAGGAGTGGGCACCGGCTTACAGGGCACGCGGCCCCCCACCCGCTACGTCACACCACGTAACGCAGGGCGCACCCCACCGGTGAGAGACACCCCCCCGGCCGGCCCTCCGCCCCCCAACCTTCCCCCTGCAGCCTGGCGCACCCCGGCCGGCCCTCCGCCCCCAACCTTCCCCTGCAGCCTGGCGCACCCCGGCCGGCCCTCCGCCCCAACCTTCCCCTGCAGCCTGGCGCACCCCACCGGTGAGAGACACCCCGGCCAGTCCTCCTGCCCCACAACTTCCCCTGCAGCCTGGCGCACCCCCACTGGTGAGGGACATCCCCGCCCAGCCAGCCCCCGTGGGGGGGTATTTCCACGTAACGACCAGCACGTCCCCCTGCCCCCCCCCCCGGCGCCCGGTGTGGGGTCGTTGGCGAGCTGTGCCCCCGCAGTAGCGTCGCTCGTGGTCGTTGCCGGCTGCGGCCGAGCCCCACGGTGCCCCAGGGCCGGGCTGGGTTCTGCTACGCGGCCGTGGGGCTCGGGTTGGTTCCCGGCTGGGCTAAACCACGTCCGGCGAGGAGCCCGGGGCCGGCTCTGGGGGCAGACTCCGGAGCTAGAGAAGGTCCCCGCGGGGCGCTCGGCCGGGCAGGGCAGGGCTGGGTCCCGGGCCCCTGGCGGGCGTGTTCGCTCCCTCTGGGGCCCCGGGCCTTGGCCAGCCGGCGCCCGGACGTGGGGCTGGAGGGGCCGTTGCTCCGACCCGCCTGCCCACCCCGACGCTCTGTGACCACCCCTCTCCCCTTCCCTTGCAGGCCCCGCGGCCCCCCCGCGCGGCGACACCCCCCAGCGCCGGCGACGTCAGCGCCCCGGGGCCCGGCTCCGCCGTGCCCGCGCCCCACGCCGGGAGGAGCTGGAAGGAGAATTTCCACTACCGGGACCGGTGCCTGTCCCGCGCGGCCCTGCAGCGGGTGGAGGCGGCGCTGGCGGAGCTGGGCCGGGGGGCAGCCCCGCCGCGGGGGCCGGGCCAGGGGGCCGGGGGGCAGCAGTGGAAGTGGCTGAGGAGGGACTGAGGCTGGCCGGGAATAAAGAGGCGGAGAGGACGAGGGTGGCCCTGGAGCGTCTCTTGCCGGGAGGGAGCAGGGACGGGCGGCGGGGGCATGTTGGGGAGATGGTGGGGCTGGGCAGGGTGGCAGGAAGTGGGTGGTAGAGTGGGGCGGGAGCTCTCGGAAGGGGTTGAGTTTGGGTGGAAGTGAGGGGAGCAGGGATCTGTGTGGGGTGAGGCAGGGGAGGGGAGCAGGGGTCTCGAGGGTGGGTGAGGTGGGGGAGCAGGGATTTGCGTGGGGTGAAGGGGCAGGATATCTATGTGAGGTGGGACGGGGGGAACAGGGATCTGTGTGAGTTGGGAGCAGTGGGGACAGTGGGGTGGATCAGGGATCTGTGTGGGGTGGGGGCAGTGGGGAGCAGGGATCTGTGTGTGGGGGCAGGGGAGGGAAGCAGGGATCTGTGTGGGGCGGGGCAGGAGAGAGAAGCAGGGATCTGTGTGGGGCGGGCCGGGCAGGGGAGGGAAGCAGGAATCTGTGTGGGGCAGGGTGGGGCACGGAGGGAAGCAGGGATCTGTGTGGGGCGGGCGGGGCAGGGGAGGGAAGCAGGCATCTGTGTGGGGTGGGGCGGGCAGGGGAGGGAAGCAGGCATCTGTGTGGGGCGGGGCAGGAGAGGGAAGCAGGGATCTGTGTGGGGCAGGGGAGGGAAGCAGGGATCTGTGTGGGGCGGGGCAGGGGAGGGAAGCAGGGATCTGTGTGGGGTAGGGTCGCCAGATGGTTTCAGAAAAAATACTGAACCAAAAAAAAAAAGGCGTGGCCCCTTTAAGAAAAGGCGGTGAGGCTTTGGGGCGCTACGCCCGCCATCTTGCCTCCCTGCACTGGCCGGACAGCGCCCCGGCGAGCACTGGGGTTGCCAGGCTGCCTCCGCACGGAGCCGGGCAGCCGGGGTTTCCTCCTCCTGGCCGGGAAAGGCTCCGAACCTCCCGGCCGTTTCAGGGGGCCGGCTTTGTCCGGATTCTTTTACCGGGCAGGAGGCGAAAATCCCGGCCTGTCCGGTTCATTAGCGGACACCTGGCGACCCCGGTGTGGGGAACCCCTGCTCCCCCCCAGGCTGAGTGGCTGGGGCTGTCACGCTGCAGCCTGAGGTCACAATTGCCCCGAGGGGGGAGCTGTGTGGCTCCCTGCAGCGTGGGGGGCCGGGCAGGCAGGGAGGGGACCCCGGCATGGGGAGCGCGGCCTCTCAGGAGGGGGGAACGGGGGTTCCCGGGGCGCTGAGCCGCTGGTGGAGGGGCCGGCGGGGGGTGAGTGAGATGGTGGGGGCCAACCCCCCCACCCCCATCCCTCGGCCCCGCCGCACCCCGGTAACGCCAATCCCCTTCTTTTCCAGCCCCCCGAGGCTCTGCTCAGCTCCCCGGAGACCCGCCGCCGCCGCCGGGGGGGGCCCTGGCGCCATCAGGCCAGACCCCCGGCCCCTGCCCTCCTCTCCTTGCTCTGGGTGGCCGGCGACGGGGGCGAGAGGGAGGAGAACCACCGCTACCACCGCCTGGCGGGCAGCCTGGTGTCCTCAGCATGGCCCCCGGGGCCGCCCCCGGCGCCCCCGCTCCCGCTCCGCGACCTGGCCTACGCCCGCATGCTGGGCAGGGGCCACGCCGGGCGCCCCCACGGCCACGGGGCCGGAGAATAAAGGCCACACACCGCCTCCACCTGGCTCTGGGCGCTGGGTCGTGTTGCTTCCTTGGCAGTTCTGGGGAGGGCGAAACGTCCATGTGTGGGCCCAAGGGAAAGGGAAAATTGGGGGGGTGTTTGGACGACCCTCCCGTGCACCCGCCTGCCGCCCGCATCCCCCGCCGCCCGCGCACACCCCTCCGGGAAAACACCTCGTCGGGCGGGACGGCCTCCTTCCGCCAGGCTGGGTTTGGCGTCCCAGGGCTGGCGTCTCCTGGTGCCCTCGTTAATACCCTCTGTGCCCATGGGTGGGGAAGGGGGTCTAGTGGTTAGAGCAGGGGTGGAGGAGGCGGGGCGCCGGGGCGCCAGGGCTCCTGGGTTCTCTCTGAATCTGGGAGGGGAGTGATATCTAGTGGTTACATGTGAGCCGCGTGTCTAGACTACACCTCTCTGTCGACAGAGAGATATAGATTAGGCCCGTCGAAACTGCTAATGAAGCCGGGATTTAAATATCCCATGCCTCATTAGCATAAACATGGCCGCCGCTTTTTTCAAAACGGAGTTTTTTCGGAAAAACGGCCGTCTAGATGCGGATCTGTCAAAAATAACGCCTTTTTCCACCGATCCTGTAAACCTCATTTTTGGAGGTTTGAAGTTACAGGCTAGCCCAGCACTGAGCCTCTGCACAACGTCAATCGGTTTTCTTTTTTTTAAAATGATCTTTTCGATTGCTTATTTCTCGTGGACGTTGTTGACTATTTTCCTGATCTGGTTTCAGTATTTTAAAAAAGTGCTTTCCTTTTTCATGTAAAATCAGAGAATCTTGTGGCGTTTTGGTTCTGTGAATTGTGGTGCTTTTTGTTTCTTGCATTTTGTTGTTTGGTTCCACTGATTGCTTTTTCTTCTTTTAATTTCATTTTTCATTTGCTTTGTTCCTTTTTTCCCTTTGCATTTTTTTATTTCAGTTTTCATTTTTATTTCTGCTTTCTTTTTCTTGTGTTATCAATTGAATAGGCCATTTTAACAACATGGTCAGATTTTTTTTAAATTAAAGAAAAGAAGGTATGGAGGGTTTTTTGACACTGCAAATTTCATCTTTGAAAACAAATTACTTTTCAAACGAAGAAAAATGTGGCGTATTTACAGGAAAGTTTTTCAAAAGCAACAAATCAAACCGTTTTAAAACTCCACCGATTGCGGTTGTCTGTTGTAAGAGCTAAAAGCTGTTTAATCACTTCTCCAACCACTGGTTTTTATGCTTTTCTATTTCATTTTTGGAATGAACAGGTAATCCCTGTAGGTATGTGTCTCCATCTTTACACCCCTAAACGCCTTTTCTAAATCTGATCCTACTTTACCCCCACCCTCCATCCCTCCTGTCATGAATCTGTTGAAACAAGCCGGTGATGTCTAAAAAAGGGTGATGTGGAGAAAAGAAACAGAAAAAAAAACCTGCCTGGTTCTTTGTTACCCTAGGCTGCCTCCTTGTGACTCCACTTAAAATACCTTGTCATGAACATAAGAGCATCCTTTTCCTACTTCGGTACCCGCTGCTATTCCTCTGCACGCCACGTCTCTTCCCATGTTACAGTCTGGTTCATTTCTGTGAGAGCAGAGGAGTTCCCAGAATTCTGGGAACATCCCAGACTGGAATAACCAAGGGTACGTCTACACTAGCTCATTAGTTCGAGCTAGGTAGGCAAATGAGGGCAACCGGAGTTGCAAATGAAGCCCGGGATTTAAATATCCCGGGCTTCATTTGCATGTTCCCGGGCGCCGCCATTTTTAAATCCCCCTTAGTCTGGACTCCGTGCCCGCGGCTACACGCAGCACGGAGGAGGTAGTTCGAATTAGCATCTCTAATTCGAACTACCGGTACTCCTCGTTCCACTACCGGTACTCCTCGTTCCGCTACCGGTACTCTGGTACTCCTCGTTCCGCTACCGGTACTCCTCGTTCCACTACCGGTACTCTGGTACTCCTCGTTCCACTACCGGTACTCCTCGTTCCACTACCGGTACTCCGGTACTCCTCGTTCCACTACCGGTACTCCTCGTTCCGCTACCGGTACTCCGGTACTCCTCGTTCCACTACTGGTACTCCGGTACTCCTCGTTCCGCTACCGGTACTCCTCGTTCCACTACCGGTACTCCTCGTTCCACAAGGAGTAACAGTAGTTCGAATTAGAGATCCTAATTCAAACTACCTACTCTGTGCCGCGTGTAGCCGCGGGCACGGAGTTCGAACTAAGGGGGATTTAAAAATGGCGGCGCCCGGGAACATGCAAATGAAGCCCGGGATATTTAAATCCCGGGCTTCATTTGCAACTCCGGTTGCCCTCATTTGCCTACCTAGCTCGAACTAACGAGGTAGTGTAGACATACCCCAAGTGTTTGAAAACGAGGGATTTAAGGAATTCCTTCGGTTTGCTAGATCGCGAAGAAGATTGAGAGCTGATCTGGTGGAAAGAAACCAGCCAGGGACTGAAGGAGGCCTGAATCTAGCAGAGAAAGGTGTAACTAGATCCAGGCTAGGAAGTTAAAGCCAGCCACATTTCAACTAGAAATAACCCACAACATTTTAGTGGCGAGGGTGACATAACAACTGCGGCAAACTAGGAAGGAAAGTGGCAGGTTCTTGGGCCCGTGCTTAATCTATGAATCGGTTCATGGAAGAGCCGGGGCAAAATCCAGGCCTGTTTTGATCCGCACAAGAGAATAACAGTCTGTTCCTGCTGCCAAAAGAGGGTGTGGCTCCTTTTCCGAGGACGTTCTATTCCCACCAGAACGGGTTAGAAACAGGGGTGGGATGTTTTTATTCCCCTGCAGAAAAATGTCAATGAAAACAAAAGAAAAAGTGCACGTTTTCAACGCAAATCGGAAACGTTGGCCAGCATTGTTACGTTCTCTAATTTTTGGCATTTTGAAAAAATGAGAGAAATTTCCAAAGAGCCCGCACATTTTTCATGGAAACTTTTTTGTATTAATTGAGAAGCCAATTTTAAATTCCTCTTTTCTTTTCTTTAATTTTTTGTTTGTTGCCCTCTCTATTCTCTAGGTTCTGATTTCATTTTTTTCTCTATTTTTCATGTTATTAGTTTGGCCCTTTAACAATGTGGTTATGTTTCTCTTAATTTAAAAATGAGTTTGACGCCCCCAAACCTCATCTTCAAAAAATTATTTGATTTTTCAAATGGAGAAAAATGTCCAGTAGTCACAGGAAAGTGTGAAAAAGCAAAAATAAGGCTGGTCCCAAACTCAGCAGAATGAAGTTGTGTGTGTGTAGGAGTTAAATAGCGTTGTAGCACTTTTTAGCCTTTTTACTTGTAATGCTTTGCTGTTGTATTTTTGGAATAAACAGGCAGTCCTCTGGGGTACCTATCAGCATTGTTCAGCATCTCAACAGCTTTAAAATCTGCCCCCGCTTCCCCCGTCCTTTTTCTGCGTCTGTTTGGAACAAAGCTAACCAACAAATTTTTTTTAAAAAGTCTCCAAGGGCTGTCCGTGTTAGTCTGCAAAGTTAAAAACACCGAGCGGTCCTGTGGCACCAACTAATAAAAATATATCGTGCCATGAGCTTTCGTGGGCAAAGCCCACTTCCTCGGATGAATTGGAGTGGAAAAAACAGGAGCCCCGATTTTATAGCAGAAAAAGGAGGAGGGGGAAAGGTGCCTGCCAATCGTAATGTGGATGCTAAGGAGGTTCATTGAGTGGGCTGGCCCTGTCCCACACCTTAGCTTTTGATGTAAATGAGGCGTTGAGGAGGCAGAGGGGGAGAGACGCAAGCAAAACCAAAAGTTGCCTGTTTCTCCCTTATCCTGGGCTGCCATCTGGTGGCTACAGTATAAAATAAACCCAGCAAGGAGCGCGGTGACAATTAAAGGACAATTTCGGAAGGGCGCTATCTATTGACTTTCGTTCTTATCTGCTTTGTTTTAACCGCCCAATCTTCAGGTGTTCGCTGATTCCCGGTTCTGCCTTCCTGTTCTTCCCTTTGATATTTCCATACCCTCTGCTCCTTGTTTCCCGCCCCCCTTCCTTTTTTTCCTCCCCTTCTCCTCCCTTCTCCCCTATTTATTTTGAGTCTGCACATCCTAAACTCAACACTCCGGTCATCTGAAGAAGTGGGCCGTGCCCACGAAAGCTCATGATCCCATCGACATGTTTTGTTAGTCGTTAAAGTGCTCCCAGACTATTTGTTGTTTTTTAAGTCTATCCTGTACCGACTAAATTATGCTCTTGTGTAAATTACATGGCCATGGGATAAGAGGGAAAGTCCTTTCATGGATTGAGAACTGGTTAAAAGACAGGAAACAAAGGGTAGGAATAAATGGTAAATGTTCAGAATGGCGAGGGGTAACTAGTGGTGTTCCCCAAGGGTCAGTCCTAGGACCAGTCCTGTTCAACTTATTCATAAATGATCTGGAGAAAGGGATAAGCAGTGAGGTGGTAAAGTTTCTGGACGATACTAAACTGTTCAAGATAGTTAAGACAAAGCAGACTGTGGAGAACTTCAAAAAAGATCTCACCAAACTGAGTGATTGGGCAACAAAATGGCAAATGAAATTTAATGTGGATAAGTGTGAAGTAATGCACGCTGGAAAAAATAACCCCAACTATACGTACAGTATGATGGGGGCTAATTTGGCTACGACAAATCAGGAAAGAGATCTTGGAGTTATCATGGATAGTTCTCTGAAAACTTCCACACAGTGTGCAGCGGCGGTCAAAAAGGCAAATAGGATGTTAGGAATTATTAAGAAAGGGATAGAAAATAAGACACAGAATATCTTACTGCCCCGTATAAAACTATGGTACGCCCACATCTTGAATACTGTGTACAGATGTGGTCTCCTCACCTCAAAAAAGATATTTTGGCCTTGGAAAGGGTTCAGAAAAGGGCAACTAAAATGATGAGGGGTTTGGAACGGGTCCCATATGAGGAGAGGCTAAAGCGACTGGGACTTTTCAGTTTAGAAAAGAGGAGACTGAGGGGGGGGATATGATAGAGGTCTATAAAATCATGAGTGGCGTGGAGAGGGTGAATAAAGAAAAGTTATTTATTAGTCCCCATAATAGAAGAACTAGAGGACACCAAATGAAATTAATGGGTAGCAGGTTTAAAACTACTATAAGCGAAAGTTCTTCTTCACACAGCATATAGTCAACCTGTGGAACTCCTTGCCAGAGGAGGCTGTGAGGGCTAGGACTATAACAGAGTCTGACGATGAGGCGAGTCCTTGGGCTGACATCGTTTTAATCGACCTGTTCAAGGACGATCCACGTCCGATGGCTCGCACCTCGGTAGCCGATCTCACCCCCCTGGGCCTGACCCTCATTTTAACCCTCTTCCTACCCCGGGTTCCCGTCACTGCTTTCTCCTCCGTCCTACTGGGAGGCCCCCGAAGCCAAACAAATCTTCTGTAGCCGTTCCCTGCCGTGGCGCAGAAACGAGAGCGCGGGGAAACGGAGACACGGACCCTGTTGGCTTCTCCCCCGGGGCGCGAAGCAGCCAAACATCCCCCTGCCCTTTCCCAAAAGTTTCGGCAGAAAGAAGCAGCCGGGAGTTCTGCTGGCGACGCGCTGGGACCTTGTCCCCTAATTGGTCTCAGAGGGCCCCGGCGGAAAATGAGAGACAAACATGCCAGACACGACGCCGGTTATAAATGAGAGCTGGAGAAGGTCGGGGCTCTCGGGTCCACGCCGAAGTGAGTCCGGGGTCCATGCTTTAGACAGACGTTGATCGGGCGAGACTCAGGCCCCTCACTTCAGCGGCTGCAGGCGTTGGGTGGCCAGTGCCGCTTTCTCGGGGGTCTCCGGCCCAGGGTGTGAGGGAGGGTGCGCAGAACAGGAGGGCGAGCCTGGTGGCTAGTATGATTACTCCGTGTGTTGTGGTTTGGGAGCGAGGCCTCTGAGCAGCTGGGGAAGGAAGGGTGCGCTCCCGGAGGCCTCCCCTGACTGGCGCACGGGTGCAAAGCAGCAGGGCTGGGGGCAGAGGCCTAGAGAACAGCGGCAGGGGTGATGAGCGGAGGTGACGCACGGCAGCCGCCGTTCCCGGGGCATTGGGAGCGAGCCAAGGTGGGAGCGGAGGACGCACAGCGCGGTGGCTTCGAAGCTTTGGGCAGGGCGTGAATGTCAGAGGTTTGCTCTCACGCGGCCATTACGTCCGGGGGCCCTGCGACGAGACCGGTGCAAAGAGGCGACGCTCCACACGGCTTCATTGCAGTGGTGACATTCACAGCCCGCGTCCTTGGGGAAAACTCTGCAACGCCAAGCCAAGGTAAGGCCCGGGGCAGCGGGCTGCAAAATGGGACTGTCCGAGGGACCTGCCTGTTCTGTGCATTCACGCTCCTTCTACGTACACACGGCAGGGTTTCTGCGCAAGAAGCCGTCTGCGGAAGAGATCCTGCGCAAACGCGTCCACACCTCAACGCGCATCGCAAAAGCCTTGTGCTTCTGTGCAAGAGAGTGTCCACGCTGCATGGCCGCTCTTCCGCAAGAAAGCTCTGATGGCCGTTCACAGAATGGCAGTCGGAGCACCCGTGCTTTTTCCCATGGGGGTTTCTTGCGCAAAAACCCAGAGTTGTTGACTCGAGTCCCACGACTTGAACTCGAGTCCGACTTAAGTCGCCTAGGTGGCTCGACTTGAGACTCGACTTGAGACTTGCTCATTTTGTTAAATCCACTTGGTGAAAAAATTGTCCGAAAATGCCGATAGTGACAGCTTGTACAAAAGTGACTTGACATTTTTTAAATTAAGACTTGAGACTCGACTTGGGCAGGGCTGGCTTTAGGCCGATTCGCCTGATTCCCCCGAATCAGGCCCCTCGCCCTAAAGCCAGAGAGCCCCGCGACCTAAACCCGGAAGTGTGCCGGGCGCGCTGCGGGAGGGGGCGTCAGCCCCGGAGGAGGAGCGCTGCGGCTTCTGTGCGCTGCGGGAGGGGGAGTCGGCCTGTGGGTTTGGCTGGAAGGTGGGACTCTGCCCTGTAGCTGGGGATAGGGTCATAATTCAAAATGACCTGCACAAATTGGAGAAATGGTCTGAGGTAAACAGGATGAAGTTTAATAAAGACAAATGCAAAGTGCTCCACTTAGGAAGGAACAATCCGTCTCACACATACAGAATGGGAAGCGACTGTCTGGGAAGGAGTACGGCAGAAAGGGATCTAGGGGTGATAGTGGACCACAAGCTGAATATGAGTCAGCAGTGTGATGCTGTTGCAAAGAAAGCAAACATGATTCTGGGATGCATTAACAGGTGTGCTGTGAGCAAGACACGAGAAGTCATTCTTCCGCTCTGCTCTGCGCTGGTTAGGCCTCAGTCGGAGTCTTGTGTCCAGTTCTGGGCACCACATTTCAAGAAAGATGTGGAGAAATTGGAGAGGGTCCAGAGAAGAGCAACAAGAATGATGAAAGGTCTAGAGAACATGAGCTAGGAGGGAAGGCTGAAGGAATTGGGTTTGTTTAGTTTAGAAAAGAGAAGATTGAGGGGGGACATGATAGCAATTTTTAGATATCTAAAAGGGTGCCATAAGGAGGAGGGAGAAAACTTGTTCATCTTGGCCTCTGAGGATAGAACAAGAAGCAATGGGCTTAAACTGCAGCAAGGGAGGTTTGGGTTGGACATTAGGAAAAAGTTCCTAACTGTCAGGGTAGTCAGACACTGGAATAAATTCCCCGGGGAGGTTGTGGAATCCCCATCTCTGGAGATATTGAAGAGTAGGTTAGATAAATGTCTCTCAGAGATGGTCTAGACAGTGCTGGGTCCTGCCATGGGGGCAGGGGACTGGACTCGATGACCTCTCGAGGTCCCTTCCAGTCCTAGTATTCTATGATTCTATGATTTAATGGGGGTGTGAGTTGTTTCTTTGTGTGCTGGGTTGGGTTTTTTTTTTTTTTTTGCTCAACCAAAATTTGGTTCGAATTGGGCCCCGCACTTCCTAAAGCCGGCCCTGGACTTGGGACTTGACTCAAAAGTGACTTTAGGGACTCGAGACTCGACTTGGACTTGACAATGACGACTTGAAGACAACACTGAAAACCCCTCCGGAGCGTCCACACCTGCCTTTTTGGGCAAGCGCTGTAGCGCAAAAGGGAGTCCTTCCTTGTGGGGAGAGGAATCGCTCTCCCGGCAAAAGCCCTCTGTCCTGCCGATTTACTTGGCAAAAACGCGCTTGAGGTGTGGACGCTCCGCCGGGTTTTGCGCAAAAGCCTTGCCGTGTAGACGTAGCCCTAAAGAAACGCTGCTGGGGAAAGTAGAGCTTTTAAGAAAAGACGCCTTTGGGGAGGGGCATGGGACCGGATCTGCAGACACCCTGCTCTCCTCCAGGCCCTGTTTCTACTGCGGAGAGCAGCCGGCCCTGCTGATGAATGTTTGGGTCCCAGTGCTCCGTTTTCCTCCTCTGCAGTCATGACAGGGCTGTGCTTACCCACAGGCAGCTGCGAGGGGCACCTGAAAATTTGGGGCACCCCTGAGTCTTAGTGTCCACCCACCCATCGCCTCCTCTCCCCGGTCTGTGGCTCTGCTTAGTTAAGGTCCGAGTGACAAAGCCGGCCCGAGCCGTTAGCAAACGCAGACCCTGGGAAAGCGCCGGTCCAGCGGGGAGGAAGCCACGGAACCGGCATGTGCCAACGCCAGGTCGATCCTGTCGCTTCCCGAATTGACCGTGTCCGCCAGCAGGCGCTTAGTGGAAAATCTGCTTTCAAAATGTTCCATTGGTGGGCTGCTGACAATGATAAAATTGCATCTCTCAACCCCCCACCCTGGGCTGCCAACGGGCACAGGGGTCTGTCGTGTGGCTCGATGTGTTTTAAATCCAAGGGAAATCGGGGCACGCCAGGGCTGCTGAACCACTTTCTTATTTAGTGCCAGCTTTAGGCAGTGAACACACCGTTTGAGTTTCACAAGCCTTAAAAACAATGGCGATGCACTTTAACCTATAGATCTAAGCCATGCATCCAGCGCAAAGCAAGGCGAAAGCACTTACTAACGGATCCGCTATGTACAATGAGAAAGCCTAATTCACGTACACTTCACCCGCATGCTGCCTGCAGTGCCAGGCAGGCGGGCGTGGTTCCGTCTCTTCCCACCCTTAGGAACGCCACCACTGGGCCGCCGGTGTGAAGGGCCTAATCACGTCTCGCCACATCGAGCAGGATGTGTGGGTCGGTCCTGCCCATTCCCAAGCTAGGGGGAGAGGTCCATACGCTGGAGGGCAGGAATCGGGTCCAGAGTGACCTGATCAGATTAGAGGATTCGGCCACAAGAAATCTGATGAGGTTCAACAAGGACAAGTGCCGAGTCCTGCCCTTGGGAGGGAAGAATCCCAAGCATTGTTACAGGCTGGGGGCCGACTGGCTAAGCAGCAGTTCTGCAGAAAAGGACCTGGGGGTTACAGTGGAGGAGAAGCTGGAGATGAGTCCACAGTGCGCCCTTGTAGCCAAGAAGGCTAATGGCATATCAGGGTGCATTAGGAGGAGCGTTGCCAGCAGATCTAGAGAAGTGATTATTCCCCTTTAGTCGGCTCTGGTGAGGCCACATCTGGAGTATTGTGTCCAGTTCTGGATGCCCCACTACAAAAAGGACGTGGGCGCATTGGAGAGGGTCCAGCGGAGGGCGACCAAAATGACTAGAGGGCTGGAGCACATGACCTATGAGGAGAGGCTGAGGGATTTGGGTTTGTTCAGTCTGCAGAAGCGAAGAGTGAGGCGGGATTTGAGAGCAGCCTTCAACTTCCTGAAGGGAGGTTCCAAAGAGGCTGGAGAGAGGCTGTTCACAGTAGTGACGGGTGGCAGAACAAGGAGCAATGGGCTCACGTTGCAGTGGGGGGGAGGTCTAGGTTGGATATTAGGAAAAACTATTTCCCTGGGCGAGTGGAAAGCGCTGGGCTGGGTTCCCTAGGGAGGGGCTGGAATCTCCATCCCTAGAGATGTTTCGGTCCTGGCTTGACCAAGCCCTGGCTGGGCTGATTGAGCTGGGGTTGGTCCTGCCTTGGGCAGGGGGCTGGACTTGATGACTCCTGAGGTCTCTGCCCGCCCTGGGGTTCTATGATTTCCCTCCCATCGATTGTTCTTCCTCAGCCCCATTTATAGCAAAGCGGGCCTTGGTCGTTCTAATACTATCTACCGATGGAGGACGTGTTGTGTTGGATGCGTAACATGCCCAGTGCCCTAGTTGGGGTACATCCCGCTACCCAGGATGGTACTTAAACCGACGTGCGTCGTTAACAGTTCTGTGTCTGTGTCTGTCCTTTTTGCTTATCAGAATCACGTACCAGAGCACGGCCGCTTGGCCTGTGTGTTTGCCATGGTCTCGGGTACCAGGCTTCATCTGCGTCGTTGTGCAAAACAATTCCTGACTCTCACCGCATCCCTGAACCTCAGCCTTGCCCGCGTGCCGTGGGCGCACCAGCCTTGAACCAGGCCTGGGGTGTGCTTTTAGGCAGACATGCCCGTTTATGGCCAAGGCAGAGTAGTCCAGGCTGCGCTACGGGGTGCCGGTTTCGTACTGCGCAGCAGGGCCGGATGGATGCACGAGCCAAGTAAGTTGCGGCTCAGGCCCTCGGAGAATGAGGAGCCTCCAAGCATGAACAGAACTGCCAGATTGGAGTGGCGCCCTTGCCTCAGTCCCGGGAAATGTGCAGCTCTAAAACTGGATTATTTCTGTTTTCCTTCTCCTTTCTGTTGGAATAATACACGTCTTTTGGGAATGCGCTGGGGCCTCTTCAGCGTGGCAGAGCTTTCTCGCTCCAGCCCCGTGCGGAGCGCCCCATACGTCCTAAGGAGCCGCTTGGTCCCTCGCACGGCTCGGAAGAGCTCCGTCTCGGCCCCTGCAGCTCCACGCTGGGGGAGGCCCGGTTTCAGAGTCACACTCGGCTTCGGTGTAGCACAAGGGGGGTGGGAAGGGAACGAAGCCAGGGCTGAGGAAGGGGAACCCCTTCTAGTGTGTAACCAGCGGGTCGGGGGGCTGGCTCTGTAGGCAGGCAGAAGCAGCGGTTTTCGGGGAGACGGGAGCTCTCCCGGGCCTTGGAAACGCAGGGGTGCTCTTTTCAGTGGCAGGACAATGGTGTCTTGCTGCCAATCGCGTCCTCCAGGCGTTGCGGAGAAAGCCGCACCCCCGCGAGGGGGGGTCTGACTCTGGGAAGGGGGGACAGGCGAGAGCGTGACCAGGGCAGACGGACACAACTAGGCTCACAGCTGAAGTCTTGCCACCCTAACATTACTTGATGTCGCCTCCTCTGTTCCCTGCCTCGGGGCCCTGTTGGCAGCCAGGGCGCTGGGCTGGATGAACCTTCGGGCTGACCCAATCGGGCCGTTCTGATGATCTTAACATCACAACTGCCCTGGACTTGCTTCATCCCGTTTTCTCAAGCCGCATGGGCCTGACATTGGTCGTGGATGACATGACAGAGCGGCCGATATAATAGTCCCAGAGAGGCAGCCGTGTTAGTCCAAAAAAAAAGGCGCCATGTAGCACTTTAAAGTCTCCCACGCTAGTTTATTAGGGGCTGAGCTTACCCGCTTCTTCGGACGAAAGCTCATCCCCAAATAAACTCTTTTGTTAGTCTTTAAAGAGCTACGTGGCGGCCGACATCAGAGTCAGAGAACAGAGAAGCAGCGGAGGGGAGCAGAACCCATCCGGCCACCGCGGACTCGGGCATCGAACCGAAGGCCCCAGGCAAAAGGAACTTCCCTGGTTGGAAGGCTGAGCGGGACAAGAAGCTGCGAGTGTGTAGTGACTGTACCAGGTGTGTGCGGAGGGGTCAGTGTCAGACTTAGCGCAGCGTGTTCCGGTGCGCGTGCGTTTGTCGTCTCCTCTGCTCTGCCTCTGCTCACGTACAACCAGGGACATCCTGCTGCTTGTGCTTCAGAAAATCACCTTCGTTATCTGTCACGCCCAGCATCAGTCATTCCTACCTCGGGGGGGAGCCGGAGCGCACATTCCCCCTTTCGCCGCGAAGTCATTCATTGGGGGCAGAGGGAGGCTGGGCCCTAAACTGCCCTCTCCTGGGACCTGAAGGGGTTCAGTGTCCGTGCTGCTTCTCAGAGGGTGCAGGATCTCAGCTCGGAGGAGAGCCGGGAGCTGGCCCAGCAGGACCGGGCGGTGGGGAGCCCCAGAGAGCGGGCACGCGAGTGGCAGCGCCCCAGGAAATGTCCCCGAGAGGTCTGCGGTGTCCACCCTCCGTCACAGCCTTTCCCCACTTGTTTAATGTTGTGAAGGCCAGGACTTTAACAGGGCTCCAAAAAGAGCTGGATACATTCCTGGACATTAGGTCCATCAGTGGCTATAGCCAGGATGGGTAGGGATGGTGTCCCTGGCCTGTTTGTCTGGGCGTCTGGCCTTCTGATCCTCTGAAAGACAAGAGATTATTTTATTTGATGGTTGACGTTGTGATTCAGACACGGGAACGCTGCACAATTACCATGGCGCCTGCGGAAGAGATTAAAACGTGGCTCACTAACAAGTGGACTTGAATGTGGGGAATCACCGTGGGACATGGGCGTTTTTCGAGGGGAGCCGTTCTTTGTCCTGTATTTTTCCATTATTTCGTTCAGTGACCTGAGAGAGACCAAAGACAAAGCTTTCGCATGAGCTACTCAACCTTTGGCGCCACGTTCCAAGACTCGTGGTAGATTTTCCATCCCTGGAAATGTTAAAACCCAGCCTGGATCTTTCTGAAGAGATCCGGGGCTGGTCTCCAGATGTTCTGTCGGGCTCCTGTCATGTTTGTGGGGCACTCTAAGTCTGTTGAAAGCATGGGTTGTACTGATGTGCAGCACGTTCCTGCCGGCGTTCAGCCCTTTTTGGCCTATCGGAGGCTGGTTTTGACGTGGTTTATTTTGTCTTTAAAGGTGAGGGAAGAATGAAGAACCAGACCCTGGTGGTGGAATTCATCATCTTCGGACTCTCCAGCAGCCACCACATCAACGCCGTCCTCTTCGTGGTGCTATCGCTCGTCTTCTTCTTCACGGTGGTGGGGAACGTCGCTGTGGTCACCCTCTCCTTGGTGGACCGTCGCCTCCAAACCCCCATGTATTTCTTCCTCCGGAACTTCTCCCTCTTGGAAATCTGCTTCAGCTTCGTCATCATGCCCCGGTTCCTCTACAGCCTCCTGACGGAGAGAAAATCTATTTCCCTCCCCGGCTGTTTCCTTCAGCTCTTGCTCTTCTTTCTCCTGGGCGCCTGCATATTTTTCCACGTGGGGATGATGTCCTTCGACCGCTACGTGGCCATCTGCCGCCCCTTGCATTACGGCACCATCATGAACAGCAGGGTCTGCTCCCAGTTAGTGCTGGGCTGCTGGGTGACCAGTTTTTGTATAATGTTCCCCCCGGCGTTCATGGCCGTGCTGGTGCCGTTCTGCGGCCCCAACGTCATAAACCACTTCTACTGTGACACAGCCGCCCTGCTCCAGCTGGCCTGCTCGGACACGGCACACATCGAGGTCATGCTCTTGGTTTCCACTTCCGGTCTCATTCTTGGAAATTTCAGCGTCACCATCGTTTCCTACGGCTGCATCATCACCACGATCGTGCGCATCCCTTCCGCGTCGGGCCGGAAAAAGGCCTTTTCCACCTGCTCCGCTCACCTCCTGGTGGTCGTCATCCTGTACAGTAGCTCCATCTTCCGCTACGTCCGACGAAGTCAGCGGGGCGCAGAAGAATTCGACAAATTTGTGGCCTTTTTCTTCTCCGTGGTGGCCCAGCTCTTTAACCCCTACATCTACGCCCTCCGGAACGCACAGGTCAAACAAGCGCTGAAGGACGTTTGCGTGAGGGCGTTTTCCACGTGCGCCAGGCACGCGTGAAAATCCCCACCCATTACATGAAGAGATCTTGGTTGGTCATTGAGTTCGTGCCAGGCATCCCAATGGGTCCTGAGCAGCACATTGGTGTGAATGTATCGCCCCATATCTAGATACATAAGGCCAGAACAGACTTTTAGATCATCAAGGAGCAACAGTCTCAGGTTGCAGTGGGGGAGGTCTAGGTTGGATATTAGGAAAACTCTTTCCCTAGGCAGGTGGGGAAGCACTGGGATGGGTTCCCTAGGGCGGGGGTGGAATCTCCATCCCTAGAGGTGTTTAAGCCTGACTTGACCAAGCCCTGGCTGGGATGATTGAGTCGGGGTTGGTCCTGCTTTGGGCAGGAGGTTGAACTCGAGGACTCCCGAGGTCTCTTCCAAACCTCAGCTTCTATGATTCTAAGCCTGCCCTTGAGTACAAAACAGGAGCTGGAATTCCACCCCGTTCGGTAAGCATTGACCTAGTAATTTGTGTCGGATGAAACCGTACCCTGCCGAAGGTCATCCAGTGGTGTTTGGAGGCCCTCAAGAGATGGAGCCTCTGTGGTGGTTTGCCAAAAAAGGAATGTTTGGGTTATTCTTAAATTAAAAATTGACAAAATTTAGAAAGACGACATTCCATTTGTGTTGACCTAAAGGATGTAGATTTAGCTGATTTGGGGGACAAATATTATTTGGAAAGGAAAAAAAAGTGGGAACTACATTTCAAAAATCTTGGAACAAAATGTTTCAATTTTTTATTTTATTCTTCTATTTTTTGGCCAATCTGTAGTCTCTGAAACCCGACTGATTTCACCCGTGATTTTCTTGACCGGAAATGTCATGTGTGCGGAGTGACTGCCTGCTCTGCTCTGACTCAGCCGTGCCGCTCAGTTCAGCGTGTCCGGGTTGAGCGTCCGGGCCGTGGCCCTTGCTCTGTGTTTCTCGGCCATGCGTTGTAGCTGTGTCGGTCCCGGGCTGCTAGAGGCAACGCTGGGGAGGTGATGGCATCAGCAGACCCGCTCGGGGGCGCAGTGGCGGAGGCAGGACCAAATAGCTCTGGAGGCCAGGAGCAGAGCTGGGAAGCCCCGACAGTGGCAGAGGGGCCATTGGCAGTGTGGGGAGCCCCAGAGCAGAGCCTCTGGCTAGCAGAAGAGCACTGCTCTTCCCCTGGTCCAGCCAACCTCCCGGTTCGGCACCCCCCTGATCTGAGGAAGTGGGTCTGGCCCATGAAAGCTCATCCCCTAATAAACCATCTTGTTAGTCTTTAAAGTGCTGCATCGTCCTGTCTTTTGTTTCAGCTAGACCAGACTAACATGGCTACATCTCTATCACTATTATGGTCATGCCAATTATATATGGTCCTGCCAATTTTCTTCCACAATTTGATCTGAGGAAGTGGGTCTGGCCCACGAAAGCTCATCCCCTAATAAACCATCTTGTTAGTCTTTAAAGTGCTGCATCGTCCTGTCTTTTGTTTCAGCTAGACGATATCCAGTTCTGTCGACACAGCAAGCCGCTTTGTCGGCATGAGAGTGTAGACGCAAAGGACAGTGTAGATGCAATAACGCCGTCTGGCGACAGAGCTCTGTCGACAAAAGGCGTTATTCCTCGTAGAATGAGGTGTACCGCCGTCGACAAAACTGCCGCGTTCTGTGGACATTATGTCGACAGAACGCGGCGGTAGTGTAGACGCAGGGATAGTTTTGTCGACAAAAGTCCACTTTTGTCGACAAAACCCTGTAGTGTAGACACACCCTCTGTGTGTCCCCTCCCCCGGCAGCGGCCAGGGGGAGGCGCTTCTCGCCTGGCCCCCAGATGCTTGTGGTGAGCGAGGGCTGGGGTGGTCCCCTCTCCCCCGGGGCAGCCTGGGCCCCTCAGCCCCAGCCCACCCCAGAGCAATGAGTGACATGAAGGAAGACAAAACGTGTTTGCGTTAAGGACGGGACGCGGGGTAAATCTGCTGTAGAGAACCGTGCTCGGAGCCCTTTGTTCCTCTGCGCTCTGGGAGGCAGAAGGGCATACATTCACACACCAATTTGTGCGTTGCGGGGGGGGGGGCTCATCCTCGTCCCTGCTGCAAAATGTTTCCTTTGGCCCTGACGGCGCGGAGGGGAAATCTCCCGCCCGTGGCGAGTGACTTTTGTCAGGGACGTACTGTTACGTGGCCGTGAGCGGGTTTTAAATCCTACGACTCCATTTTGAGAGGCCGGACTCCATTTTGGAAGGGAGCCCGATGACCTCAGCCAGGGGCAGAGCCGGCTCGATCCGGCTGGAACTGGATTTTCCCGCCAGGCGCCCCTGAACATTCTTTTACCTCAGGAGCCGCGCGCCGCCGGGCTGTCAATCATCGCAACTGTCGCGCCACGGGGCTGATAAAAGCCCCGCCCCCGCCGGCCCCGCTCGGCACGTCTCTGCCCCTCGCTCCAGCGGGGACCGAGCGCAGGCAGCGCGCCTCCTCCGGCGGCCCAGGCCCCTAGTGACGCAAGGGGCAGATACCCTCGCAGGATCACCCATCCCGCCGCTGGCGTCTCCCTGCTGTTCCTCCTGACGAGCTTTCTAATAGCTCGGCGGCGGACGGTCCCAGGCTTCACAGCGCACTTCACTTCCATCGACACAACAGCGGCCAGACGGGGCCAGACCAACGGTCCATCCATCCCAGTGTCCTGTCTGCCCACAGTGGCCAACGCCAGATGTCATCCATTTCCAGACAAACAGAGGCTCGGGACACCATTCCTACCCATCCTGGCCAATAGCCATTGATGTGCCCTGTTCTTTTTTGAACGCTGTTCAAGTCCTAGCCTTCACCACATCCTCTGGCAAGGAGTTCCACAGGTTGACTGTGCACCGAGTGAAGAAAAACTTCCTTGTGTTTGTTTTAAACCTGCTGCCTATTCATTTGATTTGGTGGCCCCTAGTTCTTATATTATGGGAAGAAGTCAATAACTTTTCCTTATTCACTTTCTCCACACCACTCATGATTGTATAGACCTCTGTCATATTCCCCCTTAGTCTCCTCTTTTCTAAGCTGAAAAGCCCCAGGCTTTTTAATCTCTCTTCATACTATATCGTAATGTAAACTTCCTTATGGTCTGAGGGCTGTACTATCGTCCTTTTCTTCCTTTGACCACCTGGGATATTTTGGGTCTAGGCTTCATGCCCGATGGATAGTTCCTGTACTGTGTTTTCAGGTGTTACATTTCTTAGGTGCGGGCTGTTTCTTATTGATTGTTTAATCATTTCCCCTAATTATTGTGACTTCTCCCTCAATACACGTGTTAACTGCTTTTAGTGTTTTCAATTTACACTAATTGGGTAAGATCCTTGCCAGGGATAGATCTGCTGTTGGCCAGGAGACGCGGCCTTGTCCGGCGTGAGGAGTGAGAACAATACAGCTTCTCTTCTCCGTGCTTTTTGGGACACCCTCCACTGCCTTCCACGGTCCACTGGTCCGTGGTGCTTGGGCCAGCCTAGAGGAGGGGGCTTGGTCTATCCATAACGCTCTGCGCATAATTCTCTTATGGCAGGAGTCCTTTGCCATGTGGCCGCCATGGGGTAAAAGCAGACAAAGGGCTCAGACCCAGAATGTCTCTCTCAGAAGCTGGGGTGCGCCCACCACACCGAAAGTCAGTACGTGCTGGGTGCATCCTTTCGAAAGTCCCAGTTTCCTCTCTCCCTGCCGTACCTCCCCATCTCAGAAATGGGGCTCTCTCTCGTGGGGGGTCCCCCAGTCCACTGATGTCTCTATGAAGGCCTTTAGGCACCTAATGGGATTTCCACCCCAGCACCTAAAACGCGCTGATTTCAATGGGAGGAAGATACCCAAATGCTTTCAAAAATTCCACCAACAGCCTCTAGATCTTCAACTATAAGAATCAGCCCAAAGGCCCATCCAGCCCAGCGTCCTGTCTGCCCACAGCGGCCAATGCCGGGTGCCCCAGCGGGGGAGTGAACACAACAGGGAATTATCAACTGATCCCTCTCTTCTCACCCGTTCCCAGCTTCTCACAAATAGAGGCTAGGGACGCCATCCCTACCAACAGCCATTGATGGACCTGTCCTCCATGAATTTCCTAAGTTCTTTTTTGAACTCGGTACAATTCCTGGCCTTCACAACATCCTCTAGCAAGGAGTTCCACAGATTGACTGTGCACTGCGTGAAGAAATCACCCTTTTACTTATTTTAAACCTGCCACCTATTAATTTCATTTGGTGTCTCGAGTTCTTCTGTTATGGGAACAAGTAAATAACATTTCCTTATTTACTTTCAACACACCAGTCATGGTTTTATAGACGTCTATCAGATCCCCCTTAGTCTCCTCTTGTCTCAGGTGACACGTCCAAGTCTTATTAATCTCTCTTCATATGGCACGTGTTGCAAACCTTACTCATTTTAGTTGCCCTTTTCTGGGCTTTTTCCAGTGCTATGGTATCTCTCTGCCTTGCCCTGGCCGTGGAGAGGGGCTGTGGGAGAGGGTGCAATTCCCCACCAATCCCCTGATGTGAGTTCTAGCGACAGTAGCGTCTGTCAGAGGGGCCCCGGACTTTTCTGTATCTCTCCCGTGTCGTGCCACAAAACCAAGTCAGAGCGAACCCCCTGAGTTCCCCTGGGGCAGAGAGAAACAAAACACCGTTCTGCTCTGCCCTCCGGTTTTCGGAGGAAGGAACCAGAAGGGACGTCTCAGAAAAGTGTCAACAACGCTCCTGGTCTAATTGGTCTCCGGGGCCCTGCCAGTAACGACGGGTGGGACCAGCCGTGGCAGAAAACAGCTCGGACAAGTGGGAATTGCGAGCGCAGGGTTGGGCTGTGTGGGCAGCGATATCCCGCATGTCCCTGTGCTCTGGGGGACAGAAGGGCATAAATTCACACCCCCGGTCGGAGGATCACACCTCACCAGCTTCTGGGTGGGTGGGGTCATTGTAGCCTTGTGCTGCGGATGTCCAAGGGCCCCGGTGTCCCGGCGTACGAGTGAGAGCCCAGAGTCTGCCTGCCGGGCTGGGTGGGAGGGGGTGACACCTCCCAGGGCTGGGTGGGGAAAGAGGCAGTCCTGGGGCACGCGACCGAAATCCCCGTCTAGGATCCCAGCGCCTGCGCGCGGGCCGAGTGGGTCCCCGACTCAGTGTTTTGCAGGCCTTGTGCCAACTGCGGCGCAGGCCGATGGGTGGGGTGAATGGAGGCGCTGGCCGACAGGGCGAGCCGTACGCTAAGTGTGACGAAGCAAGGTGACGCCCGGGCACGGCCAGGCCTTAGTGCATCCCGGAGCGTGCGACGCACGTGGCACTTGCCGAGGGGTTTCCCGGTGGGCAGAGGGGTTGCCGGTGTTTGCGGGATGTGACTCTTTGATCTCGGCAGCCGCGGTCCCCCTGCGGTTCCCCTAGCAACCCTACGAAGGGACAGATTTGATGCAGGAAATTCTCCGTTTCCTTCGCCGTCCTGCCCAAAGCTCATCCCGCAGCCTAAGCCCCTTGCAAAACGCCCTCGGCCCCCCGCCCTGCAACGCCGAGCTCCCAGGCAGGTGGGGACACCTCGCACGACCCAGCCTCTCGCACGCCTGGAGAAGCACTGGTGAAAAGCCGGCCTGGAGCGGGGGGGCCGGCGGGGCGCCTGGGACGCTCTCTGGCACCGCCCGGGGGGCTCAGCGCGCTGGCTTTGTGATGCGGACACGAGCCCTCCCCCGCTGAGCGTTTGTGCCCTCCCGCCCCGTGCCGCCCCACGGTAAGTACCCGCCGCAGCAGCCTGGCTCCAGGGGGCCCCGGCAGGGACTCGGGGTTGGCTTTGGAGAAGTCTGGGTCTCGTATTCCACCTGTGAGCCCATGATAGCCTCCCTCCTGGATCCTTTCCAGCAGCAGCCCTCTAACCCCAGATTACAGGGGGGAGATGGTGGAACTTCTATTGATGCTAAAATTCGACAGGTTGCGAACGGGCCTTAATTTAGACGCTAATTACCTTCCACATTACAAAGACAGCCTCCCCGGCTTCCTAATTACCATCACCTAATAAACCATCTTGTTAGTCTTTACAGTGCTGCATAGTCCTGGCTTTTGTTTCAGCAAGACCAGACTAACAGGGCTACATCTCTATCACTATTCCCCACCTTCTGATATTCGTAGTAACTCCAGATTAGCCACTGAATTGGCTCCTTCCTTGTCTCGTCCTCGTCCCCTCGCCCTGCCTTCTCTTCTAAGTAGCTGATTTGTTTACTTCTTCATTGTATCCCTCTGTCATTCCACTAAGAACATAAGAGTGGCCAGACGGGGTCAGACCAAAGGTCCATCCAGCGCAGTGCCCTGTCTGCCGACAGTGGCCAATGCCAGGTGTCCCAGAGGGAGTGAATCGAACAGAGACAAGCCATCTCTTTCCTGCCATCCATCTCCACCCTCTGACAAACAGAGGCTAGGGACACCATTCCTTACCCATACTGGCTAATGGCCATTAATGGACTTAACCTCCATGAATTTATCTTTAAACTTTAGCTTCTCTTTAAACTCTGTTATAGTCCTAGCCTTCACAGCCTCCTCTGGCAAGGAGTTCCACAAGTTGACTATGTGCTGTGTGAAGAAGAACTTTCCCTTATTAGTTTTAAACCTGCTACCCATTAATTTCATTTGGTGTCCTCTAGTTCTTCTATTATGGGAACTAATGAATAACTTTTCTTTATTCACCCTCTCCACACCACTCATGATTTTATAGACCTCTATCATATCCCCCCCCTCAGTCTCCTCTTTTCCAAACTGAAAAGTCCCAGTCGCTTTAGCCTCTCCTCATATGGGACCCGTTCCAAACCCCTAATCATTTTAGTTGCCCTTTTCTGAACCCTTTCCAAGGCCAAAATATCTTTTTTGAGGTGAGGAGACCACATCTGTACACAGTATTCAAGATGTGGGCGTCCCATAGTTTTATACAGGGGCAGAAAGATATTCTGGGGTCTTATTTTCTATCCCTTTCTTAATAATTCCTAGCATCCTATTTGCTTTTTTGACCGCCACTGCACACTGTGTGGATATTTTCAGAGAACTGTCCACGATGACTCCAAGATCTCTTTCCTGATTTGTCATAGCCAAATTAGCTCCCATCATACTGTACGTATAGTTGGGGTTATTTTTTCCAACGTGCATTACTTTACACTTATCCACATTAAACTTCATTTGCCATTTTGTTGCCCAATCACTCAGTTTGGCGAAATCTTTTTGAAGTTCTTCACAGTCTGCTTCTGTCTTGACTATCTTGAGGTTACGTTCCACGGCTTCCCTGTGTATTTGGTTTGTTGAATTGGCCCTAACCAACACAGTGACTCTGAGACTCATTCATGAGCGTCGGGGCAGGTTGAAGTCTTCTCCACAGTTTGGAGAAGTAATTTTCATTCTCCCTTCCCCAGCAGTTGCTCGTCATTTGTCGTAAAGCCCGTGTCCGTCAGGCACTGGATTACCCCCGAGGGGACAAACTGTGTTTAGTGACAGATCGTCCCTCCGGACAGCCCGTCCCTGCTTTCCCCGATTCGGTGTTTGACACGTGTTTCTATTTGTTTCCTTGAAAGGCAAGCGGAAAATGAGGAACCAGACCCCAGTGGTAGAATTCATCATCTTGGGCCTCTCCGACAGCCCCCGCCTGAACCTCATCCTCTTTGTGGTCCTCTTGCACACTTTCCTGCTGACCGTCATGGGCAACGTCATTATTGTCACCCTGACCCTGAAGGACCATCGCCTCCACACCCCCATGTACTTCTTCCTCCGGAACTTCGCCGTCTTAGAAATCTGCTTCACCTTGGCCATCGTCCCCCGGCTGCTCCACGGCCTCCTGACGGAGAGAAACGCTGTGACCCTCCCTGGCTGCTTCCTCCAGCTCTTCTTGGTCCACTACGTGGGGCCCTGTATGGTTTTCCACGGGTCCGTCATGTCGTTAGACCGTTACGTGGCCATCTGCCACCCCCTGCGTTACGGCACCCTCATGAGCAGCAGGGCCTGCTCCCAGTTAGTGCTGGGCTGCTGGGTGGTGAGTTTTCTGATCAATGGTCCTCCAACATTTCTGGTCACGCTCTTACCCTTCTGTGGCCCCAACGTCATTAACCACTTCTACTGCGACTCAGCCGCCCTGCTCCAGCTGGCCTGCTCGGACACAGGGCACATTGAGGTGATGGTTTTGGTTTCCTCAACACTTATCTTGCTCGGTTCTTTAACGGTCAACGTCATCTGCTACATCCATATCATCTCCACGATCCTGCGCATCCCCTCCACCACGGGCCAGAAGAAGGCCTTTTCCACCTGCTCCGCTCACCTCCTGGTGGTGGTGATTTTGTACGGGAGCTCCATCTTCCGCTACATCCGACCCGGCCAGCGCGGCGTGCAGGACTTTGACAAAGTATTGTCCCTTCTGTACTGTGTGGTCATCCCGCTACTTAACCCCTACATCTACGCACTCAGGAATGAACAAATCAAAGCGTCCCTAAAGGATGCCTGTTTGAGAGCATTTTCTGCATGTCTCAGGCTCCCCTGAAAATCCCACACCCCAATGTCAGTGGACAGACGTGGACTTGGACAGTCAATGACGTCATGACTGGAATCCCAATGGCCTTGGTGGGTAAAGGAGCCATAGACAAGGATGAGTTTACTCTCCAGCGTCATAGATGGTAAGGCCAGATGTGCAAGAGCTCCTGGCATCACAGGCGTCAGAATTTCATCCAGTTAATTTTGCTTTCAACCTCGTAATTCCTGTCCATTGAAAGCCTGTCTCCCAGAAGGGCTTCCCGACTCGGTTGGAAGACTTCCAGAGCTGGAGAATTCAGCCTGCTTGCAGATTTGAGTTATTCTTGCTGAAATGAAAGAAAAACCCACATTTAGGCAGAGACAAACTAAAAATCACACGATTCATGTACGGCCAAATGATTGAATATCTAGGTAACTTCTGAGAGAAAATATCACGTGCAAAGAAAAATAGAAAATATTTTTTCAAATCTGTGGAAATAAAATGTTTGGAGTTTTCCATATTGCTTTCCTCTTCTCCTTTTTAACCAAAGCTGTTTTCCGATTTCACTCCAAATACTTCGACTTGACCTAGAAGGTCAATTTTTTTATGTTCCAGAATAAAGAACCAATAACGAGGCTTTGTTTCCATGACTCATTATTAGTCGCAGTGCTTTGCTTGCAACTCTTAGGGTATGTCTACACTACAGTGCTATTTCAAATTAACTTAATTCGAAAGTTAATTTGATAGTTAATTTGAATTAACTTAATTCGAAATAGTTAATTTGAATTAAGCTAATTCGAAATAACGCATCTAGACACAAAAACTATTTCGAAATAGCGCGTCCACACTGAGTGGACCCTGAACCAAAGTTAAGGCTGGCCAGAACCAGTGCCGGCAGGGCATCAGGTTAGGACTTAGTGTGTGGGGCTGCTGCCTGAGGCTAGCCAAGGGCTGTGCTTAAAGGGACCCGACCCCCACCCCGGACAGACAGTTCTCAGGGTTCCCCGCTTGCTTGTCTACCTCGATGAGGGACAGCAAAGCAGTCCTGTCTTGGAGTGCCCTGAGTGCCCGCACTCGGGACACCACAGCACTCAGCCACAAAGAGCCAGAGCTACCCCTGGGCATGCCAGTGCATCTCGTGGGGTCGTTGCCATCAACCCGGCTGCACTTGCTGCTGGCTGCCATCCGGAGGGTCCATCAGGGGGCTGTCAGGATCCAGGAGGCCCTGAGGGAGAGTGTCCACCCCGAGGAGCCCTCAGAGCCTCCCTGGTCCTCCCCACCGGGGGCTCGTGCCCCATTCCTCCCTCACGCCCTTCCACTTACCCCTCCCTAGCCCCCCTTCCTGATGTCAAACAAAAGACACGTATGTTCAAAAATAGAAACTGGGTTTATTGAACAAAACTGGGGGGGGATGAACCTCTGGGGAGATTGGGAAAAGGAGGTGGGAGAGGGGAAGAGAGAGGGTGGAAGAGGGGAGAGGGAAACCTGGGAGCAGGGAGCTGGAAGGGGGAAGCCAGGGGAAGAAGGGAGAGGAGAAGCTCAGGGCTCAGGGTTGGGGGTCTCGCTGGACCAATTTGACTTTCATGCTAACCTGCTCCTGGGTTCGCATGTGGCCTTTGGTGGCCAGGCTGGCAGCTAGCCTGCCATAGACGGCCGCATTCCTCCTTCTAGGGCTGAGATCATGGACGTTGGGGGCATCCCCCCAAACCTGAATAAGGTCCATGATCTCCACCCTGGACCAGGAAGGCGCCCGCCTTCTCCAGCCCCGGTCAGGCTCCTGGGAGCTGGCAGACTGCTCCTGGGGAGCGGTGCAGGGCTGGCTGCCAGTGGCTTGCTGGCTCATGTTTTGGGGCCACTAGGTCAGGGGCCCCGGTGGCCACTGCTGGCTCTCGGCTGGCAGGCTTGGCGCTGGCACAGGCACTGTGGCCAGGGTCTACCCCTTTAATGGCTCCAGGGCTGGGGGAGAGGAGAGTAAGTTTTCCTGGTTGTGCCCACAGTGGCCACCAGGGCTCCCTGGGAAGGGCTGGAGGCCCCCTATTTCGAATTCAGTGTCTACACAGCACTTAATTCGAAATAGCTATTTCGCATTTGGTGTTACTCCTCATAGAATGAGGTTTACCAAATTCGAAATAAGGGCTCCACTATTTCAAATTTATTTCAAAATAGCGGTTTGCCCGTGTAGATGCTAGTACAGTTAATTTGAAATAACTGCTGTCATTTCGTATTGACTTTGTAGTGTAGACGTACCCTTAGATACTCCGACTGAGGCGTGCCCCATTTCCACGGGGCATTAGAGAGACAAAAATAAGTGAGGAACCTGTTGAATGTGGATCTTGGAATCTAATGAATCGGGAGGGACATGGCATCCTAGAACGGGAAGGGACCTCAAATGGGCATCTAGTCCAGTGTCCTGCCCTCATGGCAGCACCAAGCACTGTCTGCACCAGTGTTTCTTAAACTGTGTTTGGTGGCACACCGGTGTGCCGCAAGGTGTGCCACGGAGAACAACAGAGTTCAAAATGGCTTCCCTTAAAGGGACAGGCGACTTTTTTTTTCTCAACAAAAAATCCGTGGTGTGCCACATAAAAAAAAATTGTTTGGTGTTCCTCAGTCTTAAAAAGTTTGAGAAACACTGGTCTGGACCATCTCTGGCAAGTGTCTGTCCAGCCTGCTCTCAAATATCTCCAGAGATGGAGATTCCACAAGGTCCCTCGGCAATTTATTCCAGTGTTTCACCACCCTGAGAGGCAGGAAGGTTTTTTTCCGACTGTCCAACCTCCACCTCTTGTGATGAGAGTCACCTAGTCTGCTGAGACACCCTGAGCTCGCTTTCCTGGCCAGCCTGGGTACCGTGCAATCCAGTGTCGGCAGGCTTGGCTCTCCAGCGTCCCCACGCACAAACACAGGGAAGGCCCGACCCGTTGTCCTCAGCCTTCCCTCACAGGTCACATTTCTAGACCTTTCTTTATTGGCTGGGCTCTTCCCAGGCTCCTTCCAGTCAGTGCACATCTTCCCGGCCTCCCTCGCCTATTTCCCATGTTCAAAGACGCGCCTTTGTGCTCCCTCCAGGAATGCTCGGTCACATCTCCTCCAGCGCCCTCCGACCCCCACCTGTCCCCCCTGTGCTGTGCTTGCTGGCAAACAAACCTGACCCCTGCGGCCGCTGTTTGGCTCGGTGTGGGGCCGCGTGCTGGAGAGAGGTCGGTCTCCGTCTGTCCTTGTGGCCCCCTCCTATCTCACCTCCCGTCTCTTTAGAGCGAGGCTACCACATGCACTTCCACTGGAAGGAAGGGACTGAGGCGCCCTGTGGGGTTTCCCCTGGGCTCCTGAAACACATGGATTTCACTTGGGTTTAGCGTCTGGACGCTCTTAAAAATTCCACTCGGGGCCTCCACACCTGGAACTACCCAGCCCTCCCTGGCTTGCCCAAAGTGAACATCAGTGGCGTCTCTAGGACGGTGACTAGGCACCTAACGGGATATTCACCCAGGCACCGAGAACGCCGTGATTACAATGGGAGGAAGATGCCCCAAATGCATTTAAAAATTCCACCAACAGCCTCTATCTCTTGAACTATAACAGCAAAAGAACGGCCAGACGGGGTCAGACCGAAGGCCCATCCAGCCCAGGGTCCGGTCTGCCCGCAGTGGCTGATGCCAGATGCCCCAGAGGGAGGGAACAGAACAGGGAACCATCAGGTGATCAATCCCCTGTCTCCCATTCCCAGCTTCTGACTAACAGAGGCCAGGGCACCGTTCCTGCCCATCCTGGTTAACATGTATTGATGGACCTCACTTCCATGAATCTATCGAGCTCTTTTTTGAATTCTGTCAAAGTCCTGGCCTTCACCCCACCCTCTGGCGAGGAGTTCCACAGGTTGACTGTGTGCTGCCCGAAGAAAAACCGCCTTTTGTTTGTTTTCAACCTGCTGCCAATTAATTTCATTGGGTGACCCCTAATTCCTGAGTAATGGGAACAAGCAAATAGCTTCTCCTTATTCACGTTCCCCACAGCAGCCATGCTTCTGTAGCCCTCGATCCTGCCCCCCATTAGGCTCCTCTTTCCTCAGCGGAGACGTCCCCGTCGTAGCAATCTCTCTGTGTGTGTAAGCAGGGTGGGAATCCAGGCTTCCAGCGCAGCCAGCGGGCATGGGAAAGGGATCCTGGGTGTGCTCGTGTGAGCCCAGTTCAGCAGGCCAATGGATGGTCAATGCTCAGAACCGTGTTTCGCCTGTTGTCACTAACTTGGCTGCTGTGGGATGTGGGGGAGCCGGGCCTGGCCTGGAGTGACTGGGCCACCACAGAGGCTGGTGCCGGATGTCAGATGAGGCCGCTGGAGCATCCTGGTGAGGGGCCGGTTGACGGGGGAGTGACCCCTCAGAAGGGGCACCGGGCAGGAGGCTCCATCACACGGGGTCCCAAGCCATGTTCACCCAAAATGCAGGGACTGTGATATCCAAGCGCAGGTGTAACTGCCACCGGGCAAATTTGAACCTGGGATCTCTGGGGCGGAGTATAGGAGTCTCTACCCTCTGAGCTAAAAGCCGGCTGGCTCCCAGCCCATGCTGGAGAGCTCTCTTGATCTTAACTGTTGCTGTGGTCTAGGTACCACTTGCATTGCTCAGTAACCACACTAGGGTACATCTACACTAGCCCCCCTGGTTCGAAATAGGGAGGCTAATGAGGGCGATCGAAATTGCTAATGATTAGCGTATTCCCGGCCAGTCGCCATTTTGGAAACTGACTAGCCCTCATGGAATGAGGTTTAACCGTTAATTCGAACTAAGGGGTTTATCTCGGAATCGCGCTTCTCTGCCACGTGTAGACGCGGCCAGTTACTTCGGGCTAGTCAGTTTCCAAAATAGCGACCGGCCGGGAATATGCTAATCAAGTGCGGGATATTTAAATCCCGCGCTTCATTAGCAATTTCGATCGCTCTCATTAGCCTCCCCTAGTTCGAACTAGGGGTCTAGTGTAGACGTGCCCTAGGTGTGTGGGTTACACAGTGCCTGCAGGAGCGACACTCAGTGCCGAGTCTGGGCTGGACAGGCCTTTCCCTTCCAGACTCCGGTGCATGGGACTGGGCCGGAGAGAGGAGCTCTGAACCCGCGGGCTGCAGGCCCTGCCGGCGTGAGCTGTGGGACATCGCCCAGAGCTGGAATCGCTCGGCACGGCCCGGAGCCGGACCCTGCATGGAAGCGGCGGCAGGGCGGCTGGCAGGAGCCAGGGGTGCAGCGGCAGCATGTAGGCGACCCTGCCACGGGCCTGTGGGCTCTGGGCCTGCACTGACTGGAGAGAGCTGGGAGCGGGGTGTTTGTTGGGGGGGGGACTGTGCTGTTTGGGGAGGTTGGACTGAAGATCTCTGAACAAAAGACTCTGCCCTGCGGGTTTTCTGGGTCTCAGCGTGGTCCTGCGGGTGGACGCTCGATTCCTGCCCTTAAACGGCCCCTTTCTACCCCCGACTCAGCGCTTGCCAGAGGGGAGAATTGCCTCTCCAGGCGCCCAGCGGGTGGGCTGGAATTTCCCCGGCTCACTGGGTGGGGGCTCGAGCCGTTTTTAGTTCCCTTGTTGAAAGCTCCCCCTAGATACTGAACCTGGCCCTGGCTGCTCCCAGCGCTACCTGGCAGGAGGGTTACGCCTGGACCCTGCTCCCAACCCCTCTTCATTGAGTTGCCCCTTTCTGGGCTTTTTCCAGTGCTACGGTATCTCTCTGCCTTGCCCTGGCCGTGGAGAGGGGCTGTGGGAGAGGGTGCAATTCCCCACCAATCCCCTGATGTGAGTTCTAGCAACAGTAGCGTCGGTCAGAGGGGCCCCGGACTTTTCTGTATCTCTCCCATGTCGTGCCACAAAGCCAAGTCAGAGCGAACCCCCTGAGTTCCCCTGGGGCAGGGAGAAACAAAACACCGTTCTGCTCTGCCCTCCGGTTTTCGGAGGAAGGAACCAGAAGGGACGTCTCAGAAAAGCGTCAACAACGCTCCTGGTCTAATTGGTCTCCAGGGCCCTGCCAGTAACGACGGGTGGGACCAGCCGTGGCAGAAAACAGCTCTGACAAGTAGGAATTGCAAGCGCAGGGTTGGGCTGTGTGGGCAGCGATATCCCGCATGTCCCTGTGCTCTGGGACACAGAAGGGCATAAATTCACACCCCCGGTCGGAGGATCACACCTCACCAGCTTCTGGGTGGGTGGGGTCATTGTAGCCTTGTGCTGCGGATGTCCAAGGGCCCCGGTGTCCCGGCGTAGGAGTGAGAGCCCAGAGTCTGCCTGCCGGGCTGGGTGGGAGGGGGTGACGCCTCCCAGGGCTGGGTGGGGAAAGAGGCAGTCCTGGGGCACGCGACCGAAATCCCCGTCTAGGATCCCAGCGCCTGTGCGCGGGCCGAGCGGGTCCCCGACTCAGTGTTTTGCAGGCCTTGTGCCGACTGCGGCGCAGGCCGATGGGTGGGGTGAATGGAGGTGCTGGCCGACAGGGCGAGCCGTACGCTAAGTGTGACGAAGCAAGGTGACGCCCGGGCACGGCCAGGCCTTAGTGCATCCCGGAGCGTGCGACGCACGTGGCACTTGCCGAGGGGTTTCCCGGTGGGCAGAGGGGTTGCCGGTGTTTGCGGGGTGTGATTCTTTGATCTCGGCAGCCGCGGTCCCCCTGCAGTTCCCCTAGCAGCCTCACGAAGGGACAGATTTGATGCAGGAAATTCTCCGTTTCCTTCGCCGTCCTGCCCAAAGCTCATCCCGCAGCCTAAGCCCCTTGCGAAACGCCCTCGGCCCCGCCGTGCAACGCCGAGCTCCCAGGCAGGTGGGGACACCTCGCACGACCCAGCCTCTCACACGCCTGGAGAAGCACTGGTGAAAAGCCGGCCTGGAGCGGGGGGGCCGGCGGGGCGCCTGGGACGCTCTCTGGCACTGCCCGGGGGGCTCAGCGCGCTGGCTTTGTGATGCGGACACGAGCCCTCCCCTGCTGAGCGTTTGTGCCCTCCCGCCCCGTGCCGCCCCACGGTAAGTACCCGCCGCAGCAGCCTGGCTCCAGGGGGCCCCGGCAGGGACTCGGGGTTGGCTTTGGAGACGTTTGGGTCTGATCCACGGGCCCAGCCCTGCTCTACAGAACAGCCCTGGGCCATGGGAAGGCTGTTTCCAGCTCCCCCCTCAGCCTCTCCACACTGGACGGGTCTCCTTTCTGAAACCCTTTCTCCTGTGAAAGCTCCCCAGGCGTTTTAGCAAGTTTGGGGCCCCTTCTCCCTCCTCTCCGATTCCGCCACACGGTGTTTCCAAAGGGGGGAATCCAGGACAGGACACAGCCCAGCTCCTCAAGCAGTGTCTCTCAACCTTCTTTTAGAAAGTACCCCTTTAAAAAACCAAAAGTACCCCCAGTACCTACAGTTTTCAGAAACACCATTTTTTTTTTCTACCTTTGCAACACATTTGTTTAAACTACTTAATGGTAGCCGGGCGGGCGCTGACATGTTTGGGTGTATAAAGTGCAAAAATAAGAAAGCGCTGTAAAACTTCCAACCAACATTCAGTTTTCTCCAAATTTCAATTGGGTTGACGTACGCCCCAGACTGCTTTCACGCACCGCTAAGGGTATTTGTGCCACTGGTTGAGAACCGCTGGCCTAAAGCTTCAGTCGCTAGGAAACGATGAGAAACTGAGGTAAAGCGTCTGAGTGTTGAGAACCTCGGGGGGGAGCCGAGTGGGTCTGTAACTGGAACAGCTTTATGAACAACATGTAGACTTGCCGCACCTTGGAGACGAACCAAACATGTCAATGGGACCATGAGCGTTTGTGGGCACAACCCACTTCTTCAGATGACTGGAGGCTTTAACGGTCCAGGTCCAAAATGAATAGGGGATGGGGGGAGGAGGAAAAAGAAGGGAAAAGGGGGGGGAATAGTCAATAGCAGCTGATAGAGAAGGTGCAAATTGTTCTTAAGTGCCCGTTGTTGGTTTTTAAGTCCAGGCTGTGGAAGGCAGCGTGCTAGCCAGCTACTGTCTTTATTCATACTTCTGGGATGGCCCCACACCTGTAAAGGAAGTTACGTTCCAAGGCATCCCTGTGTGTTTGCCTTGTGGAATTGGCCTCATACAGCAGGGTGACTTTGAGCCCCATTCGTGAGCGCCCAGGCAGGATAAAAGCTTTTCCGCAGTTTTGAGAAGCAATTTTCATTCTCCCTCGCCCCAGCCATTGCTCGTGGTTCAGAGAGGTTCTGTGGGGAGTGTGAGATGACGCCCGTGTCCGTCAGGCACTCGATTACCCCTGAGGGGGTCGAATTGTGTTTAGTGACAGATCGTCCCTCTGGACGGCCCGTCCCTGCTTTCCCGGATCTGGTGTTTGACACGTGTTTCTATTTGTTTTCTTGAAAGGCAAGCGGAAAATGAGGGAACCAGACCCCAGTGGTGGAATTCATCATCTTGGGCCTCTCCGACAGCCCCCGCCTGAACCTCATCCTCTTTGTGGTCCTCTTGCACACTTTCCTGCTGACCGTCATGGGCAACGTCATTATTGTCACCCTGACCCTGAAGGACCATCGCCTCCACACCCCCATGTACTTCTTCCTCCGGAACTTCGCCGTCTTAGAAATCTGCTTCACCTCGGCCATCGTCCCCCCGGCTGCTCCACGGCCTCCTGACAGAGAGAAACGCTGTGACCCTCCCTGGCTGCTTCCTCCAGCTCTTGTTGGTCTACTTCCTGGGCGCCTGTATGGTTTTCCACGGGTCCGTCATGTCGTTAGACCGTTACGTGGCCATTTGCCACCCCCTGCGTTACGGCACCCTCATGAGCAGCAGGGCCTGCTCCCAGTTAGTGCTGGGCTGCTGGGTGGTGAGTTTTCTGATCAATGTTCCCCCAACGTTTATCGTAACTCTCTTACCCTTCTGTGGCCCCAACGTCATTAACCACTTATACTGCGACACGGCCGCCCTGCTGCAGCTCTCCTGCTCGGACACGGCGCACATCGAAGTGATGGTTTTTGTTTCTACAACGCTTATCTTACTTGGTTCTTTGACTTTCAACGCCATCTGCTACATCCATATCATCTCCACTATCCTGCGCATCCCCTCCACCACGGGCCAGAAGAAGGCCTTTTCCACCTGCTCTGCTCACCTCCTGGTAGTGGTGATTTTGTACGGGAGCTCCATCTTCCGCTACGTCCGGCCCGGCCAGCGCGGCGTGCAGGACTTTGACAAAATTGCATCCCTTCTGTACTGTGTGGTCATCCCGCTACTTAACCCCTACATCTACGCGCTCAGGAACGAACAAATCAAAGCGTCCCTGAAGGATGCCTGTTTGAGAGCATTTTCGGAGCGTTTGAGGCTCTCGTGAACATCCCACACCCCAAGCTCAGTGGACTGAAGTGGACTTGGACAGTCAATGGCTCCATGCCAGGCCTCCCAATGGTCTTGGTGGGTCAAGGAGCCATAGACAAGGATGAGTTTATCTCTCCGTTTTCATAGAGTGTGAGGTCACAGGTGTAAGATCCATAATGTCAGCCCTGATGTGTTGGTATCAGCAGGTTTGGAATTTCATCCACTTTGTTTTGCTTTCAACCTTGTAATTCCTGTCCGTTGAAATCCTCTCTCCCAGACGGGCTTCCCGTCTCGGATGGAAGATTTCCAGAGCTGGAAAGTCCAACCAGCTTCCAGAGTTGAAATTTGTGGGTTATTCTTGCTCAAATGACAAAAAAATATTACAACAGTCAGGCAGGGACAAACTAAAAATCCCAACATTCAGGTTCAGCCAAACGACAGGTTTTCAATCTAAATTACGAGATAAAATATCACGTGCAAAGAAAAAACAACCATATTCTTTTCCAAAATGTAGAAATAAAATGTTTGGAATGTTTTATATTGCTTCACACGTCTCCTTTTTCACCAAAGTTGTTTTCTGATTTCACTCTAAATTCTTTGACTTGACCTGGAAGGTCAATTTTTTAATGTTACAGCATAAAGAATTCATTGGAAAGACTTCTACCGGCTCTGGTTTTAATTTCAATTGGTCTGTTTTAATGTCCTGTCAATGGGGGGTTGGGGGTTCCGACTTTTTCTCTGTTTATGGACACATCTTCTGTAAATGGGATGCACTAAATCATAGAATCATAGAATACTAGGACTGGAAGGGACCTCGAGAAGTCATCGAATCCAGTCCCCTGCCCTCATGGCAGGACCAAATACTGTCTAGACCATCCCTGATAGACATTTATCTAACCTACTCTTAAATATCTCCAGAGATGGGGATTCCACAACCTCCCTCGGCAATTTATTCCAGTGTCTGACTACCCTGACAGTTAGAAACTTTTTCCTAATGTCCAACCTGAACCTCCCTTGCTGCAGTTTAAGCCCATTGCTTCTTGTTCTATCCTCAGAGGCCAAGGGGAACAAGTTTTCTCCCTCCTCCTTATGGGTATGTCTACACTAGCCCCCTAGTTCGAACTAGGGAGGCTGATGTAGGCATTCGAAGTTGCAAATGAAGCCCAGGATTTAAATATCCCGGGCTTCATTTGCCTCTTCCCAGGCGCCGCCATTTTTAAATCCCCCTTAGTCCGAACTCCGTGCCCGTGGTTACACGCGGCACGGAGTAGGTAGTTCGAATTAGGATCTCTAATTCGAACTACCGGTACTCCTCGTGGAACGAGGAGTACCGGTAGCGGAACGAGGTGTACCGGTAGCGGAACGAGGTGTACCGGTAGCGGAACGAGGAGTACCGGTAGTTCGAATTAGAGATCCTAATTCAAACTACCTACTCCGTGCCGCGTGTAACCGCGGGCACGGAGTTCGGACTAAGGGGGATTTAAAAATGGCGGCGCCCGGGAAGAGGCAAATGAAGCCCGGGATATTTAAATCCCAGGCTTCATTTGCAATTTCGAATGCCTTCATTAGCCTCCCTAGTTCGAACTAGGGGGCTAGTATAGACATACCCTATGACACCCTTTTAGATATCTGAAAACTGCTATCATGTCCCCCCTCAGTCTTCTCTTTTCTAAACTAAACAAACCCAATTCCTTCAGCCTTCCCTCATAGGTCATGTTCTCTAGACCTTTCATCATTCTTGTTGCTCTTCTCTGGACCCTCTCCAATTTCTCCACATCCTTCTAGAAATGCGGTGCCCAGAACTGGACACAATACTCCAACTGAGGCCTAACCAGCGCAGAGTAGAGCGGAAGAATGACTTCTCGTGTCTTGCTCACAACACTCCTGTTAATGCAGCCCAGAATCATGTTTGCTTTTTTTGCAACAGCATCACACTGCTGACTCATATTCAACTTGTGGTCCACTATAACCCCTAGATCCCTTTCTGCCGTACTCCTTCCCAGACAGTCGCTTCCCATTCTGTGTGTGTGAAACTGATCGTTCCTTCCTAAGTCGAGCACTTTGCATTTGTCTTCATTAAACACGTCCCTTCAGACAGTCTGCCCCCAGCAGGGATGAAAGGCACCGCAGCACCTCCCAGAGGGGTTCTGTGGCTAAGACCCGCGCACACCCTGTTACGTTGGGTACTACATCTGTCATCCCTGGGCTTGGTCGATTGGTTTCTACCCTTCGCCTGCCAGGCCTTGTTTCTCTGCATTGTTAGTAGTCGCAGTGTCTTGCTTGTAATTTCTAGATACTCAGCCTGAGATGTGCCCTATTTCCACCAGGCATTAGAAAGACCAAAAATCAGCGAGGAACCTACTGAATGTGGCTCTTAGAAGCTAATGAACAGGGAGGTACATGGCATCACAGAACCCTAGGACTGGAAGGACCTTGAGAGGCATCGAGTCCAGTCCCCTGCCCCCACGGCAGGACCCAGCACCGTCTAGACCATCCCTGGCAGGTGTCTGTCCAACCTGCTCTTCAGTATCTCCAGGGTTGGAGATTCCCCAACCACCCCAGGCAATTTATTCCAGTGTTTAACCACCCTGACAGATAGGAAGTTTTTCCTAAAGTTCATCCTCACTGAGGGTATGTCTACACTACAGCACTAATTCGAACTAACTTAGTTAATTCGAATTAAGCTAATTCGAATTAGTGCATCTAGACCTAAAAACTAATTCAAATTAGCGTTTTGCTAATTCGAACTAGCATGTCCACATTGAGTGGACCCTGAACCGAAGTTAAGGCTGGCCGGAACCAGTGCCGGCAGGGCATCAGGTTAGGACTTAGAGTGTGGAGCTGCTGCCTCAGGCTAGCCGAGGGCTGTGCTTAAAGGGACCCGACCCCCACCCCGGACAGACAGTTCTCAGGGTTCCCCGCTTGCTTGTCTAACTCGATGAGGGACAGCAAAGCAGTCCTGTCTTGGAGTGCCCTGAGTGCCCTCACTCGGCACATCACAGCACTCGGCCATCAGCCCAGCTGCACTTGCCACAGGCTGCCATCCGGGGTCAATCGGGGGGCTGTCAGGATCCAGGAGGCCTTGCAGGAGAGCTTCCACCCCGAGGAGCCTGCAGAGCCACCCCAGTCCTCCCCATCGGGGGCTCGTGCCCCATTCCTCCCTCACCTCCTTCCACTTACACCTCCCTAGCCCCCCTTCCTGATGTAAAAAATAAAGGACACGTGTTCAAAAATAGAAACTCTCTTTATTTAACAAAACTGGGGGGCGGGGATTAACCTCTGGGGAGACTGGGAAAAGGAGGTGGGAGAGGGGAAGAGAGAGGGTGGGAGAGGGCAGGTGGAAATCTTGGAGGAGGGAGCTGGAAGGGGGAAGCCAGGGGAAGAAGGAGGAGGGGAAGTATAAAACTATGGTACGACATATCTTCAGTGCTGTGTACAGATGTGGTCTCCTCACCTCAAAAAAGATATTTTGGCCTTGGAAAGGGTTCAGAAAAGGGCAACTAAAATGATCAGGGGTTTGGAACGGGTCCCATATGAGGAGAGGTTAAAGCGACTGGGACTTTTCAGCTTAGAAAAGAGGAGACTGAGGGGGGATATGATAGAGGTCTATAAAAGCATGAGTGGTGTGGAGAGGGTGCATAAAGAAAAGTTCTTCATTAGTTCCCATAATAGAAGAACTAGAGGACACCAAATGAAATGAATGGAGAGCAGGTTTAAAACTAATAAGCGAAAGTTCTTCTTCACACAGCACATAGTCAACCTGTGGAACTCCTTGCCACAGGAGGCTGTGAAGGCTAGGACTATAACAGCGTTTAAAGAGAAGTTAGATAAATTCATGAAGGTTGGGTCCATGGAGTGCTATTAGCCAGGGGGTAGGAACGGTGTCCCTGGCCTCTGTTTGTGGAAGGCTGGAGATGGATGGCACGAAACAAATTGCTTGGTCGTTGTCTTCGGTCCATCCCCTCTGGGGTACCTGGTGCTGGCCACTGTCGGCAGACAGGACACTGGGCTAGATGGACCTTTGGTCTGACCCAGTACGGCCGTTCTTACGTTCTTATGTTCTAAGCTCAGGGCTCAGGGTCGGGGGGTCTCACTGGACCAACTTGATTTTCATGCAAACCTGCTCCTGGGTTCACATGTGGCCTTTGGTGGCCAGGCTGGCAGCTATCCTGCCCTAGACGGCTGCATTCCTGTGCCTAGTGCAGAGGTCGTGGACGTTGGAGGCCTCCCCCCCCAAACCTCGATGAGGTCCACGATCTCCGCACTAGACCAGGCGGGTGCCCGCCTCTTGCAGCCCCGGGCAGGCTCCTGGGAGCCGCCAGCCTGGTCCCGGGAAGAGGCGGAGGGCTGGGTGGCAGCGGGTGGCTGGCTCATGCCGTGCCAGGTGCAGGGTCTGCTGGCTGGGTGCTGGCAGGCTTGCAACTGGCACAAGCACCGTAGCCAGACCGTGGCCCTTTAAGGGCTCCGGGGCCGGGAGGGGGGCAGAAGAGTTTCCCTGGTTTGGCCCAGAGTGGCCACCAGGGCATGCTGGGAAGGGCTAGCCTCCAACTAATTCGAATTAAGTGGCTACACAGCCCTTAATTCAAACTACTTAATTCGAACTAGGCGTTAGTCCTCGTAGAATGAGGTTTACCTAGTTCGAATTAAGCGCTCCGCTAGTTCGAATTAAGTTCGAACTAGCGGTTTGTATGTGTAGCGCCTGTGAAAGTTAATTCGAACTAACGGCTGTTAGTTCGAATTAACGTTGTAGTGTAGACAGACCCTCCCAGACAGTCGCTTCCCATTCTGTGTGTGTGAAACTGATCGTTCCTTCCTAAGTCGAGCACTTTGCATTTGTCTTCATTAAACACGGCCCTTCAGACAGTCTGCCCCCAGCAGGGATGAAAGGCACCGCAGCACCTCCCAGAGGGGTTCTGTGGCTAAGACCCGCGCACACCCTGTTACGTTGGGTACTACATCTGTCATCCCTGGGCTTGGTCGATTGGTTTCTACCCTTCGCCTGCCAGGCCTTGTTTCTCTGCATTGTTAGTAGTCGCAGTGTCTTGCTTGTAATTTCTAGATACTCAGCCTGAGATGTGCCCTATTTCCACCAGGCATTAGAAAGACCAAAAATCAGCGAGGAACCTACTGAATGTGGCTCTTAGAAGCTAATGAACAGGGAGGTACATGGCATCACAGAACCCTAGGACTGGAAGGACCTTGAGAGGCATCGAGTCCAGTCCCCTGCCCCCACGGCAGGACCCAGCACCGTCTAGACCATTCTGACAGGTGTCCGTCCAACCTGCTCTTCAATATCTCCAGGGATGGAGTTTCCACAACCTCCCTCGGCCACTTATCCCAGTGTTTCACCACCCTGACAGGCAGGAAGTTTTTCCTAAAGTCCATCCTCACTGACCTCCACCAAGCTCCCCTTTCCTGTGATTTCTGAGAAATAAACTTGAAACCGTCCGGCCACTCTTTGGCTCAGTGTGGGGCAGCGTGCCGGAGGGTGGTCTATCTCCTTCTTTCCTTAAGGGCCCCTCTTCTTTCACCTCCCGTCTCTTCAGAGCGGGGCTACCAAATGCATTTCCGCTGGAAGGAAGGGACTGTGGGGTTTGCCCCTGGGCTCCTAAAACACATGGATTTCACTTGGATTTAGCGTCTGGATGCTTTTAGAAATTCCACTCGGGGCCTCTACACCTGGAACCACCCGGCCCTCCCCGGCTTGCCCGAAGTCGTGCAGAGGGGCTGTGACAGTGCGAAATCACCACCGATTTACTGACCACAGCGGCCTGCCTGTGCGGTATCGTTTCTGTCCCTGGCTGTGCAGACACGTGAGAGGGGAAATGGTGACTCAATGGTGAGAAGAGACGGGAGAGTGTGACCAAAGCCTTTGGCTTCCCCATGGGGAGGAACGAAACATCACATGGTCCTGATGCCTCCAATGTCCAGAAGAAGGGAGTTCTCAGAAACTTGTGCGCAAAGTTGTGTCTCTAATTAATCTCCGGGGCCCACGCCAGCAACTCCAGGGAACACCAGAGACCACCCCTGGAACCACTGTGAATTGGAGAAGGAGGGTGAAGTTCTGTAGACGACCTGAGTGTTTCCCTGTTTCTGGTCAGGAGAAAGGCATAAATAGACTGAGCTAAATTGGGGAATCTCAGCTCAGCAGCTGCTGGGCTTGTGTGATCATTTTGGCTCTTGTTCTGTGGATTCCTAAGGTCTCTGTTATCGCCCGTTGTGGGTGAAAACACCCGGGCTGTGACTGCAGAGCTGCGATTTTTGGCGTGATAATACTTTGAAGGGCTCAGTAGGTCATTTTACCCTTTTTTTTGTGGCATGAGATTGAAACCCTCATGCAGGATCCCCGTTCCATTGCGCTAGGCAAAGCAGATGTCTGCCCCCAACATTTTCCAGCTTCCTGTGAAATGAATGACAAATACTTGCTATGATATAAAGAGCAGTTTGTAGACTGGGAGTGCAATTTAAGAACCTTATGATCAGTGTGGTAAATGGAGGTAAGGCACAACGGCTCCTGTTCTGTAGCGTCGCATTGATAACATGGTATTGTGGCACTTGATGATGGTCAACGGCTTTGGAGAGTTGTAGAGGGTATGAATCTTTGAGGTTTGCTTTCACCTTAGGAGAACATAATGTGACCGCCATTCTGCTAGCACAGTGCTTCTCAACCTTTTTTTATAGAGTACCCCTTTAAAAAAATGTATAAGTACCCCCAGTACCTACAGTTTTCAGACACACAAAAATATTTTCTACCGTTGCAACACATTTGTTTAAACTACTTAATCGTAGCTGGGAGGGCGATGAAATTTTGGGGTGTAAAAAGTACAAAAATAATAAAACGTTGTAAAACTTAAAACAAAAATTCAGTTTTTTTCCAAATTTCAGTTGTGCTGCCATCCCCCCAAGACTTCTCTCGAGTACTCCCTAAGGGTACTCATACCACTGGTTGAGAAACTCTGCTCTAGGCAACTCCATTGTGGAATATATTTAATGGGGGCAATTCTAGAATTCTTTTGTTGTCTTGGTCCTGTGGTTTCCCGGAGCCCAAACCCATAGTAAAATAGCCCAACACCTGTCCGTGTAAACCCGAGCGAATAGCTGGTTTTGCTCATTGCAAAATGGGAACCTCTGAGCATTAAAGGCCTTCAAACTTCTGGGCACAATAGAGTTGGAAAAGAAGAGCGATCAGAAGAGGGAGGGCTCGGAGGGGTGCCTGTTTTGAGAAAAGCCAGCGTGCTTCTCCCAGTTGGGTTTGTGATGAGAAGGAAAATGTATGCTGTTGAAGGGAACAATGTGGAAAAGTTCTGGCTGCTTGTATGTTACTGACCGAATGTGACCCTGCATTGTGTGATAGATAGTGGACCGACAAACCAGTCTGATCTAGTGTAGCTGCTTGTGAAGGATGAGGCTAAAACTCATGTAACTAAGCTTATCTATGCATACTTGAGATATAGGTAGCTCCGATGATTAAGCCAATCAAAACGCTGTTACTAGCTTATGAATTGTCTATTCCATTTTGTGCATAACCATGGATATATAAGGTTGCTGTGGACATTTTGAATTCGAAGTCTTCCTTAGAAACTTCCCACAGCTGTGTCCCAATAAAGGCGTTTCTCTCCTTCCAACCTCAAGTCCGGGTTTCCGTGACAGTGATGAGGCTAGAAGCCATGCACACAGATGAATCTTTATGTCCACTCGCCAGGACCCCACCCTGGTAGTACCTCTGCAAGAGCATCCGCATTTGAGCAGTGTCGAGCCAAACCTCACTTGAGAAGTTCTCTGTTGACTTTGGAGAAGTTTGGACCGTAGGGGTCCAAAAACCAGAGCGATGCAACAGATCCCTTCAAACTAGATTTCTGTTCACTACAAGGGAAGGCAGGAATCTCTGGGGAAGGGACCGACGCCAGGAACTTCTAAGCAATATGTTGCCTAATTTGTAACCAAACCAGAGCTATGTCTCTGAGCCTGCTCATCTATTCCCCTGCACGGAAGCAGAACCAAGCAACCCTTCACCCTCCCGGACAGGTAGGGGCCTAACCTGTCCTTAGAAACATCCAGAGATTCAACAGCCTCCCCTGGTAACGGACTCCAGTACAGAACTATTCTTGTAGTTGGAAAGTTCTCCTCCGAAACCAACCTAAATTACCCTTCCGGCAGACCGACCCCATGGACGTGGAGAACAATTAATCGCCGCCTTTCGCGGAACGTCCCTTACCGTCTTAGAAGACTGGTATCAGCGCTTTTCTCAAGAACAAACATGCCTTGCTTTGTAAACCGTTTCTCGGGGTATGGTTTTCTAGCCCTTTGATCCCTTCACATCCCTACCAATACTTCACTGGTTTTTAAGGATGGTGTCCAGAACAGGGCACAATACTGCTGCTGAAGCACCACCGGTGCCGAGGAAAACAGGGCCGATAACTCCTGGGGCTTAAATACAATGCTCCAGTTAGTAACCCCGCTGCGAGTTTAGCCTCTTTGCAACTGCTCCGCAGTCTCACGTCCAGTTTGTGTCCCGCTGTAACACCCAGGCCCCTCTCATCCGTACGAGCGCCTAGCCAGTTCCTCCTCACTGTCTAGCTCTTCTCTGGTACTTTTCTTCCTCGCTGCGCCTTTCCCTTTGTTGCCTTCCATGTTGGTGATTTCAGACCAATTCTCCAGTTTGTCAAGGTTGTTCTGATGTCTCGATCCCGCCCGCCAAAGTGCTAGGAGCGTCTTCCAGCTTGGAGCCGCCTGCAGATTTTGTAAGCACCATCTCCAATCAATTATCCATATCGCGAATGAAAACACTGAGCTGTGCTGGACTCAGGAGAGACCCTTACAGGAGCCCACTCGGTACCTAGACTTGGAGTTCAGGCCTTTCCTCGGTTTTGCACCCACCGGCTAGCAATGCGATCCACACCACCTTCCCCTGCTTTGCTTATGGGAAATCTAAATGCTGAAATCAAGATGCAGCATTTCTACAGCTTCTCAAGTCTCCCCCAGACCCTGAACCATGTCCAGGAAGGAAGTAGGGTTGGTTTAGAACGTCTTGTTCACAAGAAATCCATGTTCTCTGTGATCTAAAACTCTGTTCTACTCTAGTTCTTGCAACATGATTGTTTAAACAATTTGTTCCAGTGTCTTTCGGGGTTGAAAAGTTAGGCTGTCTGGTCTATAACTCCACAGTCCCTCTGTTTCCCTTTTTTAAAGACACGGTCCATTTCTTTTCATTTGATATTTGCTTTTAAGATTAGGAAACTGGACTGAAACTCAATTAACAAGGCCCAGATTGATTGGATTAAAAAGCGGGTACGGAAGGGTATTACAGGTCTCCAATGGGGTTTGTATATGGGAGTCACTATTGAGCGTGTGTGTTTTGAGCAAGACCTCAAAGGGTTTGATTCTTGGTCCAGTATGTTTGAACCTTTTTTTATCAATGACCTGGAAGAAAACAAACAACCAAAACTTTCACAGTGCGGGTACTGAATCACTGCAGCAACTTTCCAAGCCTTGTGATGGACGTGGCATCCCTGGAAATTTAAAATTGAAGTTTTGGATTTGTTAGAAGGTACACTCCTGTTCTAACAGCAGTTAATTCGGGGGCGTTCCTTCCGGAGCTCAGAACAGACGTTCACACTTGTGATTTCTGGCCTTAGAATCAATGACAAAATGTGGCCAAACTTAGAGAAATTTTCCTTGTTCCTCTCCAGTTTTCTCTCTCTCTCCCCCTCTCCAATTATCAATCATTCTCCTGTGCTTCTGGGATCTTGCACTTCTTTCTAGTTTCTCTGTGAAGCTTTTTGCATCCATTAGCCAGGTGCATGAGTCAGCGCCCATTGAAGCGTTTTGTTGTGTTGTTGACAGTGTTCTGTCCCTATTGTCCTACCACCCTTGGCATTGATGGGCTTGTATTTTCGTTTTTTAAAGGTGTGAGAAGAATGAAGAACCAGACCTCCGTGGTGGAATTCATCCTCTTGGGATTCTCCAGCAACCACCGCGTCAGCATCATCCTCTTCGTGGTGCTATCGCTCGTCTTCTTCCTCACGGTGGCGGGGAACGTCGCTGTGGTCACCCTCTCCTTGGTGGACCATCGCCTCCAAACGCCCATGTATTTCTTCCTCCGGAACTTCTCCCTCTTGGAAATCTGCTTCAGCTTCGTCATCATGCCCCGGTTCCTCTACAGCCTCCTGACGGAGAGAAAATCTATTTCCCTCCCCGGCTGTTTCCTTCAGCTCTTGCTCTTCTTTCTCCTGGGCGCCTGCATATTTTTCCACATGGGGATGATGTCCTTCGACCGCTACGTGGCCATCTGCCGCCCCTTGCATTACGGCACCATCATGAGCAGCAGGGTCTGCTCCCAGTTAGTGCTGGGCTGCTGGGTGATGAGTTTTCTCTTAGTGTTTCCCCCAACCTGTATGGTTGTGCTGGTGCCATTCTGCGGCCCCAACGTCATAAACCACTTCTACTGTGACACGGCCGCCCTGCTCCAGCTGGCCTGCACAGACACGGGCCACATCGAGGTCATGATCTTGGTTTCAGCAACTGTCATCTTGCTCGGCACGTTAACGGTCACCTTCGTTTCCTACGGTTGCATCATCACGACTATCCTGCGCATCCCCTCCACCACGGGCCGGAAGAAGGCCTTTTCCACCTGCTCTGCCCACCTCCTGGTGGTGGTGATTTTGTACGGGGAGCTCCATCTTCCGCTACGTCCGGCCCGGCCAGCGGGGCACATGGGACTTTGACAAGGTTGTGTCCTTTCTGTACTCCGTGGTGGCCCAGCTCTTCAACCCCTACATCTACTCTCTCCGGAATGAGCAAGTCAAACAGGCTCTTAAGGACGCTTGTGGAAGAGCAATTTCAAAGGGCCGGAGGCTATCATGAAAATGGGAAACCACGACGGTGTAGGTCTAATGAGAACCTGGTTGGCCATTGACTTCATGTCTGTCTTCAGATTGGTCTAGGTGGGTCCGGAGCTCTGTATGGGGGGTGAATTCCTCTACTCATGTGTAGATTCCTACATTGTAAGCCCCACAGGGACCCTTCGGCCATCTGATAAACCCAGGGCATAGAATTCCACCCAGTGCCTTATACACCGAGACTAGTCACTTGTTTCTAATGAAATCGTATATTCCTGCAGGGTGATGAGTTTTCTCTTCATGTTTCCTCCAACTTGCATGGTTGTGCTGTTGCCCTTCTGCGGCCCCAACGTCATAAACCGCTTCTGCTGCCACACGGCCGCCCTGCTCTTGCTTTGAAGACTTCAAGAGAGAGGGAATTTTCCTCAGTACTTTGTCCCAAAATAGAAATGATTCGGTTTTTCTCGGTGAAATGAAATACTAAAGAAGATGCCATTTGCGTTGAATTAAACAACCCTACTTTACTATCTGTCTAAATGTTTTAGAGAAGAGAACTTTGGAAAAGTGAAAACTTCTCGGTTTTTTGTTTTGGTTTTGGTTTTGCTTTTTGCTTTTTTTTTGTTTTAAGCTGTCGGAATCAGTGTTTTGCATTTTTCCAAAAGATCAGTTTCCATTTTGGGGGTCAAATCTGGTCTTCGAATTCTCGCAGAATTCACAACGACTTTTAGCTGTCCCAGAACTGAAGACATTATTCATCTGAAAGAAACCCTCCCCCTGGGCCTGTTTGTAATTTCACCGTGTGTGGGTTTTTGTTGTTCTGCTTTTCTGTGCGAGGGGCACTTCCCCTGGAGAAGGGAGGCAAGAAACACTGGTCTGTAGACATTCGGTTCCGGTGGGAGACGGCTGGCTCGTTTCAGTGCTGAAAGCGGCTGCTGGGTTACCTTGTTGTGTTGGGCACCCTGCCATGGGCTGCTGGTGTGTACCAAGCACCTCTCCCGCTGGCCTTCATGCCGCGTTGCTAGTAGAGCAGGTTTTCCAGCTCAATCTGCAATCTTTGCCTTCTTCTCGCACACTTTGCACTGCACGTGTGTGACGGCGCGGCACGGTTCCCCCGATCCTGCACCCCCGCAGCAGCCAGAACAGACTCCGCCAGCCAGTCAAACAGAGAGGGGTTTATTGCTCCTCCAGGATACCGCCCAGCACAGACATGATGTGGCTACAGGAGTCAGGGCCAGGATGCCTCAGACCCTTTGGGTTAGGGGGTCCGTCCCCCCTCAGCCCTCAGCCCCCAGCTTAGTCTGTTCCTTCATGTTTCCCAGCCAGAAACTGCCTTGCTCCCAGGCCCTGCCCCCAGCCAGGTGTTCGTCTCCGCCTCCCTCCCTTTGTCTCGCCCCGGGAACAGCCTTGTCATCTGCTCAGGTTGGGACTAGGTGTCTGGGCCAATGCACATGTGGGTGAGTCAGTGGGAATCGCACCTCCCAGCGCACGGGAGCAGACACCCCCCACTACATCACAGCATGAAATAGCCAGTCAGCAGGGAGGGCTCTGGCCAAGTAGCCCTCGTCCGCCTTTATTCATGACATTATAACACGGGAACTTTTCGGGTTTCCGCTCTGATCGTGGACGGGAATCTTTTCAAGTGTCGGTCCGGGGAAATCCCGGCTTTCCTGGAATCTTCCCTGTGCAGCCCCTCCTGTTCACTAGCCCAGCGTGAGGTTATGCGGCCGGGGGCACGCCTTGTGACCCCTTACCCCACTGTGGGGGGCTGGGCCGGAGGCTGCCTGGTGCGCTCTGCGTTGTGTGTGCCCCGCAGCCCAGACCCACCAGCAACAGGCCTTCGTCTGTAAAAACCCATAGAACAAGACCCCAGTCCAGCAGTGCCTGCTGATACCCTGCTGGGGGCACAGGGGACGTCCCGGCAGGAACCAGGAAGCTCTCCACCACGCTGCAGTTTGTCACCACCACCTGTAGTTCCCAGGCCGTGGCTGGAGCTCACCAGACCGTGCCCTACACTTGCTTCCCAGCTCACGGTCAAAACGAAAGCCTGGGGAAATCTCCCCTCACCCCCGTATTCCTCCCACGGGTGCCTCTCGGCCGTTCCTCGCAGGGTGCGTCCGCCCTGCCCCGTGACTCGACACAAGGTGCGCAGTTTGAACGAGGCAAATTGTGACTCTGATGTTGATGCTATTTCCAAATAGCTTCTTCCGCCCCTCGGCGCCCACATTGGAAGTAACCCGCCATTCCCCGACAGCCCCTGCTGCGCGTGGAACGAGGGTGGGGGGACGTCGGGATAGCGAGGCCTATTCCCCCCCCCTGCTGCCCCTGGAACGAGGGTGCAAGGACAACGGGATAGCGAGGCCTATTCCCCGACGCCCCCTGCTGCACGTGGGACGAGGGTGCGGGGACGTTGGGATAGCGAGGCCTATTCCCCCCCCCCGCTGCCCGTGGAACAAGGGTGCAAGGACGATGGGATAGAGAGCCCTATTCCCCGACGCCCCCTGCTGCGCGTGGGACGAGGGTGGGGGGACGTCGGGATAGCGAGGCCTATTCCCCGACACCCTCTGCTTCGCACGGAACGAGGGTGCAGGGACGTTGGGATAGCGAGGCCTATTCCCCCCCTGCTGCCCGTGGAACGAGGGTGCAAGGACAACGGGATAGCAAGGCCTATTCCCCGACGCCCCCTGCTGCGCGTGGGACGAGGGTGCGGGGACGTCGGGATAGCGAGCCCTATTCCCCGACGCCCCCTGCTGCGCGTGGGACGAGGGTGCGGGGACGTCGGGATAGCGAGGCCTATTCCCCGACACCCCCTGCTTCGCCGCGGGCAGGGTGCAGGGACGTTGGGATAGCGAGGCCTATTCTCCCCCCCCCCCGCTGCCCGTGGAACGAGGGTGCAGGGACATTGGGATAGAGAGCCCTATTCCCCGACGCCCCCTGCTGCGCGTGGCACAAGAGTGCGGGGACGTCGGGATAGCGAGGCCTATTCCCCCCCCTGCTGCGCGTGGAACGAGGGTGGGCGGACATCGGGATAGCGAGGCCTATTCCCCCCCCTGCTGCGCGTGGAACGAGGGTGCGGGGACGTCGGGATAGCGAGGCCTATTCCCCCCCCCGCTGCGCGTGGAACGAGGGTGGGGGGACGTCGGGATAGCGAGGCCTATTCCCCCCCCTGCTGCGCGTGGAACGAGGGTGCGGGGACGTCGGGATAGCGAGGCCTATTCCCCCCCCCGCTGCGCGTGGGACGAGGGTGCGGGGACGTCGGGATAGCGAGCCCTATTCCCCGACGCCCCCTGCTGGTGGTGCTATTGTACAGTAGCGCCATCTTCCGCTACGTCCGGTCAGGCCAGCGGGGCACTCACAACTTTGACAAAGTTGCGTCCTTTCTGTTCTGTGTGGTGGTCCAGCTCTTCAACCCCTACATCTACGTTCTCCGCAACGAGCAAGTCAAAGGGGCCCTGAAGGACGCGGGTGGCAGAGCATTTTCCTTGTGCATGAGGGTCTCATGAAAACCGCAAACATGGGAGAACACAGAATAGTGATAGAGATGTAGCCGTGTTAGTCTGGTCTAGCTGAAACAAAAGACAGGACTATGCATTAGACACCACTCTCTATAGGAAACCCACTGACTCCTACAGTTCCCTACATGCCTCCAGCTCCCATCCAGCACACACCATACGATCCATCGTCTATAGCCAAGCCCTTCGATACAACCGCATGTGCTCTAATCCCACTGACAGAGACCAGAAACTTCAGGATCTCTACCAAGCATTTATAAACCTCAACTACCCACCCCGGAGAAATAAAAAAGCAAATTGAAAGAGCCAGACAAATACCCAGAAACCATCTACTTCAAGACAGACCCAAGAAAACCAACAATAGAACACCACTTGTCATCACCTATAGCCCACACAACTTAAACCCGTCCAACGCATTATCAATAAACTACAACCTATACTGGAACAGGATACTACCCTCCGAGAGGCTCTGGGAGACAGACCCTCAGTCTCCTATAGACAACCGCCTAACCTCAGGATGATTCTTACCAACAACCACAGGACATACCACACTAATACCAACCCTGGAACTTTCCCTTGCAACAAACCCCGGTGCCAGCTTTGTCCACATATTCACTCTGCTGACACCATCATTGGACCTAACCGTGCCAGTTACAAGATCAAGAACACGTATTCCTGTTCATCCAGAAATATAATTTATGCCATCGTGTGCCAACAGTGTCCGTCTGCTATGTACATTGGACAAACGTCTCAGACACTTCGCCAAAAAATCAATGCACATATGTGACGTAGTGTTGGTACCTTGCTGGTTGCTGGGCTGGGGCTGTGGGTGACCCCCACTGGTTACTGTCTGTACCACAGCCCAGCAGAGTAGCTGATGGGACAGGGAGGTAACCTGCTCTACCGGTTACCTCCCAGGGAGAGGAACAAAGGAAGGTGGAATGCCGCCCCTGGCTGGGGGGGCAGGGCTGGAAGAGAGTAGTTTTTTTTGTCTGGGAGGCAGGGGAGAAGGAGCTAGGGAGGGGGCTGGGATTGTAAGGCCCAGCCAGGCCCCATCTCAAGGGGGGCACTGAGGCCTCCTAGCCCCAGTTCCTGTAACCAGATGACATCTGTGCTGCGCTGTACCCTGGAGAAGCAATAAACTCCCTCTATTCTACTGGTTGGTGGAGTCTGTTCGTGCCATTACGGGGGTGCAGGAGTCGGGGGACCCCGAAGCGCCGTCACACTCCTCCCTGTCCCATCAGCTACTCTGCTGGGCCGTGGTACAGACAGTAACCAGCGGGGGTCACCCACAGCCCAAGCCCAGCAACCAGCAAGGTACCCACACTACGTCACAACATAAAACAGACATCAGGCTCTTTCACAGCGAGAAAACTGTTGCTTGCCATTTTACCCAGACTGACCATTCTCTCAATGACCTTAAAACATGCATAGTGCTTCAAAGAGATTTTAACTCTAGACTTCAAAGGGGAACCCTCAGAACGGTCATTCATGCTTAAATTTGACACTTTACGAATGGGCCTTAACAAAGATGCTAATTATCTCACCCATTACAAAGATAGCGTCCCCAATTATCACCCCTAATGTCATTACCTCACAGACACTAACCTTCCCCACTCATGCCCCCCCCCCGTTCCAAAATTTGATTTGTCAATTTTATATGTGTTCACTTTTTTTTTGATTGTATCACTTGGTATATATGGTCGTGCCAATTTTCTTCCACAAATTGATCTGAGGAAGTGGGTCTGGCCCACGAAACGAAAGCGCATCCCCTAATAAACCATCTTGTTAGTCTTTAAAGTGCTGCATCGTCCTGTCTCATGGGAGAACATAGTGTGATGTAGTGTCAGTACGTTGCTGGTTGCTATGCTTGGGCTGTGGGTGACCCCTACTGGCCTCTGTCTGTGAGCACTGCCCAGCGGGGGGCATCTTGAGGGCCCCCATGACAGTGACCGAACCGGTCCTACCGGTTAAGGGAAGAGATGGAACAAAGGAAGTGGGTGTTGGGGGAAGGGGCAGTTTGTCACTGGAACCATGAAGGGGACAGACTAAGGAGGGGGTTGGGAGTCTAGGGGCCCAGGGACCCCATCTCAAGGGGTCTGAGGCAGCCTGGCCCTGACTCCTGCAGCCACGTCACGTCTGTGCTGGGCTGTATCCTGGAGAAGCAATAAACCCTCTATTCTACTGGCTGGCGGAGTCTGTTCTCGCTGCTACAGGGCTGCAGGATCGGGGGGACCCCCGACGTGCCATCACACATGGTTGGTCATGGACTTCATGCCTGGCTTCCATGCCATGCCAAGGGACATGGTGGGCCATGGGGCAAATGTATCTTCCTATAACTACAATGTAAGACTAGCTGGTGCTTCTGCTGCCAACTTAAATATTCGATTTCTACCAGTTATTTTTGCATTGAACCCAATAATGTGTAGAATTATAGCCAGTCAGGCATCAAGTCTTGATTTTTTGAAGGTATTAGGAGCTGGAGAAGTCATTTGCTTGGTACTTTGTTCCAACTATCGACATTAATTAGTTGGGGTTTTTTTCTTGCTGAAATGAGAAACTGAACTGAAACATTGGGATTAAATTAACCCATCAGTTTGGCTTAAGCAAAACTAGTTACACATTGAGACAAGAGTGAATTTTTCATTTCCAAGGCACCTGGTTTCACAGGCGGTGTGGTGGGGACAGAACGCACGGGGAGTGAGTTTCTCCTAGTCTATATCAGGACACTTCTTCTGAAGGAGGGATGCTGTGTTCATCCAACGATCTTTCCGTCGTGGAGCTGCTCGTCCCATGGGGAGAGCGGGATGCAGAACTCTTTCCAGAGCCTGGCACTACCCGTGTTTGACGACGGAACGTCATGAGCCGGAGCGCTGCCTGAAAATAAATGGCCATTTAAACCCAAACAGAGAGTGTGTGCCGGACAGGGACGGGGAAAGGGAGAAAGGGAAGGGCAAGGGGAAAGAAATGGGGATGACCATGTGGGGGTGACGGTTTCCTTGGTTTTATCAGAACACTCCTACTCTCCCCGATGATATTCCAGAAACCTAGAGTCCCCACTTGCTTTTATTTCTTCGAGCCATTCTTGTACAAGAATCACAGGTCGTTTCCTCAAGCTGTTCCACTCTATTCTGTTGAATTCATGCTGTATGCTCCTGTGGCAGGTTCTCCAGGGTGCAGCCTGGACCTGAAGTACCGCTACGGCCTCCGGGGCCTGGCCCACATGGCACAGGAAGGTTGAAGTAAGACAGGCAACTCCAGCTATGTAAGGCATGTGGCTGGAGTGATGTCTCTTAAATCCCCGTCCCTTTGAGTTCGATCTAGCAGGTCTGTACTACCCCGGCTAAACCCAACCCCCGACGATCGACCGCGGCAGCGTTGATCTTCCATGTAGTGCAGACGTGCCCTGATTGACCCGCTCACGGGAAGATGCTGTGACAATCTGCAACCCTTCCCAGGTGCTACACTTACACAGCCACCCACAGTCAGGGGCACCGTCAGCTGAGTCGCAGGGATGCTTGTCCAGCCACGCATGGACTAACAACAGAGGGGTGACAGCCAAATCCCCCCAGCTCCTAAGCCTAGGAACCCAGAGCTGCATTGTTCTGCCCTGGACAGGATGCCGACCGGTGTAAGTTTATTGCCCATTCTGCACCTCCCTCAATGTGGAGAACATGCACACCCGCTCGTCTTCCTGAGCCGATTTCCCCAGCACTTCCACCCACACACACTGCTTTAGCTAAAATATCGAATAGATTTATTAACGACTGAAAGCTTTTAAGTGACTGCAGGCAGCAAGTGGACAGATCAAAATGGGTTCCCTAAGTAATAAAAGTAAAATCACACTCTGAGTTGTACAAATGAGACAGGAGTTGAATCCAGCCTTGTCTCACCCTGATACACAACCCAATCTGGTCACAGATCTTCCATACACCAGCTGGAATGTCCTTCAGCCTGGGACCCTCACAGTCTCTCAATCACCAAAGTGGTAGGAAAATATGAATAAACTGAACCTATAGTATGCAAAAGTTCTCCGCACACGCTGCTTGTGGACCATCGCAAAATGGAACGTCAGATTATGCATTATCCATAGAGTCAGTATTGTGCATGCCACACAATTAAGACTTTCCAGCCAGGTGTGGGAGTATTTCTTTATTGGTAAATCTCTGCAAACTTTGATTTCACGAATGGTCTGGTAGCACTTTATAGACTAACAAACATGTAGATGGTAACATGAGTCCGGTCATCTGAAGAAGTGGGCTGTGCCCTCGAAAGCTCATGATACCATCTACATGTTTTGTGAGTCTATAAAGTGCTACCAGACCGTTTGGGTTTTTTACGTTTATCCTGTACAGACTAACTCGGCTCCCCCCCCGAAGCTTTTGATTTCACTGTTCACATACAAACCTATGAAAAATTGTTTCCATCGGTGATAATACAAACTTTCAGATAGACAAAGTAAGAAAAAGCTGCTTGAGAAACTAGAGTTTCGGTTAAGGAATTTCTTTTGTATATTTTGACATGTAACATTAACAATTTGTGCTTTCATAGCTGTAAATGTTGATTTTTTTCATTCACTGTTCACATCACTAATAATTCTTGTCTGACTGCTGTTGCCATATGTGCCTGGAATTGTGAAAATCGAAGTTCTCAGAAACAAACAAAATGCTTGAAACTCACTATTTTGGGCAACTGTGACCATTTAAATGGATACAAATAGGAAAAATGCTCTAAAAGGTATTTTGATCTCCCCTGTTGAAATTATGTAAAAAAGGAAAGTTGAATTCTGCCAAAGCGTCCTTAGAGAGCAGGTAAAGAATAGGCTGGGATGTACAGGGGAGAGAAGCGAATGTTGAAACCTGTAGGACTTTAGAAATGGGGAGGGGGGTTTTCAGTGCAAAAGTTGTTTCTGCATGTCTAGTATTAATCTAATGAAGTCCATGGGTCTCGGTGCAAGAGCTGACCTGTGCCTTTCACAGTGATAAAAGGTGAATTAATCTAGCACGTCATAGTCACTATGACGAGTGGGAGGGGTGCTACCCCTTTTCTGGACATTCCACCAGTCAGTTAACTAAATTCCACGTAAGGGTCAAACCCAGAGGGTACTTAAGAGTCTCCAGGAAGTGTTGGAAGGGAGCCAGGAGAGCCAATGAAAAGAGAGTGTGAGTTTTTCAAAAAGCAATTTTTGTGTGATGAGAGCAAGAGCTGGGAGAGCGGAGGTAAGCCAGGAATCAGGAATGGCTTGCCAGTCATATCCATGCCTAGGAAAAGACTAACCCTTAGAACGACAGAGATGTGAGTAGAGCAGGGATTGTTTAGTTAAACACGGTCAGGTGATTGTCTTTAATTTTGGGTTTCTGGAACTCCTCTATGTGAGCCTAGGCAACTAACGTTTAAACTGACTCCCAGGGATGCAAGTCTCTGTGTTTCTTTGGGGTTTTAAATCGACCTTTACTTCAATTGGTTTGTAACATGTAGCAACCAAGTAATGCTTTACCAAGTATGTCTTCTTTGTTGTGTTAGTAAAATCACCTTTTAAAGACTATGATCTGACGTCTGTGTCCTAGAGGGCAGGAGGTTCTGTGTGCACACGCCTGAGACTGATGGAAACCTGTGTCCAGTCCTGATGTTCCTCAATCCACACGGATGCTGATAAATCAGGGAAAATTCTCAGAAAAAACATGGGAATTATTGATGGAAACTGAAAACCTGCCTTCTGGTGATGAACGTAGAGCGGGTGACCCCTGTAGAACTATTCCACAAGGCGGAGATTGTCAAAGTCCTCGGCAAAGTCTGGCCAGCCCACTTCTTTACTTATGGTCCAGACTGAGTGCCCCGGCCACACATCAATGTGCCGTTGTCAGACCCCCTCCCAGTTTTCTCAGACCTGCTTTCACCTCCTTGTTGCGCAGTGTGTAGAGACGGCCGGGTTCAGCATGGGCGTCACCACGTTGCCAAACACATCCAGCGGGGTCACCAGCACTTCGCTCAGCTGGGGCTGGGTGTAGATCAGGGCGCAGGGCCCGAAGAACAGGGTCACCACGGCCAGATGGGAGGCGCAAGTGGAGGCCGCTTTGCGCCGCCCTTCGCCCGCGTTCATCTTGAGGATGCAGTAGGCGATCCTGACGTAGGACACAAGGATGAGGGAGAAGCAAGTCATGGGCACCACCCCGATGTTGGTGAAACTCACCGTCTCCCAAGATGTACGTGTCCGCACAGGCCAACTTGGCCACGGGGAAGATGTCGCAGAAGAAATAGTCTATCACGTTGGACCCGCAGTAGGGCAGCGTGAAGGTCAGGCTGGCGAGGATGGTGGCGTGGAAGGAGCTGCAGATCCAGGTGCTGGTGGCCAGGAGGGCGCACACCCTGCGGTTCATGATGAGCAGATAGCGCAGCGGATGGCAGATGGCCACGTACCGGTCGAAGGCCATGACGGTGCAGAGCAGGCACTCGGTGCTGCCCAGGAAGTGGTAGAAGAAGGCCTGGGCCATGCACCCGCCCAGAGAGATGACGTTGTTCTGATCCGAGAGGATGGCCAGAAATTTGGGGATGCTGACGGAAGGGATGCCAAGGTCCACGACGGCGAGGTTGCAGAGGAAGAAGTACATGGGGGTGTGCAGGCGGGAGTCCGCGAGGACAGCTGAGAGGATGACCAGGTTGCCCAGCAGGGTGCAGAGGTAGAAGGCTAAGAAGGTGAAGAAGAGGATGGTCTGGAGGCCGTCGGTGTTGGGGATCCCTCGGAGGATGAAATGAGTCACCATCGTGTGGTTGTCCAGCCCCATTTGGGCCTCATTCCTGGGGTAGGGCAGAGAAATGAAGCCAGTGAGTTACTGAATCAACCCGACACCCTACAGCTGCGATGTTCACCCTTCCCGTCACTACCCCCAGGACTCCCTTCCTCTAGAAACGGGGAATATTTCTGTCTTTATAATACCAGTTGGGGTCAGGGACTCGCTGTGCTGGCGCTGAACATGGAAAGAGAAAATGCCTGAATGTCGGAGAGTCGGGAGATGAATAGACAAAGTGACTCCTCCTATTCTGTTCTGTTCCATTCTATTCTATTCCTGTCTGGGCTGCTCAGTTGCCTTCCCTTCTCTCCTGCGCTGGTCCCGTTTCTTCCGTCATATTCTATGTAGGCCTATTTCCCACACTTCTCAGCTCAGTATTGTAGAGCCGTCTGCGTCTGGCTAACATCCGTGGGGGTTTTCTCTCTCTCACCATCTCCACAGAAATGAGGAGCCTGCTGGAAACTTGCAATTAACAGCTCAACTGGGGATTAAACTTCCGTAGGAAAGAACCCCTTCGTCAGACACACGGACAAATAAATGAGGGTCACATAAATACCACCGTACACCAGAGAGCTCGTGACCACTCTTCCTACCTACATGCCTCCTGCTTCCATGCAGGGCACATCGCATGATCCGTTGTGTATAGTCAACCCCTAAGATACAACCGCGCCTACTCCAGTCCCTCAGACAGAGACGAACACCGACATGAGCTCCATGCGTGTGACAGAGTCGTTTGTACCCACGAAAGCTTTCTCCCCAACACATCGGTCAGCCCGTGAGTTGCCGCAGGACTCCTCATCTTTGCAGCTACAGAGCAACACACCAACCCCCCGAGACCTCTCTGCAGAGGGGTGGCCGTGGGCCGTGGTTTGGGAGGGTTTTCCAGTTACATGCACCCGGGCTGCGCCGTGGGAGTCCCAGGAAGAGGGGGAGGAGGGAACATGCAAAGCGATGCATGTGGGGAGGAATTGCCCCGGATTGGGGAAATACAGGAGTGTTGGGGGCTGCACTGGGCGTGGAGAGAGAAGGAAAATGGGACAGGCACAGCCAGAGGGGCTGGAGCCAGGGCTGCTGAGAGAGACGCTAACTTGACGTGGTTCCCATCATAACCAGGGTGCGCAGTTTGGATCAGCATGTCTCAGCCGCACCCCCCACTAGAGAAATTGTTCCACCCCCTGGACGCAGCTTCTCCCATGCTCAGATGTGACCAGCATGCTGGGCTGTGTAGCAATTACACCAGAGGGGGTTTTGGGGATGACGGACACAGTGTCTGTCGGCATTTTACCACGGAAATTCCCCAGGCAGGAGGGGTAGGGCTGCAGGGCAGAGGCTGGTGGGGGGTTATGGCAGATGGGGAGGGGCAGGGATGCTGGGCAGAGGCTGGTGGGGTTATGGTGTGTGGGGAGGGGCAGGGATGCTGGGCAGAGGCTGGCGGGGGTTGTGGTGGATGGGGAGGGGCAGGGCTGCAGGACACAGGCTGGCGGGGGGTTACGGCGGATGGGAGGGGCAGGCTGCAGGGCAGAGGCTGGCGGGGGTTACGGTGGATGGGGGGCAGGGCTGCAGGGCAGAGGCTGGCGGGGGTTACGGTGGATGGGAGAGGCAGGGCTGCAGGGCAGAGGCTGGTGGGGGTTACGGCGGATGGCGAGGGGCAGGGCTGCAGGGCACAGGCTGGCGGGGGTTATGGCGGATGGGGAGGGCAGGGCTGCAGGACACAGGCTGGTGGGGGTTCTGGCGGATGGGGAGGGGCAGGGCTGCAGGGCAGAGACTGGCGGGGGGGTTACAGCGGATGGGGAGGGCAGGGCTGCAGGACACAGGCTGGCAGGGGTTACGGTGTGTGGGGAGGGGCAGGGCTGCAGGGCAGAGGCTGGCGGGGGTTACGGCGGATGGGGGGCAGGGCTGCAGGGCAGAGGCTGGCGGGGGTTACGGCGGATGGGGGCAGGGCTGCAGGGTAGAGGCTGGCGGGGTTATGGCGGATGGGAGGGGCAGGGCTGCAGGGCAGAGGCTGGCGGGGGTTACGGCGGATGGGGGCAGGGCTGCAGGGTAGAGGCTGGCGGGGTTATGGCGGATGGGAGGGGCAGGGCTGCAGGGCAGAGGCTGGCGGGGGTTACGGCGGATGGGGCAGGGCTGCAGGACACAGGCTGGCGGGGGTTACGGCGGATGGGGAGGGGCAGGGCTGCAGGGTAGAGGCTGGCGGGGGTTACGGCGGATGGGGGCAGGGCTGCAGGACACAGGCTGGCGGGGTTATGGTGCATGGGGAGGGGCAGGGCTGCAGGGCAGAGGCTGGCGGGGGGTTATGGTGTGTGGGGAGGGGCAGGGCTGCAGGGTAGAGGCTGGCGGGGGGTTACGACAGACAGAGGGAGGCAGATCAGTGACACAGAGACGCAGCCCAGGCCCAGGCCGGCAGGTGCTGCACAGACGGGGCTGGACGGCGGGTCGGTGGCTCTCTACAGAACACACCAGGCTGACAGGCCCTGGGGGCGGCAGGGCTGGGGCCAGAGACAGGCAGAGACCGGGGGCAGGGCGAGAAGGTCGGTACTGAAGCAGGGGCCTTACACTGGCTGCGTGGGCAGAGGCGGCTCCAGCTGGCTGGGATTCTTCCCTTCTGTCCTGTCCGGGACTCCTGCGGCCCCATCCAGCGTCCTCCCCAGCCCCGCCCAGTGCCCAGGATAGGGGCCCAGCCAGGGCGCCTGGAACCAAACAGACACTTAATCTGCTCTGGCTGCTTCCCGCGTCTCACCCTGCGCTGCTGCCGAGCCCACAGCTTCCCCACTGCTTTCCGCAGCCTCCTGGCTCTGCCTGGCCCTTAAAACCCCTCCAGGCCCCTGGGGACCAGCCCCGAATCCCCACCAGGCTCCAGGCTGTGACCTCGGCCGAGCCGCCAATTAAGGGAGACTTGGCCTCATTTCGGAGACGCTCAGAGCGCCCTGGGGCCAGGCCCCCCGACAGGGCGATAAGGGCAGTGCCATGGAGCAGGAAGGGCCCGATCCCAGCGCCACTGGGGTCCGGATTCTGCTCTTGATCCCCTGCCTGACTCCTGGCAGCTCCGTGGCATTCACTGGGGCTGTTTCCTCTCTCGGCCCTGCAGCTCAGTGTCCGGGCTGTTTCCTGCTCTGGCACATCACGTGGAGAAGCTCGGGGCCCAGAAGAGACTTTAAAATACCCAGCTGCTGTCCAGGCCCGCCGATGCTGGCTGGTTCCCCATCTCCATCCAACTGCTAAAACCCTTTGGAGAGCCCAGGAAGACGCGTTTGGGAATTGCTTCCTGTGGGCTACCCTCAACCCCTTTTACCCCTCCGCTGGAGAGGGCTGTAAAACCCCTGTGAATTCCTTACTAGCTGAGCTCCCGGTCTGACGACCGTGCACACAGAGCTTCCTGCCTTCTAGCATGCAGGGTCGAGCACGTGACTGTGACTGGGTGATTTTTGCAAACTAAGGAGAGAACCACACGGGATCAAGCACGACCTGGCCGCGCCCTGTTACAGGGCCACTGAAAAAGGCAGGTCAGAAACAGAGAGATTTGCTTTGCAAGGATACAGTTTGGAGAGGTACATGGCGAGGGGATGACACGACCTCAGCAGAGACGTCCATCCAGCTCCAAAATAAAGAGAATAACCTGATTCCCTCTGACTAAACATTCCCTATTCTACTCACAGCTCTGTTGTTCCAAGGTTTAGTGCTTCCCTAGCCCTAAATGTCACTGGATCCTCCATGCCCTGCTCCCTGGCTTCACTCATGTCTGTCCCGCTCTGCTCTGGTCACACAAACGCCGGCCCAGGAGCATCACGGCTTCCCACTCAGAGCCTCACACTCTGTTTTCATTGACTCTCTGGGCCTCCTACCAACACTTCCTCCTTCCCCAGCATTCCTGGGGACTCTCCAGAGCCCACGGCCTGTGGCTTTATTCCTTGCAGGCAATATAGCTAAGTGAAGGGCTGGGATGTCCGGAAACGGGTAGCGCCCCTCCCATTCATCAGGCACATGCACTACTGGCGGGGTGGGACGTTCATGCTCCTCTGAGCTCTCCTGCCCTGGGACACCCGCCAGAGAATTCCCCCCATGGTGTGAGAGGAGGGAGCTGGGCCAGAGGTTGGCCTGGAGGCCTCTGAACACAACAGAGCTTTCTCCTGGGTTCGTGCGCCCCGCTGTTCCCTGGCCCTGCTCGGGGTCTGTGTGTGCACTGGGATGTGGTCCTCGGCGGTGGGAAGGGGGAGCAGCCCTGCTGTGCAGAGGGAGGGCACCCCCCGTCCTGTGCACCATGGCACCGCATCTTTGGAAGTCGCCTGGAGGCTCCAAGAAGAGCCTTGAATCATTTTTTACAGGACAGCAGCCCCCCACCACCTCCAGCCAGCTCCTGGTACCATTGTACAGGGGTGTGATGCAGGGGGCAGACAGTACGCTCTGTTGGGGCAGGTTGGGCATTCACTGGTTGCTGGGTTAGGGCTGTGGGCGACCCCTACTGGCCTGTGTCTGTAAGCACCGCCCAGCAGGGGGTGCCTTGAGGGCCCCCATGACAGTGACCCAACCGGTCCTACCTGTTGAGGGCAGGGACTAAACAAAGGAAGTGAGTGTTGGGGGAAGGGTCAGTTTCAGGGAAGGGAAACCATGAAGGGGACAGAGGGTTTGGAGTTTAGGGGCCCAGGCACCGCACCCCAAAGGGTCTGAGGCATCCTGGCCCTGACTCCTGTAGCCACAGCACGTCTGTGCTGGGCGGTATCCCGGAGAAGCAATAAACCCCCCTGTTCTACTGGCTGGCGGAGTCTGTTCTGGCTGCTACGGGGGTGCAGGATCAGGGGGATCCCCGACGCGCCGTCACAAGGGGGTCGCTCAGACGCAGAGTGAGACAGACCCGGCCTGTCAGAGATCACTGTCCCAGTAACCCACACGCCTGACCCCCATCCCCCCTCTTCTCACTGCCTGACCGTCTTGCTGGGCCGCCGGCGTCTCCTCTGCACGGCTGCCACGGAGACAAAGCCACAGCCACAGCGCAGAGCGGGAGGGGAGAGGGACTGGCCGACATGCGGGCTTTTCCAGCCACGACCCCATCCAGCCACTTGCTGCTGTGCCGGCACCGCCGCGCTAATAAGTCTCCAAGAGATTCCTCCAGTCGCTGTTAATTCCTGCCCCTTCCCGGTGGCACCGGAGCTGGGAGCCAGGATGCAGGGGCAGGAAGCAGACGTGATAATGAACCCTGCAGAGGCGCAATGCCCAGCCCAGCACAGCAGCCCATGGGGTGCGAGGGCCGTGGGGATTAATTAAAATGCTGATGTTGCTAACGAGTCCCCAGGCTGGGCCGTGTCGCTGCGCCAGGCTCAGGGGCGACTCTGGCTTTGCATCAGCGGAGCTCTGCGCGCCGTCCTGGCGCCTGTCAGAGCGGAAGGGCATTGGGCGAGCTCTCTCGCAGCGATCGGGGGTCTCAAGCTCTCTGGCCCACGGCCCGCCCTGTTCAATGCAAACCTTCCCCGGCCTCTCGTAGAGCCTGCCCTGCCGTGCGCTGTTCGCCTCTGCCGGCGGGACCCGCCCCGCCCTTGCTAGGATTCACACCAGGCGCGCTGCCCGCTCGCTCCGCAGGAGCCCTCCCTTGGGGGCCAGCCCGGGCCACCAGCCTCCCTCGCCCCGTCTGGGGGAGCTCTGGGCCGAAGCCGCCGGCCCCCACTGCGCACGTCAGAGCCCGGCTACGCCGCAGCTCCCCGCTGTCCATCTGCACCCCAGGGGTGACATGTCCTGCACTGGGGGGGTGACATGCCCTGCATTAGGTGGTCGACCCCCCCAATGCAGGGCATGTCCACCCCCCCACTGCAGGACATGTGAACCCCCCCAATGCAGGGCATGTCACCCCCCCAATGCAGGGCATGTGAACCCCCAATGCAGGCATGTCACCCCCACTGCAGGACATGTGAACCCCCAATGCAGGGCATGTCCACCCCCACTGCAGGACATGTGAACCCCCCAATGCAGGGCATGTCACCCCCAATGCACGACATGTCAAACCACCCCAATGCAGGGCATGTCACCCCCACTGCAGGATATGTGAACCCCCAATGCAGGGCATGTCACCCCACTGCAGGCCATGTGACCCCCAATACAGGGCATGTGAACCCCCTCAATGCAGGGCATGTGAACCCCCCCGCTGCAATGCAGGGAATGTCACCCCCCACTGCAGGCCATGTGACCCCCACAATGCAGGGCATATCACCCCCAATACAGGGCATGTGAACCCCCTCAATGCAGGGCATGTGAACCCCCCCCCCCGCAATGTAGGGCATGTCACCCCCCCAATGCAGGGCATGTGAACCTCCCCCGCTGCAATGCAGGGAATGTCACCCCCCCAATGTCCTGCATTGACATGCCCTGCATTGGGGAGGTTCACATGCCCTGCATTGGGGGGGTGACATGTCCTGCATTGGGGGGTGTGATATACCCTGCATGCGGGCAGGGGGGGCACATGCCCTACATTAGAGGGGTGACATGTCCTGCGTTGCAGGGTGTGTGTGACATGCACTGCATTGTGGGGGGTTCACATGTCCTGCATTGGGGGTTTAACATTCCCTGCATGGGGGGGGGGGGGGGTGGACATGTCCTGCATGGGGTGGTTCACATGCCCTGCATTGGGGGGGTTCACATGCCCTGCATTGGGGAGGGTGGACATGCCCTCCATTGCCAGGGGTTCACATTCCCTGCATTGGGGGGTAACATGTCCTGCATTTCGGGGGGGGTCACATGCTCTGCATTGGGGGGGGTGATATGCCCTGCATTGCGGAGGGGGTCACATGCCCTGCATTGGACGGGTGACATGTCCTGCGTTGCAGGGTGTGTGTGACATGCCCTGCATTGCCGGGGGTTCACATGGCCTGCATTGGGGGGTTCACATGCCCTGCATTGGGGGGGTGACATCTCCTGCATTGGGGGGGTTCACATGCCCTGCATTGGGAGTTCACATGCCCTACACTGGGGTTCCCATGCCCTGCATTCGGGGGTTACATGCCCTGCATTCGGGGGTGGACATGCCTTGCTTTGGGGTTCACATGTCCTTCATTGGGGTGGACATGCTCATGCTGGGGGGTGGACATGCCCTGCATTGAGGAGTTCACATGTCCTGGATTGGGGGTGAACATGTCCTGCATTGGTGGGGGGTGACATGCCCTGCATTGGAGGGGTCACATGTCCTGCATTGGGGGTTCATGCCCTGCATTGGGGAGGGTGGACATGCCCTGCACTGTGGGGGGGGGTTACATGCCCTCCATTGCCGGGGGTTCACATTCCCTGCATTGGGGGGTAACATGTCCTGCATTTCGGGGGTCACATGCTCTGCATTGGGGGTGATATGCCCTGCATTGGGGGTCACATGCCCTGCATTGGACGGGTGACATGTCCTGCGTTGCAGGGTGTGTGTGACATGCCCTGCATTGCCGGGGGTTCACATGGCCTGCATTGGGGGGTGACATCTCCTGCATTGGGGGGGTTCACATGCCCTGCATTGGGGGGGGTGACACACCCTGCATTGCAGGGGGTGGAGATGCCCTGCATTAGGCAGGCTGGACATGCCCTGCATTGGAGGGGTGACATGCCCTGCATTGGGGGGGTTCACATACCCTGCATTGCGGGGGGGGGTCACATGCCCTGCATTGTGGGGTTGACATGCCCTCCATTGGGGGGGTGGACATGCCCTGCATTGGGGGGGGTTCACGTGTCCTGCATTGGGTGGGTGACATGCCCTGCATTTTGGGGGTTCACATGCCCTGCATTGGGGGGGTGACATGCCCTGCACTGGGGGGTGGACATGCCCTGCATGGGGTGGTTCACATGTCCTGCATTGGGGGGGTGGACATGTCCTGCATTTGGGGGGGTTCACATGCCCTGCATTGGGGGTTTAACATGCCCTGCATTGAGGGGGGTTCACAAGTCCTGCATTTGGGGGGTGACATGTCCTGCATGGGGGGGGTTAACATACCCTGCATTGGGGGGGTGGACATGCCCTTCATTGGTGGGGATTGACGTGTCCTGCATTGGGGGGTGACATGTCCTGCATGGGGGGGGGGGTTTGAAATGTCCTGCATTGGGGTGGGTTCACAGTCCTTGCATTGGGGGGGGTCACATGCCCTGCATTGGGGACGGTGGACATGCCCTGCACTGTGGGGGCGGTTACATGCCCTCCATTGCCGGGGGTTCACATTCCCTGCATTGGGGTAACATGTCCTGCATGGGGGTCACATGCTCTGCATTGGGGGTGATATGCCCTGCATTGCGGGGGTCACATGCCCTGCATTGGGAGTTCACATGCCCTACGCTGGGGGGGTTCCCATGCCCTGCATTCGGGGGGTTACATGCCCTGCATTCGGGGGGTGGACATGCCTTGCTTTGGGGGGTTCACATGTCCTTCATTGGGGGGGTGGACATGCTCTGCGTTGGGGTGGTGGACGTGTCCTGCATTTCAGGGGGGGTGACATGCCGTGCATTGCGGGGGCTGGCTATGCCCTGCAATGGGGAGGGTTCACATGCCCTGCATTGGGGTGGTGACATGCGTGCATTTCGGGGGGAGTCACATGCCCTGCATTAGAGGGGTGATATCCCCTGCATTGCGGGGGGGGGGTCAGATGCCCTGCATTGGGGGGGTGGACATGCCCTGCATTGGGGGGTTCACATGTCCTGCATTGGGGGGGTAGACATGCCCCATGGGGTGGTCGACCCCCCGAATGCAGGGCATGTTACCCTCCCCCCCCCCCGCAATGCAGGGCATATCACCCCCCAATGTCCTGCAGTGACATGTCCTGCATTGGAGGGGTTCACATGTCCTGCATTCGGGGTTTAACATGTCCTGCATGGGTGGGGTTAACATACCCTGCATTGGGGGGGTGGACATGAACTGCATTGGAGGGGCTGGACATGCCCTGCTTTGGGGGGGGTGACATACCCTGCATTGGGTGGGGGGTTGAAATATCCTGCATTGTGATGGGTTCACATGCCCTGCATTGGGGGTATGGACATGCCCTGCATTTGGGGTTGACATGTCCTGCTTGGGGGTCACATGCCCTGCATTGAGGGGATGGACATGCCCTGCATTGGGGGTCACATGCCCTGCATTGGGGGTTCACATGCCCTGCATTGGGGTGACATGGCCTTCATTGGGGGTTCACATGCCCTGCATTGGGGAGTGACTTGTCCTGCTTTGGGGGGTTCACATGCCCTGCATTGGGGGGCTTCCCATGCCGTGCATTGGGGGGGTGACATGCCCTGCATTGCGGGGGGGAGGGTCACATGCCCTGCATTGGGGGGGTGGACATTCCCTGCATGGGGGTGGTTCACATGCCCTGCATTGGGGGGGGTTCACATGTCCTGCATTGGGGGTGTGGACATGCCCTGCATTGGGGGGGTGCCATGCCCTGAATTGGGGGGGTTCACATGCCCTGCATTGGGCGGGTGGACATGCCCTGCATTGAGGGGAGTTCACATGCCCTGCATTGGGGAGTGGACATGCCCTGCATTGGGGGGAGTGCCATGCCCTGAATTGGGGGGGTTCACATGCCCTGCATTGGGGGGGTGGACATGCCCTGCATTGAGGGGGGTTCACATGCCCTACATTGGGGAGTTCACATTCCCTGCATTGGGGGGTGGACATGCCCTGCATTGAGGGGGGTTCACATGCCCTACATTGGGGAGTTCACATTCCCTGCATTGGGGGGTGGACATGCCCTGCATTGGGGGGGTGCCATGCCCTGCATTGGGGGTGTGGACATGCCCTGCATTGGGGGGGTGCCATGCCCTGCATTGGGGGTGTGGACATGCGCTGCATTGGGGGGGTGCCATGCCCTGAATTGGGGGGGTTCACATGCCCTACATTGGGGAGTTCACATTTCCTGCATTGGGGTGTGGACATGCCCTGCATTGGGGGGGTTCACATGCCCTGCATTGGGGAGTTCACATTCCCTGAATTGGGGGGGTTCACATGCCCTGCATTGGGGGCGTTCACATGCCCTGCATTGGGGGGGTGGACATGCCCTGCATTGAGGGGGGTTCACATGCCCTGCATTGGGGAGTTCACATTCCCTGAATTGGGGGGGTTCACATGCCCTGCATTGGGGAGTTCACATTTCCTGCATTGGGGGGTTCACATGCCCTGCATTGGGGGGGTGGACATGCCCTGAATTGGGGGGGTTCACATGCCCTACATTGGGGAGTTCACATTTCCTGCATTGGGGTGTGGACATGCCCTGCATTGGGGTTCACATGCCCTGCATTGGGGAGTTCACATTCCCTGAATTGGGGGGGTTCACATGCCCTGCATTGGGGAGTTCACATTTCCTGCATTGGGGGGTTCACATGCCCTGCATTGGGGGGGTGGACATTCCCTGAATTGGGGGGGGTTCACATGCCCTGCATTGGGGAGTTCACATTCCCTGAATTGGGGGGGTTCACATGCCCTGCATTGGGGGGTGGACATGCCCTGCATTGGGGGGTTCACATGCCCTGCATTGGGGGAGTGGACATGCCCTGAATTGGGGGGGTTCACATGCCCTACATTGGGGAGTTCACATTTCCTGCATTGGGGGGTGGACATGCCCTGCATTGGGGGCGTTCACATGCCCTGCATTGGGGAGTTCACATTCCCTGAATTGGGGGGGTTCACATGCCCTACATTGGGGAGTTCACATGCCCTGCATTGGGGGGTGGACATGCCCTGAATTGGGGGGGTTCACATGCCCTACATTGGGGAGTTCACATTCCCTGCATTGGGGGGGTGGACATGCCCTGCATTGGGGGGGTTCACATGCCCTACATTGGGGAGTTCACATGCCCTGCATTGGGGGAGTGGACATGCCCTGGCTGCTTGTCTCTCTCGGGGTCTGAGCGGCCCCCAGAGCCAGGGTGCCAGGACCTAGTGGGGCGGTGCCGACCTGCCAAAGGCGGGGCGATTCTCCCCTCGCCGGCTCTGCTCTCCTGCTGCACGCGGCGCTCCGGGGCGCACGGGCCGGGCGGTGCCTCCGTCTGCACAGCGGGGAGCCCCGCGCCCGGAGACAGAGCCGGGCCGGGGCACCGCGGGAGGCACACACCCCGGGGGGAGCTCGGCTGGGTTCGGAGGCCTCCAGCCGGACCCCGGGCCCCGTTCCCTGCCACGTCACCCCGACGGGGGGGTCCCCAGCTTGTGACGCGAGACCGCAGCTGCCCCCCGCGGCCTGAGCCCGGACGGACCCCAGTGCGCAGGGCCCAGAGGGGGACCGGCCCCGTGGACCCCACAGAGCCCCCAGGGGAGCGAGAGAACCCGCCCCCCGGTGGCTCCAGGGCGCGGCCCGTCTCTCCCCGCCGGGAGCCTGGCCCCGAGGTCCCCGCACGAGGCCAAGTCTCCGTCAATTGGCTCCGCCTGGAGCCGGGGGGGAGTCGGGGCTGGTCCCCGGGGGCGCGCGGGGGACTTAAGGGCCAGGCGGAGCCGGGAGGCGACGGGCGAGAGGCTGCCGGAGCCGATCGAGTCTCCGTTCCGGTCCCGGCCGGGCGGGGTGAGGGCGCCGCATGGAGCTGCCCCGGAGCCACGGCCGGGGCACAGAGAGGAAGAGTTACAGCCACCCCGGCCCGGCCAGCCCCTGCTCGGCGCCCGCTCTGGTAACGCCCGTCTCGCCGTGCGCCTGGCCCTGCCCCGTCCCGGCCGCGCTCTGCAGCGAGCCCGGCCCGGCCCCCAGCCCCCAGCCAGGGGGGGTCTGCAGCGAGCCCGGCCCAGCCCCCAGCCAGGGGGGGTCTGCAGCGAGCCCGGCCCAGCCCCCAGCCAGGGGGGTCTGCAGCGAGCCCGGCCCGGCCCCCAGCCCCCAGCCAGAGGGGTCTGTAGCGAGCCCGGCCCGGTCCCCAGCCCCCAGCCAGAGGGGTCTGTAGCGAGCCCGGCCCGGCTCCCAGCCCCCAGCCCCCAGCCAGGGGGGTCTGTAGCGAGCCCGGCCCGGCTCCCAGCCCCCGGCCTCCAGCCAGGGGGGTCTGTAGCGAGCCCGGCCCGGCCCCCAGCCCCCAGCCAGGGGGGGGTCTGCAGCGAGCCCGGCCCAGCCCCCAGCCAGGGGGGTCTGCAGCGAGCCCGGCCCGGCCCCCAGCCCCCAGCCAGGGGGGGTCTGTAGCGAGCCCGGCCCGGCTCCCAGCCCCCAGCCAGGGGGGGTCTGTAGCGAGCCCGGCCCGGCTCCCAGTCCCCAGCCAGGGGGGCAAAGCCGGGACGTGCCGAGCGTCCTGGGAGACGTGAAATGCCCCGCCAGGGCCGTGAGAGCAGGGACCCCGGAACCTTTTCAGTCCCTGGGCGGGGGCGGCAGAAGGCGGGGAGACCGGCTCCCGGCTCCGCTCCCTGGCCTCAAACCCGGCTTTGCCCGGCGCCGCCCCTGCCGACCCTTCCCACCCACGTGCGGAATGAGTTTTGCCAGGTGCGCGCAGACTGCCAGGGGGCTGCGGGGAAGGAGGGGGCAGGGATCAGAGGGGCTGCGGGGGGGCAGTGGGGCAAGGAGCAGAGGGGCTGCGAGGAGGGGGAGGGGCAGGGAGTAGAGGGCGGGGGCAGGGCGGGAGCAGAGGGGCTCTGGGAGGGCCAGGGAGCAGAGGGGCGGGGGGGCAGGGAGCAGAGGGGCTGCGAGGAGGGGAGGGGCAGGGAGCAGAGGGGCGGGGGCAGGGAGCAGAGGGGCTCTGGGGAGGGGCAGGGAGCAGAGGGGCTGCGAGGAGGGGGAGGGGCGGGGAACAGGCTTCCCATGAGGTCCGGGATTTCTGGCGAGCTGCTGAGGTCGGGAGGCCCGGGGGAGGCGGCGCGGGGGGGCTCGGTGCTTTTCTGTGGCCCTGTCCCGGGAGGACGCTGCTTCCCTGCTCCGCGGGGCGCTGGCCGGGGGATGGGGCAGGCGCCGGGCCGGGCTACTCTCCAGCCGTCGGGCGCGGGGGGCGCCGGGTGGGGAGGGGGACCACGGCCGCCCCGTCCTGCCACGCGCCACTGGGGGCCTGTCGCCGCGGGAGGGGCTCCCCGGACCCGCCCGCTTGGCCAGTCCCGCGGCCGGGCCCCAGGCGAGGGATGCCGGGGAGCCGGGGCAGGCGGGTGGAAGAGGCTCTGGAGCCGGGGAGGGCGGGACGGGGCCCCAGGGCGCCCGGCTGGCTGCTCAGAGCGCCCCGACCAGGGGCAGCGAGCGCCGGGGGGGGCTGCGAGGGCCAGGTCCGGATTTCCCGCTCCCGGAAGCAGGGTCGGTCCAGGAGACAGGAGCGGTGGCGGCGTGTGGGGGAACCCCGACCCTGCGCCCCGTCTGCAGCAAGAGGAGACTCCTCCAGCCGGTCGAATGGGGGGTTATTGCTTCTGCGAGGTACAGCACAGGCTGGGTTCTAGGTGGGCATCGAAGGGAGGGGCCAGGCAGCCTCAGACCCCTTGGGGCGGGGTCCACAGGGCCCCAAACCCCCAGGACTCAGCTTAGTCTCTTCGCTTCACGTTTCCCAGCCAAGACTGCCCCTTCTCCGAGCCACCCCCTCCCTTTGTTCAGACCCCTTCCCCCCTCAGATGAGAACCCGTTGGGTCATTGCCTATTGTCGACGTGACACGGGGGCCCTCAGGGCGACCCCCGCTGGGCCATGCTCACAGACACAGGCCAGTAGGGGTCACCCCCAGCACACACAGCAACCAGTGAGTGCCCCACCGGAGTGGGCCCAGGGCCACTAGAGTAAACAGCCCCCCAACTACTTCACACTAGCCCAGACCAGACTAGACAGAGTCCTGCCCTGGGGAGGGAAGAATCCCAAGCATCCTTACAGGCTGGGGGCCGACCGGCTGGGTAGCAGTTTGGCGGAAAAGGCCCTGGGGGTTACAGTGGAGGAGAAGCTGGAGATGAGTCAACAGGGCGCCCTTGTAGCCAAGAAGGCTAATGGCATATCAGGTTGCATTAGGAGGAGCATTGCCAGCAGATCTAGAGAAGTGATTATTCCCCTTTAGTCGACTCTGGGGAGGCCACATCTGGAGTATTGTGTCCAGTTCTGGGCCCCCCACTATAGAAAGGATGTGGGCGCATTGGAGAGGGGCCAGCGGAGGGCGACCAAAATGATTAGGGGGCTGGAGCACATGACCTATGAGGAGAGGCTGAGGGAGTTGGGTCTGTTTAGTCTGCAGAAGAGAAGAGTGAGGGGGGATTTGGTAGCAGCCTTCAACTTCCTGCAGGGGGGTTCCAAAGAGGCTGGAGAGGCTGTTCTCAGTGGTGACCTATGGCAGAATGAGGAGCAATGGGCTCAAGTTACAGTGGGGGAGGTCTAGGTTGGATATTAGGAGAAACTATTTCCCTAGGCGGGCCGGGAAGCGCTGGGCTGGGTTCCCTAGGGAGGGGGTGGAATCTCCATCCCTAGAGGTGTTTAAGTCCCGGCTTGACAAAGCCCTGGCTGGGTTGATTTAGTTGGGATTGGTCCTGCCTTGGGCAGGGGGCTGGACTTGGTGACTCCTGAGGTCTCTTCCAGCTCTATGGTTCTATGATTCTATTAGACCAGACTAGACTAGACCAGACCACAAGGGAATAAAACAACCCCTTTGTTCGTCTCTCGACTGTAGGATCTTCCCAGCAAATTCTCGTATGCTCAGTGCCCAAACAGTGAGGCCCTGCCCACACTTGGCATGACAGTGCCAGAAATATTCCCCGCTCCTGAGGGAAGGGAGTCCTGGGGGCAGGACGGGAAGGGTGAACATCGCAGCTGTAGGGTGTCGGGTTGATTCAGTAACTCACTGGCTTCATTTCTCTCCCCTACTCCAGGGATGAGTCCCAAATGGGGCTGGACAACCACACGTTGGTGACTCATTTCATCCTCCTAGGGATCCCCAACACCGACGGCCTCCAGACCATCCTCTTCTTCACCTTCTTAGCCTTCTACCTCTGCACCCTGCTGGGCAACCTGGTCATCCTCTCAGCTGTCCTCGCGGACCCCCGCCTGCACACCCCCATGTACTTCTTCCTCTGCAACCTCGCCGTGCTGGACATTGGCCTCTCTTCTGTCAACATCCCGAAATATCTGGCCAACCTGTGGGCCAACAGTAAAACCATCTCGCTGGGCGGGTGCATGGCCCAGGTCTTCTTCTACCACTTCCTGGCCAGCACTGAGTGCCTGCTCTACACCGTCATGGCCTTTGACCGGTACGTGGCCATCTGCCACCCGCTGCGCTATGTCCTCATCATGAACCACAGGGTGTGCGCCCTCCTGGCCGCCGGCACCTGGATCTGCAGCTCCTTCCATGCCACCATCCTCGCCAGCCTGACCTTCACGCTGCCTTACTGTGGGTCCAACGTGATAGACTATTTCTTCTGTGACCTCTTTCCCGTGGTCAAGCTGGCCTGTGGGGACATGTATGTCCTTGAGACCGTGACCTTCATCAACACTGGGATGGTGCCCATGACTTGCTTTGTCCTCATCCTCTCCTCCTACGTCAGGATCATCTACTGCATCGTAAAGATGAACGCGGGCGAAGGGCGGCACAAAGCGGCCTCCACTTGCGCCTCCCATCTGGTGGTGGTGATCATGTTCTTTGGGTCTTGCGCCCTGGTCTACACCCAGCCCCAGCTGAGCAAAGTGTGGGTGACCACGCTGGATGTGTTTGGCAACCTGGTGACGCCCATGCTGAACCCGGCCATCTACTCTCTGCGCAACAAGGAGGTGAATGCAGGTCTCAGAAAACTATTAGGAGGTAAAACACCCGCACAGTGATGGGCGGCTGCAGGAACAGCATGTGGGTCTTTGTGAACCTCTCTGTCTCTTTTTCTCTCTCTCTTTCCCATCCCATCTGCCTATCTGGATCCCTACAAATCATAGACACGCTCCCAATAATCCCATACTCTCAGGGAGTGTTTACACTGCACTGAAACCCATAACACTGCACGGTAACTCGTAACACTGCACGGTAACTCGTAACACTGCACCGTAACTCGTAACTCAAAGGAATTCTGCTCGGATTGAAGTAGGCCAGTTGGGTGACAGGAGGGTTCAGGTCACACCTAGAGACAATACATTTACCTCTGGTGTGGGGGAGGCAGGGGGTAAATCCGTTCATGCCATGGTTTATGAGGGTGAGGCAGGAAGTTAGGAGAATAACGTCACCTCTTTGGGGCTACCACCACCTGTACCTGTGGCCGTGAGGGTAAATATAGCAGTGGGGGCCCACCAGGAGCTGGTATTTGCCTACCCCGGCCTAAAACAACATTTCAGGTGAGAAATTGCTACTTGTAAGCATGTTCCTTAGTGTATGAAGCTTAGTTTGCATGGGGTGGGGGTTTCTTTTAGTAACCTGCTTTGAGCTGTTTGCTCTCTTGTACCGTCACTTCAAATGTATCTGGTGCCGTTAATAAACCGACGTTTGTTTTCTCTAAGAGCAGTTTGTGAAATTCATAAAGGGGGGAGGACAAAAAGCCGCGCAGCCTCCTCCACATTGAAGGAGGGCGAATTTCATGAGCCGACACGGACACCCCAGAGCGGGTGGGCACGGGGGCGCTGGCCAATTCGTCTGCCCAGGCAGAGCTGATTTCAGGGTCTGTGTCCTCCCGCAGGTGGTTGTGTCCGTACAACCGGGTGTGCTAGAGAGGGGTTGAGGGCCTGGCTCAGTAGGAGCGGGTGAGGGACCTCAGGCTGGCGCAACAAGTGGGCTCGGTGGTACATCGGCTTGCACCCCAGGGAGCAGGGTGACCGGTCACAGTGTTACCACAAATCGGAACAGTCCGTGCGGTTCTGGCTCTCGTGTTCCTGGTGAGGACACTCGGAACCAAGCAGGTCACAAGCTGAAGATCAGCTACTGCCCTACTGGGCTGCCTGCCCGGCTCCCTGTCCTGCGGCACCCCCTGCTGGGCAGCCTACGCCGCTCCGTGCTGAGTCCCCCTGCTGGGCTCCCTGCCCCGCTCCCTGCGCTGCGTCCCCCCTGCTGGGCTCCCTGCCCCGCTCCCTGCGCTGCGGCGCCCCCTACTGGGCTGCCTGCGCCGCTCCCTGCGCTGCGGCGCCCCCCGCTGGGCTCCCTGCCCCGCTCCCTGCGCTGCGTCCCCCCTGCTGGGCTCCCTGCGCTGCTCCCTGCGCTGCGGCGCCCCCTACTGGGCTGCCTGCGCCGCTCCCTGCGCTGCGGCGCCCCCCGCTGGGCTCCCTGCCCCGCTCCCTGCGCTGCGTCCCCCCTGCTGGGCTCCCTGCGCCGCTCCCTGCGCTGCGTCCCCCCTACTGGGCTGCCTGCGCCTCTCCCTGCGCTGCGGCGCCCCCTGATGGCCTCCCTGCGCCGCTTCCTGCACTGCGGCGCCCCCTGCTGGGCTCCCTGCGCCGCTCCCTGCGCTGCGTCCCCCCTGCTGGGCTCCCTGCCCCGCTCCCTGCGCTGCGTCCCCCCTGCTGGGCTCCCTGCGCCGCTCCCTGCGCTGCGGCGCCCCCTGCTGGGCTCCCTGCCTCGCTCCCTGCGCTGCGTCCCCCCTGCTGGGCTCCCTGCGCTGCGGCGCCCCCTGCTGGGCTCCCTGCGCCTCTCCCTGCGCTGCGTCCCCCCTGCTGGGCTCCCTGCGCCGCTCCCTGCACTGCGGCGCCCCCTACTGGGCTCCCTGCCTCGCTCCCTGCGCTGCGTCCCCCCTGCTGGGCTCCCTGCGCCGCTCCCTGCGCTGCGTCCCCCCTGCTGGGCTCCCTGCGCCTCTCCCTGCGCTGCATCCCCGCTGCTGGGCTCCCTGCGCTGCGGCGCCCCCGCTCCCCGCTCCTCCCCACTGCTGGGGGCAGCCGCAGTCTGCTCGCTGGTTTCTTCGCACGGGCCCCGGGAGCCGCAAACTCAGACTCTGGTGCCTGGGAAAAGCGAGCCGGGACTGGTTGGTAAAAGCCGCGGTGGCTTCTGCCGGCCGATGGGAACCCTCCACCGAGCTCCCCGGCGGGGCACTGGGCCGCAGGGCCAGCGGGGGGCTGCCGTGTTTGGCACCCGAGGACGGTGTCAAGGCGACACAGCTGCACGGAAAGGGCGCACGGGAATGATTTGCTCGCCCTTCGTGGCCGAGGCCAAGGCCTGGCGCACCGGGGAGCGCGCTTCCAGGGCAGGCTCCGTACAGGACTCTCCAGGTTGACCTTCGCCAACTCGCGAAATGGCTCCGTGCCTCAGTTTCCCCCGTTGTTCTACATGGAGCATTAACTCTTGTGCCACGCGCCGCTGTCCAACGTGCTGCACAGCCGGGCCGGGACACGCCCCTGTTGTGTGTCTGTGCCGGGCGTGGCGCCCAGGGGCCCGCGTCTCGGGTTCGCACTGTAGGCCCTACCACAATACCCAGGATCAGCGAGAATATCCATTCAAACAGTCAGGCGCAGTCCCGGCTCTGGCAGCGACCCGGCCCGGCCTGGGGGCCCCTTAGCGCTGCCAACATTGTAATTAATCCCCCCGGCCCTGGCCCATCTCCGGAGGTTAATTATCACGTCTGCCCTGCACCCCGGCTCCCAGCTACGGCGCCCAGCAGGGAAGGGCAGGAATTAAGCGCAATTACAGGAATCTCTTGGAGACTTATTAGCGCGGCGGTGCCGGGACAGCAGCAAGTGGCTGGATGGGGGCGTGGCTGGAAAAGCCCGCATGTCGGCCGGTCCCTCTCCCCTCCCGCTCTGTGCCGTGGATGTGGCTCCTTGGCAGGGCCAGTCCCAGCGAGACGCAGAGCGACTTTCTGCCCAGGGAAGGGGGGGATGGGGCTGACCCCCCTTTCCTGTGCGGGGCGCAGAGGGCTAGCGAGGTCTGACAGGCCGGCTCTGTCTCGCTCGGGGTCTGAGCGGCCCCCAGAGCCAGGGTGCCAGGACCTAGGGGGGCGCTGCCGACCTGCCAAAGGCGGGGCGATTCTCCCCTCGCCGGCTCTGCTCTCCTGCCGCACGCGGCGCGCCGGGGCGCACGGGCCGGGCGGTGCCTCCGTCTGCACAGCGGGGAGCCCCCCCCCTCGCGCCCGGAGACAGAGCCGGGCCGGGGCACCGCGGGAGGCACACTCCCCGGGGGGAGCTCGGCTGGGTTCGGAGGCCTCCCGCCGGACCCCGGGCCCCGTTCCCTGCCACGTCACCCCGACGGGGGGGTCCCCAGCTTGTGCCGCGAGGCCGCAGCGCCCAGACAAGCAGGAACGTCCCCTCCCAGCGCACGGGGCGGGCTGGGAACCTGCGTGTCCTGGCTCGGACTGGGGCACAAAGCGACCCGGCTCCGCTGCCCCCCGCGGCCTGAGCCCGGACGGACCCCAGTGCGCAGGGCCCAGAGGGGGACCGGCCCCGTGGACCCCACAGAGCCCCCAGGGGAGCGAGAGAACCCGCCCCCCGGTGGCTCCAAGGCGCGGCCCGTCTCTCCCCGCCGGGGGCCTGGCCCCGGGGGCACCGCACGAGGCCAAGTCTCCGTCAATTGGCGGCTCCGCCTGGAGCCGGGGGGGAGTCGAGGCTGGTCCCCGGGGGCGCGCGGGGGACTTAAGGGCCAGGCGGAGCCGGGAGGCGGCGGGCGAGAGGCGCGGGGCTGCCGGAGCCGAACGAGTCTCCGTTCGGGTCCCGGCCGGGCGATGGGCCGGGCGGGGTGAGGGCGCCGCATGGAGCCGCCCCGGAGCCACGGCCGGGGCACAGAGAGGAAGAGTTACAGCCACCCCGGCCCGGCCAGCCCCCTGCTCGGCGCCCGCTCTGGTAACGCCCGTCTCGCCGTGCGCCTCTGCCCTGCCCAGTCCCGGCGCGCTCTGCAGCGAGCCCGGCCCGGTCCCCGGCCCCCAGCCCCCAGCCAAGGGGGTCTATAGCGAGCCCGGCCCGGCCCCCAGCCCCCGGCCCCCAGCCCCCAGCCAGGGGGGTCTGTAGCGAGCCCGGCCCGGCCCCCGGCGCCCGGCCCCCGGTCCCCAGCCAGGGGGGCAAAGCGGGGACGTGCCGGGCCAGGGCCGAGAGAGCAGGGACCCCGGAGCCTTTTCAGTCCCTGGGCGGGGGCGTCAGGGGGAGCCCCCCTTTGGGGAGACCGGCTCCCGGGCTCCGCTCCCCTGCGTCTGCGCCCGCGGCCGGAGCCACAAACCCGCCCCTGCCGACCCTTCCCAGCCACGTGCGGAATGAGTTTTGTCAGGTGCGCGTAGGCTGCCAGGGGGCTGCGGGGAAGGAGGGAGCAGGGAACAGAGGGGCTGCGGGGGGGCAGGGGTGAAGGGAGCAGAGGGGCTGAGGGGGGCAGGGAGCAGAGAGGCTGAGGGGGGGGCAGGGAGCAGGAAGCAGAGGGGCTGGGGAGGGCCAGGGGTGAAGGGAGCAGAGGGGCTGCGGGAGGAGCAGGGAGCAGGAAGCAGAGGGGCTGGGTGGGGAGAGGAGGGGCAGGGAGCAGAGGGGCTGTGGGGAGGAGCAGGGAGCAGGAAGCAGAGGGGCTGTGGGGGGAGAGGAGGGGGCAGGGAGCAGAGGGGCTGGGGAGGGAGCAGGGATCAGAGGGGCTGGGGGAGGGGAGGGAGCAGGAGCAGAGGGGCTGCAGGGGGCATGGAACAGAGGGGCTGCGGGGGGGAGAGGAGGGGGCAGGGAGCAGAGGGGCTGGGCGGGCAAGGAGCAGAGGGGCTGGGGAGGGGAGGGGCAGGGAGCAGAGGGGCTGCAGGGGGCAGGGAGCAGAGGGGCTGCGGGGGCGGGGCAGGGAGCAGAAAGCAGAGGGGCTGCGGGGGGGAGCAGGCTTCGCGGGAGGGCTGCTGGCTTGGCGAGGCCGGGGAGGATGCCGGGGGCCGGGGCTGTCTGCTGGCGCTCGGGGCAGGGCTGTGACACCGGCCCCTTCTCCTCGCCGTGCGCCACTGGGGGCCAGTCCCGCGGCCGGGCCCCAGGCGAGGGATGCCGGGGAGCCGGGGCAGGCGGGTGGGAAGAGGCTCTGGAGCCGGGGAGGGCGGGACGGGGCCCCAGGGCGCCCGGCTGGCTCCTCAGAGCGCCCCGACCAGGGGCAGCGAGCGCCGGGGGGCGGCTGCGAGGGCCAGGTCCGGATTTCCCGCTCGCGGAAGCAGGGTCGGTCCGCAGGCGCCCAGAGCCGCTTCCCCTGCGGATTTGGGAGCAGCCGGCGGGGGCCGGGGCCTTCTCGCGCTTTCCCCGCCTGGCCGGGACTTCCCTGGCCTCGCCCCCCCGGGGGCGGCCGGCTGGAGAGCCCAGAGAGGGGAGTCACCGCACGGGCTGCAAGGGCCGCGCCGGTCCCTCCTCGCTGGGTCTCAGCTCGGACGGGCCCCGGCTAAGGGTCCCGCTGGGGCCCTCTCCCCCCTCCTCCTTCCCCAGCCACGGCCCGTGGGGCGCACGGCTCGGCCGCGCCGGGATGGGACACACTGGCGGGAACAGCCCCCGCCACCGGCCCGCTCCGGGCCCCAGCGCCTCCGGGGGAGCGGCTCTACGAAGGCGCGTTGGCTCTGCCCCGGCCGGGCCCGGGCCGGGAGGGGGGGGCTGGACCCCTCTTTGCGGCTCCGCTGCCTGGAGCCCTCGGGAACCTCCCGGGAGTGGAGGGAAAACTGCGCTACGAAACCGGCCCAGGGCTGCCCCTGCGCCCACCTCGTCCACAGGGCCCCGCGGGGGGGGGGGTACCCAGCAGCAAAGGCAGCTGGACAGGCCGCTGCGCCCCCCCTCTGCTTCCCCCACTGCCCTTCTGCCTGTAGCCGCCCCCTTGTCCTTCTCCCTCCATCCCCAGTACAGCCCCCAGCACTGTGCATGTCCCCCCCCCCCGGGACCCCACGGCGCAGCCCGGGTGCGTATAACACGAAAACGCTCCCAAGCCGACCCCTCCGCTGCGCCCCACGGCCACCCCTCCGCAGAGAGGGGGAGAAAACCCACAAACGTGAGCCACAGCCAGAAGGCTCCGCATGCGGATAACTGGGGAACAGGCCCAGCAGAGACTAGCCCAGACCAGACCAGACAGAGTCCTGCCCTGGGGAGGGAAGTATCCCAAGCATCCTTACAGGCTGGGGGCCGACTGGCTAAGCAGCAGTTCCACAGAAAAGGCCCTGGGGGTTACAGTGGAGGAGAAGCTGGAGATGAGTCGACAGGGCGCCCTTGTAGCCAAGAAGGCGAATGGCATATCAGGGTGCATTAGGAGGAGCGTTGCCAGCAGATCCAGAGATGTCATTATTCCCCTTTATTCGGCTCTGGTGAGGCCACATCTGGAGTATTGTGTCCAGTTCTGGGCCCCCCACTACAGAAAGGATGTGGGCGCATTGGAGAGGGTCCAGCGGAGGGCGACCAAAATGATTCGGGGGCTGGAGCACATGACCTATGAGGAGAGGCTGAGGGATTTGGGTCTGATTAGTCTGCAGAAGAGAACGGTGAGGGGGGATTTAATAGCAGCCTTCAACTTCCTGAAGGGAGGTTCCAAAGAGGCTGGAGAGAGGCTGTTATCTGAGGTGAGGGATGGCAGAACAAGGAGCAATGGGCTCAAGTTACAGTGCGCGAGGTCTAGGTTGGATACTAGGAAAAACTATTTCCCTAGGCGGGTGGGGAAGCACTGGGCTCCCCCCTAGGGAGGGGGTGGAATCTCCATCCCTAGAGGTGTTTAATTCTCGGCTGGACACAGCCCTGGCTGGGTTGATTTAGTTGGGATTGGTCCTGCCTAGAGCAGGGGGCTGGACTTGGTGACTCCTGAGGTCTCTTCCAGCTCTATGGTTCTAGGATTCTACTAGACCAGAATAGACTAGAATAGACACGAGTAGACTAGACTAGACTACACTAGAACAGACCAGAACAGGCTAGGCTAGACCAGACCACAAAAGAATAGATCATCCCCTTTAGAATACTAGGACTGGAAGAGACCTCAAGAGGTTATCGAGTCCAGTCCCCTGCCCTCATGGCAGGACCCAGCACTGTCTAGACCATCCCTGATAGACATTTATCTAACCTACTCTTAAATATCTCCAGAGATGGAGATTCCACAACCTCCCTGGGCAATTTATTCCAGTGTCTGACTACCCTGACAGGTAGGAACTTTTTCCTAATGTCCAACCTAAACCTCCCTTGCTGCAGTTTAAGCCCATTGCTTCTTGTCCTGTCCTCAGAGGCCAAGATGAACACGTTTTCTCCCTCCTCCTTATGACACCTTTTTAGATACCTGAAAACGGCTATCACGTCCCCTCAGTCTTCTCCTTTCCAAACTCAACAAGCCCAATTCTTTCAGCCTTCCTTCATAGCTCATGTTCTCTAGCCCTTTAATCATTCTTGTTGCTCTTCTCTGGACCTGCTCCAATTTCTCCACATCTTTCTTGAAATGCGGTGCCCAGAACTGGACACAATACTCCAACTGAGGCCTAACCAGCGCAGAGTAGAGCGGAAGAATGACTTCTCGTGTCTTGCTCACAGCACACCTGTTAATGCATCCCAGAATCATGTTTGCTTTTTTTGCAACAGCATCACACTGCTGTCTCATATTCAGCTTGTGGTCCACTATCACCCCTAGATCTCTTTCTGCCGTACTCCTTCCTAGACAGTCGCTTCCCATTCTGTATGTGTGGGACTGATTGTTCCTTCCTAAGCAGAGCACTTTGCATTTGTCCTTATTAAACTTCATCCTGTTTACCTCAGACCATTTCTCCAATTTGCTCAGATCATTTAGAATTATGACCCTATCCTCCAGAGCAGTCGCAACCCCTCCCAGCTTGGTATCATCTGCAAACTTAATAAGCGTGCTCTCTATACCGATATCTAAATCGTTGATGAAGATATTGAACAGAGCCAGTCCCAAAACAGACCCCTGCGGAACCCCACTTGTTATGCCTTTCCAGCAGGATTGTGAACCATTAATAACTACTCTCTGAATACGGTTATCCAGCCAGTTATGCACCCACCTTATAGTAGCCCCATCTAAGTTGTATTTACCTAGTTTATTGATAAGAATATCATGCGAGACCGTATCAAACGCCTTACTAAAGTCTAGGTATACCACATCCACCGCTTCTCCCTTATCCACAAGACTCGTTATCCTATCAAAGAAAGCTATCAGATTGGTTTGACATGATTTGTTCTTTACAAATCCATGCTGGCTATTCCCTATCACCTTATTATCTTCAAGTGTTTCAGATGATTTCCTTAATTACTTGCTCCATTATCTTCCCTGGCACAGAAGTTAAACTAACTGGTCTGTAGTTTCCTGGGTTGTTCTTATTTCCCTTTTTATAAATGGGCACTATATTTGCCCTTTTCCAGTCTTCTGGAATCTCTCCTGTCTCCCATGATTTTCCAAAGATGATAGCTAGAGGCTCAGATACCTCCTCTATCAGCTCCTTGAGTATTCTAGGATGCATTTCATCAGGCCCTGGTGACTTGCAGGCATCTAACTTTTCTAGGTGATTTTTAACTTGTTCTTTTTATTTTATCTTCTAAACTACCCCCTTCCCACTAGCATTCACTATGTTAGGCATTCCTACAGACTTCTCGGTGAAGACGAAACAAAGAAGTCATTGAGCATCTCTGCCATTTCCAAGTTTCCTGTTACTGTTTCTCCCTCCTCACTGACCAGTGGGCCTACCCTCTCCTTGGTCTTCCTCTTGCTTCTAATGTATTTATAAAAGTCTTCTTGTTTCCCTTTATTCCGTAGCTAGTTTGAGCTCATTTTGTGCCTTTGCCTTTCTAATCTTGCCCCTGCATTCCTGTGTTGTTTGTCTATATTCATCCTTTGTATTTGTCCTACTTTCCATTTTTTATATGACTCCTTTTTTATTTTTAGATCATGCAAGATCTCCTGGTTGATCCAAGCTGGTCTTTTGCCGTATTTTCTATCTTTCCTATGCAGCAGAATAGCCTGCTTTTGGGCCCTTAACAATGTCCCTTTGAAAAACTGCCACCTCTCTTCAGTTGTTTTTCCCCTTAGTCTTGCTTCCCATGGGACCTTACCTACCAGCTCTCTAAGCTTACCAAAATCTGCCTTCCTGAAATCCATTGTCTCTAATTTACCGTCCTCCCTTCTACCCTACCTTAGAATCATAAACTCTATGATTTCAGGATCACTTTGTTCGTCTCTCGACTGTAGGATCTTCCCAGCAGACAAATTCTCGTACGCTCAGTGCCCACACAGTGAGGCCCTGCCCGCACTTGGCATGACAGTGCCAGAAATATTCCCCGCTCCTGAGGGAAGGGAGTCCTGGGGGCAGGATGGGAAGGGTGAACATCGCAGCTGTAGGGTGTCGGGTTGATTCAGTAACTCACTGGATTTCTCTCCCCTACTCCAGGAATGAGGCCCAAATGGGGCTGGACAACCACACGATGGTGACTCATTTCATCCTCTTAGGGATCCCCAACACCGACGGCCTCCAGACCATCCTCTTCTTCACCTTCTTAGCCTTCTACCTCTGCACCCTGCTGGGCAACCTGATCATCTTAGCAGCCGTCCTCGCAGACCCCCGCCTGCACACCCCCATGTACTTCTTCCTCTGCAACCTCGCCGTGCTGGACATTGGCCTCTCTTCTGTCAACATCCCGAAATATCTGGCCAACCTGTGGGCCAACAGTAAAACCATCTCGCTGGGCGGGTGCATGGCCCAGGTCTTCTTCTACCACTTCTTAGCCAGCACGGAGAGCCTGCTCTACACCGTCATGGCCTTTGACCGGTATGTGGCCATCTGCCACCCGCTGCGCTATGTCCTCATCATTAGAGGAGGTTTTGGAACAAATAGAAAAACTTAATGTTAACAAATCTCCGGGACCGGATGGCATTCATCCAAGGGTTCTAAAGAACTCAAATGGGAAATTGCTGAACTATTATCTGTGGTTTGTAACCTATCCCTTAAATCGGCTTCGTACCTAATGACTGGAAGGTAGCCAGCGTGACACCAATATTTAAAAAGGGCTCTAGAGGCGATCCGGGCAATTACAGACCGGTAAGTCTAACTTCAGTACCGGGCAAATTAGTGAAACAATAGTAAAGAATAAAATTGTGAAGCATGTAGAAGAACATAATTTGTTGGACAAAAGTCAACATGGGTTCTGTAAAGGAAATCCTGTCTTACTAATCTATTAGAGTTCTTTGAAGGGTTAACAAACATGCGGACAAGGGGATCCAGTAGATATAGTATACTTAGATTTCCAGAAAGCCTTTGACAAGGTCCCTCACCAAAGGCTCTTGTGTAAATTACATGGCCATGGGATAAGAGGAAGGTCCTTTCTTGGATTGAGAACTGGTTAAAGACAGGAAACAAAGGGTAGGAATAAATGGTAAATTTTCAGAGTGGAGAGGGTAACTAGTGGTGTCCCCAAGGGTCAGTCCTAGGACCAATCCTGTTCAACTTATTCATAAATGATCTGGAGAAAGGGGTAAGCAGTGAGGTGGTAAAGTTTGCGGATGATACCAAACTGTTTAGGATAGTCAAGACAGAAGCAGACTGTAAGGGACTCCAAGAAGATCTCACCAAACTGAGTGATTGGGCAACAAAATGGCAAATGAAATTTAATGTGGATAAGTGTAAAGTAATGCACATGGGAAAAATAACCCCAACTATACGTACAGTATGATGGGGGCTAATTTAACTATGACAAATCAGGAAAGAGATCTTGGAGTTATCGTGGACAGTTCTCTGAAAACTTCCACACAGTGTGCAGCGGTCAAAAAGGCAAATAGGATGCTAGGTATTATTAAGAAAGGGATAGAAAATAAGACCGAATATCTTACTGCCCCTGTATAAAACTATGTACGCCCACATCTTGAATACTGTGTACAGATGTGGTCTCCTCACCTCAAAAAGATATTTTGGCCTTGGAAAGAGGTTCAGAAAAGGGCAACTAAAATGATTAGGGGTTTGGAGCAGGTCCCATATGAGGAGAGGTTAAAGCGACTGGGACTTTTCAGTTTAGAAAAGAGGAGACTGAGGGGATATGATAGAGGTGTATAAAATCATGAGTGGTGTGGAGAGGGCCGATAAAGAAAAGTTATTTATTAGTTCCTAAATAGAAGAACTAGAGGACACCAAATGAAATTAATGGGTAGCAGGTTTAAAACTAATAAAGAAAGTTCTTCTTCACACAGCGTGTAGTCAGCATGTGGAACTCCTTGCCAGAGGAGGCTGTGAAGGCTAGGACTATAACAGAGTTTAAAGAGAAGCTAGATAATTTCATGGAGGTTAGGTCCATAAAAGGCTATTAGCCAGGGGATAAAATGGTGTCCTTGGCCTCTGTTTGACAGAGGCTGGAGAGGATGGCAGGAGACAAAGCGCTTGATCATTGTCTTCGGTCCACCCTCTGGGGCACCTGGTGCTGGCCACTGTCGGCAGACAGGATACTGGGCTAGATGGACCTTTGGTCTGACCCGGTACGGCCGTTCTTATGTTCTTATGTTCTTATGTTCTTATGAACCACAGGGTGGTCACCCTCCTGGCCGCTGGCACCTGGTTCTGCAGCTCCTTCCATGCCACCATCCTCGCCAGCCTGACCTTCACGCTGCCCTACTGCGGGTCCAACGTGGTGGACTATTTCTTCTGCGACCTCTTCCCCGTGGTTAGGTTGGCCTGTGCAGACACGTACGTCCTTGAGGCCGTGACCTTCACCAACATTGGTTTGGTGCCCATGACTTGCTTCGTCCTCATCCTCTCCTCCTACGTCAGGATCGTCTACTCCATCATAAAGATGAACGCGGGCGAAGGGCGGCGCAAAGCGGCCTCCACTTGCGCCTCCCATCTGGTGGTGGTGATCATGTTCTTCGGGCCCTGCGCCCTGGTCTACACCCAGCCCCAGCTGAGCAAAGTGTGGGTGACCACGCTGGATGTGTTTGGCAACCTGGTGACGCCCATGCTGAACCCGGCCATCTACACGCTACGCAACAAGGAGGTGAATGCAGGTCTCAGAAAATTGCTAGGGGGTAAAACACCTGCACGGTGATGGGCAGCTGCTGCAGGAGCAGCACACGGGTCTGCGTGGAAATGCACCTTCATCGCTACTCCATGGCTTTTGTGAACCCCTCTTCCTCTTTCCCTCTCTCTCTCTTTCCCATCCCGTCTGCCTATCTGGATCTCTACAAATCATAGACATGTTCCCAATAATCCCATACTCTTGGGGAGCGTCTACACTGCACTGAAACCCATAACACTGCACCGTAACTCGTAACACTGCACCATAACTCGTAACACTGCACCGTAACTCGTAACACTACACGGTAACTCGTAACACTGCACCATAACTCGTAACACTACATGGTAACTCATAACACTGCATCATAACTCGTAACACTGCACCATAACTCGTAACACTACACCGTAACTCGTAACTCAAATGAATTCTGCTTGGATTGAAGTAGGCAGTTGGGTGACAGAAGGGTTCAGGCCACACCTACAGACAATACAGTTACCTGGAGTAGGGGGGAGCCAGGGGGTAAATCCATTCATGCCATGGTTTATGAGGGCGAGGCAGGAAGTCAGGTAAATAACGTCACCTCTTTGGGGCTGTGACCACCCGTACCTGTGGCCATGCAGGTAAATATAGCAGTGGGGGCCCACCAGGAGCTGGTATTTGCCTACCCGTGGCCTAAAACAACATTTCAGGTGAGAAATTGCTATTTGTAAGCCTGTTCCTTAGTGTATGAAGCTTAGTTTGCATGGTGGGGGGTTGTTTTCTTTTAGTAACCTGCTTCGAGCTGTTTGCTCTCTTGCACAGTCACTTCAAATGTATCTGGTGCCGTTAATAAACTGATATTTGTTTTCTCTAAGGCAGTTTGTGAAATTCATAAAGGGGGGCACAAAAAGCTGCGCAGCCTCCTCCACATTGAAGGAGGGTGAATTTCATGAGCCGACACGGACACCCCAGAGCGGGTGGGCACGGGGGCGCTGGCCAATTCGTCTGCCCAGGCAGAGCTGATTTCAGGGTCTGTGTCCTCCCGCAGGTGGTTGTGTCCATACATCTGGGTGTGACGACGCGTTGGGGTCCCCTGACTCCTGCACCCCCGTAATGGCACGAACAGACTCCACCAGCCCGTAGAATGGAGGGAGTTTATTCCTTCTCCAGGATACAGCACAGCACAGCACCGATGTAATCTGGTTACAGGGCAGGTCTAGGATGCCTCAGCCCCCCCTTGCGATGGGGAGATTGGGCCCCTAAATCCCAGCCCCTGGCTTAGGCTGGTTCCTCCATGATCCCAGACAGAAACTAACCCACTCTCTTCCAGCCCTGCCCCCAGCCAGGGCAGCATTTCCCCTTCCTTTGTCTCTCTCCTTGGGGGGTAGCTGGTCAGACAGGTTGAGACACCCTCTTTGCATAATGCCTCATCTCCAGTCCTTCTGGGCTGTGGTACCGATGGCAGCCAGTGGGGGTTACCACAGAGCCAGCATAGAAACCAGCCAGGTACCTCCACTACGTCACACTGGGTGTGCTAGAGAGGGGTTGAGGTGGGCCCCAATACATTGGCTTGCACCCCAGAGAACAGGGCGACCTGTCACAACGCTAACACAAATCGGAACAGTCCGTGCGGTTCTGGCTCTGGTGACGACATTCGGAGCCAGGCGGGTCACAAGCCGTGAGCAACTTCTGTGCCCAGCACCCCGCGTAGCAAGAAGGCGCCGCCTAGGGATGCCTTAGAAATATCCATGTTTAATTAATCCTAGTGGCCATTGCAGCTCCTTGGGGGGGTATGACCGTAACACAGCTACGGAGGTTAATTATCACGTCTGCCCTCTGCCCCTGCACCCCGGCTCCCAGGGACGGCGCCCAGCAGGGAAGGGCAGGAACTAACAGTGATGAGAGGAATGCCAAGGGGCGGTGTTAGAGCAGCGGTGCCGGAACAGCAGCAGATGGCCGGAAAACCCGTCATCTAGCCCAGTCTCTCTCCTGTCCCTCTCTGTGCTGTGTCTGTGCCTCCGTCTGCACCGACGAGCTTCCTACCCATGTGTGACAGCACGTCGGGGAGTCCCCGACCCTGCACCCCGTCCGCAGCCAGACAGGACTCTCTTCCAGGCTGTAGAACAGGAGGTTTATTTGCTTCTCAGGGATACCGTGCAGCACCGGCTCGACGTTGCCATAGAAGCCAGGGCAGAACCTTAGTTCTCTTGGGGGAAAGGGGTTCACAGGCCCCTGAAGCCCCCTGTCCTGGACTTAGTCTGCTTCCCTCCACCGAGACTGCCCCCACCCCCAGCAACTGGTCCCTGAGCCCCCAGGCAGCCACACCCCTTGCTTTGCTCAGATTCCTCCTCCTAGCCCAGGTGTCAGGCCGCTGGGCCATGGCCTACGTGCCCCCCTCAGGGACCATCCCCCGCTGGGCCCTACACACACACAGAGTCTCTGCAGACCTGCATAGGCCAGTAGGGGTCACACCCAGCACAACACGGCAACCGAATCATACCAAATCAGCTGCTTCGAAATACGCTATGCAAATTGCACCGCTGATGTCGAGCTACGGGTGCACTGCAGACGCCCCCTCGGTATTTTCCAGCCACAAGCCGTTCCAGTCCCTCTGGCGTCCGGTGACTCGACGCCCTGCACCGGCATCTGTCCCACGCAGACAAGACCCAAACGCTTCCTGAAGGGAACTTTAGATTCCCCGAGTCGAAGGCTGCTCCCCACCCGTGGCGAGCCGGGGGCCGGGCCCACCCACCCAGCCCCGCTCTTCCTGCAGGACAATCGCACCCCAGGGCACCCGGACCGGATCCAGGTAAACGATCCCATGTGCGCGGCGCCGTCAGGCTGGGGAGTGAGAAGAAGCCTAAGGGGTTTGGGCACCTCACTGCCAAGCGAATGACGTTGGGATTACGGTTCATTTCAGGCTGAGGGTCAAGGTAACTCCCATGCTCCCGGCCAGGGTGGGGTGGAGGGGGTGCTGGGCAGGGCTGCGGTGAGGCTGACAAAGTATTGGGAGCTGGTCACCTAAATCCCTTGGGCTCTTTTAAAAATCTCAGCCTCTTTGCCTAGGGCAGGGGCGGGGAACCTTTTTTGGGCCGGGGGCTGCTGACCCACGGAAAAATGCATTGGGGGCCACGTTACCAAGATCTGGGCTGCGGGAACAGGCGGGGATGGGGCGGAGCACCCGCTAGTGGCGGTAGGACCCGCTGTGAGTCCGGGCCCCGCCGTGCGCTTCCTGGTGACTTTGGGGGCCAGGTACTTGGTGTCTGATTCTCACCGATATTCGGGTGCCCCGGGACGCTGTCCGGACGCTCCCTGGTACTTAAAATGCTCCTAGATGCCGAACTCTCCTTGCAAAACCTCCCGGCCCCATCTCCGTCTTAGGGCACCTGGGGGCGGGACTTGCCAAAGGGGCAGGCAGGTTCCCGATCTACAAAAACCGGATCTTAATATTCATCCGAGCCCAGAACGGCGGCCACAAACCCCAGCTCCTCCCCCCAGCCGACACTCTGACCCTCACCCCAGCCCCTAACCTCTCCCTGAGCCCAGTCCCCAGCCGCCCTGCACAGAACCGCAGCCCCGGCCCTCATAGAATCAGAGCCCCCGGGGCAGAGACCTCAGGAGGCATCGGGTCCAGCCCCTGCCCAAGGCAGGACCAGCCCAACTCAATCAGCCCAGCCAGGGCTTGGTCACGCCGGGACCGAAACACCCCTAGGGACGGAGACTCCCCCCCGCCCCAGGGAACCCCCCCAGCGCTTCCCGCCCGCCTAGGGAAAGAGCTTTTCCTAATGTCCAACCTAGACCCCCCCCCCCGTTGCAACTGGAGCCCATTGCTCCTCGTTCTGCCACCTGCCCCCACTGAGAACAGCCTCTCGCCAGCCTCCCCTCAACCGGGCCCGGCCCTGAACCGTAACCCCACAACTCCCCTCCCCACTGCCCCCACAACTCCCCCTCCCCAACTGCCCCCACAACTCCCAACTGCCCTCACAACTCTCCCCAACTGCCCCCACAACTCCCAACTGCCCCCACAACTCCCCCTCCCCAACTGCCCCTCGCAACTCCCCCTCCCCAACTGCCCTCCCCTATTTATAATGTAACCCGCCTCCTGACCCTGCCTGACCTCGGCCCCAGCCCTCAACCTGGCCGGGCCTGAACCATAACCCTACAACTCTCCCCTCCCCAACTGCCCCACAACTCCCCCTCCCCAACTTATAATGTAACCCGTCTCCTGACCCTGCCCCTGACCTCGGCCCCAGCCCTCAACTCCCCAGACTCCCCCCTCCGCCAGGTGCCTGCTGGTCCCAGAGGGGAGACTCCCCAGGCCCCCGCGGGCCAACGGGACACAGGGAGGGGCCGGGAGTGGGCGACAGGGGAGGGGTCCCGGCTCGGCTCTGCTCACTCCCTCGGGGCACCAGGCCTGGCCTCTGTGGGCAGCCGGGACACGGGGCTGGAGGGGCCTTTGGCCCGGGTCTGCGGGGAGCGGAGCAGCCGCATCGTGGTGTGAACGCGGCTCGGCCAGGCGGCCTGGTCGGTTCAGGGGCCGCAGCGCCCCCTAGTGGCGGGGGCCGGGCGCTGCCCAGGAGACGCTGTCGAGGTGCTGTTGCTTCTCTCTTTTGGGGGGGAGGTTGTGAGGCTGCCTCCGCTCCCGGGCGGTGGGAAATCGGGGCCGGTGCGGGGGGGGGGGTGTTCGCGAGCGTGGGGGGGGGTTCGGGAAGAGAACCCCCCCGGGAAAGGGGAACTTGCTCCAGAGAGGCGGGGGGGAACAGACCCGCTCAGCTCCTGGGCTAGACGCGCCCCGAGAGAGGGTCCCTGGCACCGACACGCGGCGCAGCCCGACGCGGCACCGGGCCTCACCCAGCAGCGCCGCGGGGAGCCACGCCGGAGCCAGGCCGGGCCGCTGGGTCTTGTCTACACGGAGCCAATTCCCCAGCCCTGCAGGAACCAGTTCGTCTGCGGGGCTCGCGGCTCCGGGGGCAGAAATTCCCTGGCGGCCGTCGGGGCAGAACCCGTGTCCGGCGGCACTTTCCTTCAGGGGCCGGGCTGGGGGCAGCTTCCCTCCGAGCGGCCCCTGGGGGGGAGGGGCTCTGGCCTTTCCTCGATTTCCCTGCCGATTCCCGGCACTGACCCCCACCCCTGGGAGGGTGAAACTCCGGATTGGGGGGAAGAAGGAAAACGCCCAGAGCTAAAGTGGGGGGGGGGGCGGGGGATTTCGGGTCTCAGATCGATGTTTACAGACTCCGCCCCTGTTCCTCTGCACCGCCCCTGCGCGGTTTTTGCGCGGCCCCGCTGCCGGCCCGTGTCACTGTGTCGCAGCGATAGGGGGAGACGCGCAGTCCCGCGGACGCTTTCCTGAGGGGCACGAATTTGTCCTGTGTCTCGTGGGTGGCACCGAACCCCTTTGGGATCCCTTCTTCCGAGTCCGGCCCGCCCACCTCCCGGGTTGGGGGACAGAAGGGAGTGCAGGGATTAGGGGTACAGAAGGGGGTGCAGGGTGAGCAGTGAAGGGTGCAGGGATTAGGGGTACAGAAGGGGGTGCAGGGTGAGCAGTGAAGGGTGCAGGGATTAGGGTACAGAAGGGTGTGCAGGGTGAGCAGTGAAGGGTGCAGGGATTAGGGTATGGAAGGGGGTGCAGGGGTGAGCAGTGAAGGGTGCAGGGGTTAGGGTACAGAAGGGGTGCAGGGGTGAGCAGTGAAGGGTGCAGGGATTAGGGGTACAGAAGGGGGTGCAGGGTGAGCAGTGAAGGGTGCAGGGATTAGGGGTACAGAAGGGGGTGCAGGGTGAGCAGTGAAGGGTGCAGGGATTAGGTACGGAAGGGGTGCAGGGTGAGCAGTGAAGGGTGCAGGGATTAGGGTACGGAAGGGGGTGCAGGGTGAGCAGTGAAGGGTGCAGGGATTAGGGGTACAGAAGGGGGTGCAGGGTGAGCAGTGAAGGGTGCAGGGATTAGGGTACAGAAGGGGGTGCAGGGTGAGCAGTGAAGGGTGCAGGGATTAGGGTACGGAAGGGGGTGCAGGGTGAGCCGGCATATTGCACGTAGCAGAAGAGGGCAAACACCCCCTCCCTCGGGGATGACGTCACGCCCCCCTGCGCTGGGGGGGCAGGAGCCTGGGTATGAAAGGCGGGGGGGCATAGGCCCAGGTGTCCGCGTCCCCGCAGCGCCCCCTGGCGGGCAGGTAGCTGAGCAGCAGAGCGAGCTGGGAAATGAGGCGACGCGGGGCCCCCCCGGGATCTCCCCTGGCCCCCGAGTGACTCCGGAGTGACCTCGCTGCGCGTGTGGACAGCCCGTTGCCAGCGCGCCCCGGGATGTGCGGGGCTAAGCGCCGTCCCCCCAGACTTCGGGCCGGTTCGTAAGGGCCCCTGGAAATGCGCTGGGGGGGCCGAGTGCCGCCCTCGCTCAGACTGACCCAGCCCCGAGCCGGGGCTGCCCAAAGAGATGGGGGCCACGGGGAAGGGGGCACAAGGGGGCGACTGTCTCCGCAGCCCCGCGCCCCGCTCCCCAGCGCTCACACCACATCGCAGGTTCCACGTCGGACCCCCGTTTGCCCTGCCTGGGGGGGGGCAGAGCACGGGGCGGGGGGGGCCTCGAAATTCCAGAAACCTGAATCCAGAAAACGCTTTCTGGGGCGCTCCTCGCGCCCCCTGTCGGAGCATTGCGGGAACTGCGCCAGGCTGCGGGACCTAAAGGTGTGTGTGTGTGTGTGTGTGTGTTAGACAGGAGCACAGCTCTGTGTGTGTGTGTGTGTGTGTGTTAGTCAGGAGCACAGCTCTGTGTGTGTGTGTGTGTGTGTGTGTGTGTGTGTGTGTGTGTGTGTTAGACAGGAGCACGCTGTGTGTGTGTGTGTGTGTGTGTGTGTGTGTGTTAGACAGGAGCACAGCTCTCTGTGTGTGTGTGTGTGTGTGTGTGTGTGTGTGTGTGTTAGACAGGAGCACAGCTCTGTGTGTGTGTGTGTGTTAGACAGGAGCACAGCTCTGTGTGTGTTAGACAGGAGCACAGCTGTGTGTGTGTGTGTGTTAGACAGGAGCACAGCTCTGTGTGTGTTAGACAGGAGCACAGCTCTGTGTGTGTGTATGTTAGGAGCACAGCTCTGTGTGTGTGTGTTAGACAGGAGCACAGCTCTGTGTGTGTGTATGTTAGGAGCACAGCTCTGTGTGTGTGTGTTAGACAGGAGCACAGCTCTGTGTGTGTGTGTGTGTGTGTGTGTGTGTGTGTGTGTGTGTGTTAGACAGGAGCACAGCTGTGTGTGTGTGTGTGTGTGTGTGTGTTAGACAGGAGCACAGCTGTGTGTGTGTGTGTGTGTTTGTGTGTGTGTTAGTCAGGAGCACAGCTCTGTGTGTGTGTGTGTGTGTGTGTGTTAGTCAGGAGCACAGCTCTGTGTGTGTGTATTAGGAGCATAGCTCTGTGTGTGTGTGTGTGTGTGTGTGTGTGTGTGTGTGTGTGTGTTAGACAGGAGCACAGTTCTCTGTGTGTGTGTGTGTGTGTGTGTGTGTGTGTGTGTGTTAGGAGCACAGCTCTCTGTGTGTGTGTGTTAAACAGGAGCACAGCTGGCACATGGGGGGGGTCTGTGTGTTTCCACTACTTCGGTTTACTAATAAACTTTGCTCTAGACAATGTAGGAAGAAAAGCATTGACAGGTGTGTTGTGAGCAAGACACGAGAAGTCATTCTTCCGCTCTACGCTGCGCGGATTAGGCCTCAGTTGGAGGATTGTGTCCAGTTCTGGGCATCACATTTCAGGGAAGATGAGGAGAAACTGGAGATGGTCCAGAGAAGAGCAACAAGAATGATGAAAGGTCTAGAGAACATGGCCTATGAGGGAAGACTGAAAAAACTGGTCTTGTTGAGTTTGGAAAGGAGAAGACTGAGGGGGGACATGAGAGCCGGTTTCAGGTATCTAAAAGGGTGTCATAAGGAGGAGGGAGAAAACTTGTTCATCTTGGCCTCTGAGATTAGAACAAGAAGCAAGGGGCTTAAACTGCAGCAAGGGAGGTTGAGGTTGGACATGAGGAAAAACTTTGTGCCTGTCTGGGTGGAATAAATTGCCTGGGGGGGTTGTGGAATCTCCATCCCTGGAGATATTGAAGAGCAGGTTGGACAGACACCTGGCAGGGATGGTCTAGACCAGTGTTTCTCGACCAGTGGTACAAGTACCCTTAGGGGTACTCAAGAGGAGTCTGGAGGGGGTACATCAACACCACTGAAATTTGGAGAAAACTGTTTTAAGTTTCACAGCGCTTTATTATTTTTGTACTTTTCACACCCAAAAATTTCATCACCCACCCAGCTACGATTGAGTTGTTCAGACAAATGTGTTGCAAAGGTAGAAAACAATTGTGTGTGTCTGAAAACTGTAGGTACTGGGGGTACTTCTAATTTTGTAAGGGGGCTAGACGGTGTTTGGTCCTGCCGTGAGGGCAGGGGACGGGACTGGATGACCTCGCGAGGTCCCTTCCCGTCCTAAGGTTCTATGAAAAGAAAAGAGGATGAAATTTTGTCCCCAGTTTGTTGTGATCTAGTCTCCATAGAACGCATGCGGAGTGACTCCGGATTGAGGCGGCTGTTCACACAGCTCTATCAGGGGCTGCAGATCTGGGGTCCGCTCCCTGGATCCTTACGCTACGGCCCCATTGGCTCCGCCGGGGCTCTGCCCATTGGTAAGAGCGGAGAATCAGTCCCCGCAGCCGCCGTGGGGTTAGAGCAGGGCAGTGGGGGCGAGTGGTTAGAGCAGGGGGGCTGGGCACCAGGACTCCTGGGTTCTCTCCTGGCTCGGGGAGGGCAGTGGGGGCGAGTGGTTAGAGCAGGGGGGCTGGGCGCCAGGCCACGTGTCCTGGGGCCAGGCAGCTGAGGCGCTGGGCAGCTGGGGGCGGATGCTGCTTGTGCGACTGTGAAGCCACTTCCCTTGCCCAAACCCAATATGGCGGCCCCCAGGGCGCCCTCAAGCCCTTGGCAGGCAAGGGAGGCTCTTGCCCTCACCAATGACGGCTGCCAGAGGGGCTTCGGCCAATATCCAATATGGCTGCCGCCGGATGTCCGGCTCGCAGCGGCCAGGCCGCTTAATGGCTGTGGCCACGTGACGGTGCCGGCCGGCAATATGGCCGCCTGACCTACCCCGCATGCGCACCAGCCATTATCCATCATGGCTGCCGCGTATAGGAAAGATTGGGACGCTGCCCTCATTCAACATGGCGGAGAGCGGTACCACGTGGTGGGCGGACGCCGTCGCCCGAGATGGCGCCGCCCACCGTGGGAGATGACCGCCGCCGTTGCCCGTCCCCAAGATGGCGGCCGGGCGTGCGCAACGCGCGCCGTCCGCCCGGCACAAACATGGCCGCGCCCGCCTCGCCGCGGCGTCACGCGGGGCACTGCGCCTGCGCAGAAGGCGGGCGAGCGGCGCCGGCTCTCGGCGGGCGAAGATGGCGGCGCGCGCGGCGGGACGGGGCTGGCGGCTGCGCCCCGCGGGGCCCCCGCTGCTCAGGGGGCTCCACACGCAGGTGGGACCCGACCCGCGCGCTGCGTGACGTCACGGGGTCGCGACCTTTCGGTGGGGGGCCCGGGGTCACCTGGTTTGGAGGGGGCTTCGCCCCGGTGCCCTCGTGACCTCTGGGGGCGCCCACCGGGCCCGGCTGGGGCAGAGCCAAGGTCCGGGCCCCGCGGCGGGGAGTTCCGCCGGTGAACGCGCGCCGGGAGCGCCCCGAACAGCGCCCCCTGCTGGACCCCGCGCCCCCTCCCCGGGCAGCGCCGAACAGCGCCCCCTGCTGCACCCCGCGCCCCCTCCCCCCCCGGGGCAGCACCGAACAGCGCCCCTGCTGCACCGCGCCCTCCCCCGGCAGCACCGAACAGCGCCCCTGCTGCACCGCGCCCTCCCGGCAGCACCGAACAGCGCCCCTGCTGCACCCCGCGCCTCCCGGCAGAACCGAACAGCGCCCCTGCTGCACCCGCCCCTCCCGGCAGCACCGACCAGCGCCCCTGCTGCACCCGCGCCCCTCCCGGGCAGCACCGACCAGCGCCCCTGCTGCACCCGCGCCTCCCGGGCACCGAACAGCGCCCCTGCTGCACCGCGCCCTCCCGGCAGCACCGACAGCGCCCCTGCTGCACCCGCGCCCCTCCCGGCAGCAACCGAACAGCGCCCCTGCTGCACCCGCGCCTCCCGGGCAGCACCGAACAGCGCCCCTGCTGCACCCGCCTCCCGGCAGCACCGAACAGCGCCCCTGCTGCACCCCGCCTCCCCGGCAGCACCGAACAGCGCCCCCTGCTGCACCCCGCGCTCCCGGGCAGCACCGACCAGCGCCCCTGCTGCACCGCGCCCCCTCCCGGCAGCACCGAACAGCGCCCCTGCTGCACCCGCGCCTCCCGGGCAGCACCGAACAGCGCCCCTGCTGCACCGCGCCTCCCGGCAGAACCGAACAGCGCCCCTGCTGCACCGCGCCCTCCCGGGCAGCACCGACCAGCGCCCCCTGCTGCACCCGCGCCTCCCGGCAGCACCGAACAGCGCCCCCTGCTGCACCCCGCGTCCTCCCGGGCAGCACCGAACAGCGCCCCTGCTGCACGCGCCCTCCCGGGCAGCACCGAACAGCGCCCTGCTGCACCCGCGCTCCCGGGCAGCACCGAACAGCGCCCCTGCTGCACCCGCGCCCTCCCGGGCAGCACCGAACAGCGCCCCTGCTGCACCGCGTCCCCTCCCGGGCAGCACCGAACAGCGCCCCTGCTGCACCCGCGCCTCCCGGGCAGCACGAACAGCGCCCCTGCTGCACCTCGCGCCTCCCGGGCAGCACCGAACAGCGCCCCTGCTGCACGCGCCCCCTCCCGGGCAGCACCGAACAGCGCCCCTGCTGCACCCGCGCCTCCCGGGCAGCACCGAACAGCCCCCTGCTGCACCGCGCCCTCCCGGGCAGCACCGAACAGCGCCCCCTGCTGCACCCGCGCCCCTCCCGGGCAGCACCGAACAGCGCCCCTGCTGCACCTGCGCCCCCTCCCGGGCAGCACCGAACAGCGCCCCTGCTGCACCACGCCCTCCCGGGCAGCACCGAACAGCGCCCCTGCTGCACCTCGCCCCTCCCGGGCAGCACCGAACAGCGCCCCTGCTGCACCTCGCCTCCCGGGCAGCACCGAACAGCGCCCCTGCTGCACCCCGCGCCTCCCGGGCAGCACCGAACAGCGCCCCTGCTGCACCCCGCGCCTCCCGGGCAGCACCGAACAGCGCCCCTGCTGCACCCCCGCCTCCCGGGCAGCACCGAACAGCGCCCCTGCTGCACCGCGCCCCTCCCGGGCAGCGCCGAACAGCGCCCCTGCTGCACCCCGCGCCCCTCCCGGGCAGCACCGAACAGCGCCCCTGCTGCACCCGCGCCCTCCCGGGCAGCACCGAACAGCGCCCCTGCTGCACCCCGCGCTCCCGGGCAGCGCGAACAGCGCCCCTGCTGCACTCGCCCCTCCCGGGCAGCACGAACAGCGCCCCTGCTGCACCTCGCGCCTCCCGGGCAGCGCCGAACAGCGCCCCTGCTGCACCTCGCCCCCTCCCGGGCAGCACCGAACAGCGCCCCTGCTGCACCCCGCCCCTCCCGGGCAGCACCGAACAGCGCCTGCTGCACCCCGCCCCTCCCGGGCAGCGCCGAACAGCGCCCCTGCTGCACCCCGCGCCTCCCGGGCAGCACCGAACAGCGCCCCTGCTGCACCTCGCGCCTCTCCCGGGCAGCACCGAACAGCGCCCCTGCTGCACCTCGCGCTCCCGGGCAGCACCGAACAGCGCCCCCTGCTGCACCGCCCCCTCCCGGCAGCACCGAACAGCGCCTGCTGCACCCGCGCTCCCGGGCAGCACCGAACAGCGCCCCTGCTGCACCTCGCGCCTCCCGGGCAGCACCGAACAGCGCCCCTGCTGCACCTCGCCCCTCCCCGGGCAGCACGAACAGCGCCCCTGCTGCACCCCGCGCTCCCGGGCAGCACCGAACAGCGCTGCACCGCGCCCCCTCCCGGGCAGCACCGAACAGCGCCCCTGCTGCACCCCGCGCCTCCCCGGCAGCACCGAACAGCGCCCCTGCTGCACCCCGCGCCTCCCCCGGCAGCACCGAACAGCGCCCCTGCTGCACCGCCCGCGCTCCCGGGCAGCACCGAACAGCGCCCCCTGCTGCACCCCGCGCCTCCCGGCAGCACCGAACAGCGCCTGCTGCACCCCGCGCTCCCCGGCAGCAGCCCGAACAGCGCCTGCTGCACCGCGCCTCCTCCCGGGCAGCACCGAACAGCGCCCCTGCTGCACTCCGCTCCCCGGGCAGCACCGAACAGCGCCCCTGCTGCACTCGCCCCTCCCGGGCAGCACCGAACAGCGCCCCTGCTGCACGCCCCCTCCCCGGGCAGCACCGAACAGCGCCCCTGCTGCACCCGCGCCCCTCCCGGCAGCACCGAACAGCGCCCCTGCTGCACCCCGCCTCCCCGGGCAGCACCGAACAGCGCCCCTGCTGCACCCCCGCGCCTCCCTGGGCAGCACCGAACAGCGCCCCTGCTGCACCCGCGCCTCCCGGGCAGCACTGAACAGCGCCCCTGCTGGACCCGCGCCCCTCCCTGGGCAGAACCGAACAGCGCCCTGCTGGACCTCGCGCCCTCCCGGGCAGCACCGAACAGCGCCCCTGCTGCACCCCGCGCTCCTCCCGGGCAGCACCGAACAGCGCCCCTGCTGCACCCGCGCCCCTCCTCCCGGCAGCACCGAACAGCGCCCCTGCTGCACCCCGCGCCTCCTCCCGGGCAGCGCCGAACAGCGCCCCTGCTGCACCCCGCGCCCCCTCCCGGGCAGCACCGCTCCTCCCGGGCAGAACCGAACAGCGCCCCTGCTGCACCCGCGTTCCTCCCGGGCAGCACCGAACAGCGCCCCTGCTGCACCACGCCTCCCTCCCGGGCAGCACCGAACAGCGCCCCTGCTGCACCCCACGCCTCCCGGGCAGCACCGAACAGCGCCCTGCTGCACCCCACGCCCCTCCCCGGGCAGCACCGAACAGCGCCCCTGCTGCACCCACGCCCTCCCGGGCAGCACCGAACAGCGCCCCCTGCTGCACCCCGCGCCCCTCCCGGGCAGCACCGAACAGCGCCCCCTGCTGCACCCCGCGCCCCCTCCCCCGGGCAGCACCGAACAGCGCCCCCTGCTGCACCCCGCGCCTCCCGGGCAGCACCGAACAGCGCCCCTGCTGCACCCCGCGCCTCCCGGGCAGCACCGAACAGCGCCCCTGCTGCACCCGCGCCTCCCGGGCAGCACCGAACAGCGCCCTGCTGCACCCTGCCTCCCAGGCAGCGCCGAACAGCGCCCTGCTGCACCCTCGCGCCCTCCCGGGCAGAACTGAACAGCGCCCCCTGCTGCACCCCGCGCCCCTTGGCCACACCCTGCCCACCAGCCTCCCCCTGCACCCCTGGGCAGCACCCAACCTGGGCACGGTGTGTGGGGCGGGTGCGTCCCCTTCCCTTCCGTCGCCCCTTTCCCGGCCGGCGTGTCCTGGGGTGCGGCCGGGCCCGGTCCCGCGCCGGTTCCGTGCCCAGGGCCAAGCAACCCCCGTGGAGACGGGGGGCCGCTGGCTCGGCGCTGCCTTGGGGGGCCGTGGGGCCCATGGGGATGTTCACGGGTCGCTAGTGACGTGCCCAGGAAGGGTTAACTGCCCCCGGGGAGCCCACGTGGGGGTCTGCGCCCCCATCGGTTAATGAATTCCAGGGGATTGGCCGTCCCTGCCGCACCGGCTGCTTTGGGCTGAACCCCCGCAGTGGAGTGTTGTCTGCCCCCCCGGCGTGTGCCCCTCTCCCCAGATGCCCTGTGTGGGGCTGGTCCCCGTGCGGCCGGGGGGCACCACTGGGCGCCCGAGCCCTGCCCCTTGCTCCGAGTCTCCGGCCCCCCTCCCGTCCGGGGGCGCCACTCACAGCTTCTGGGAATGACCCTGGCTCAGAGGTCACTGGAGGTCAAAAGGTCACAACTCCCCCCATATTTGTCCCCCAGATTCACAGGGGCGCGGCCTCCCCCACCTGGCTCCGTAGGCACACCCCACACGGGGCTCCGCCTCACCCCAGCCGCGCTCTGCGGCCCCTCCTGGCCCGCAGCCAGAGCACCGCGGCCCCCACCCAGGTGAGGGGCACCGGCAGGGCGGGGGGGCAGGGGCTGCGGGGGGGGAGTGAGGGGCACCGGCAGGGCTGGGGGCAGGGGCTGCGGGGCAGTGAGGGGCACCGGCAGGGCTGGGGCAGGGGCTGCGGGAGTGAGGGGCACCGGCAGGGCTGGGGGCAGGGGCTGCGGGGAGGAGTGAGGGCACCGGCAGGGCTGGGGGCAGGGGCTGCGGGGGGGAGTGAGGGGCACCGGCAGGGCTGGGGGCAGGAGCGAGGGCACCGGCAGGGCTGGGGGGCAGGGGCTGCGGGGGGCAGTGAGGGGCACCGGCAGGGCTGGGGGCAGGGGCTGCGGGGGAGGAGTGAGGGGCACCGGCAGGGCTGGGGGCAGGGGCTGCGGGGAGGAGTGAGGGGCACCGGCAGGGCTGGGGGCAGGGGCTGCGGGGGGGAGGAGTGAGGGGCACCGGCAGGGCTGGGGGGCAGGGGCTGCAGGGGGGGCACCGCTGTCTCACTGTCACCTCCCCACAGGTGCTGCCCCCCGCGGCCATCTCGCCTCCAACCCCGGGGGGTGCCGTGCCCGGGGGGCTGCCAGCGGCGCCGGAGCTGGGGCTGGAGGCGCCGGAGCTGGGGCTGGAGGCGCTGGGGCTGGGCTCCTACACGCCCGTGGGGCTGATCCAGAACGTGCTGGAGTCGCTGCACGTGGGGCTGGACCTGCCCTGGTGGGGGGCCATCGTGGCCGGTGAGGGGCCTGCTGGGACGGGGGGGGGGCTGTGGGTCGGCCTCGTGGGGGGGAGTTACCCACAGTGCTCCATGCAGGGCATTGTGGGTACTGTGCTGGCTCAGCGCAGTGCATCGTGGGTACCGCTCCCCCCAGGCAGGGCCGGCCGGTGCAGTGCATGCTGGGTAGCGCTCAGCGCAGTGCATCGTGGGTACCGCTCCCCCCAGGCAGGGCCGGCCGGTGCAGTGCATGCTGGGTAGCGCTCAGCGCAGTGCATCGTGGGTACCGCTCCCCCCAGGCAGGGCCGGCCGGTGCAGTGCATGCTGGGTAGCGCTCAGCGCAGTGCATCGTGGGTACCTCTCTCCCCAGGCAGGGCCGGCCGGTGCAATGCATGCTGGGTAGCGCTCAGCGCAGTGCATCGTGGGTACCTCTCTCCCCAGGCAGGGCCGGCCGGTGCAGTGCATGCTGGGTAGCGCTCAGCGCAGTGCATCGTGGGTAACGCTCCCCCCAGGCAGGGCCGGCCGGTGCAGTGCATGCTGGGTAGCGCTCAGCGCAGTGCATCGTGGGTAACGCTCCCCCCAGGCAGGGCCGGCCGGTGCAGTGCATGCTGGGTAGCGCTCAGCGCAGTGCATCGTGGGTACCTCTCCCCCCAGGCACGGTGGCGGCCGGTGCAGTGCATGCTGGGTAGCGCTCAGCGCAGTGCATCGTGGGTAACGCTCCCCCCAGGCAGGGCCGGCCGGTGCAGTGCATGCTGGGTAGCACTCAGCGCAGTGCATCGTGGGTACCTCTCCCCCCAGGCAGGGCCGGCCGGTGCAATGCATGCTGGGTAGCGCTCAGCGCAGTGCATCGTGGGTACCGCTCCCCCCAGGCAGGGCCGGCCGGTGCAGTGCATGCTGGGTAGCGCTCAGCGCAGTGCATCGTGGGTACCTCTCCCCCCAGGCAGGGCCGGCCGGTGCAGTGCATGCTGGGTAGCGCTCAGCGCAGTGCATCGTGGGTACCTCTCTCCCCAGGCACGGTGGCGGCCGGTGCAGTGCATGCTGGGTAGTGCTCAGCGCAGTGCATCGTGGGTACCTCTCTCCCCAGGCACGGTGGCGGCCAGTGCAATGCATGCTGGGTAGCGCTCAGCGCAGTGCATCGTGGGTACCTCTCTCCCCAGGCACGGTGGCGGCCGGTGCAGTGCATGCTGGGTAGCGCTCAGCGCAGTGCATCGTGGGTACCTCTCTCCCCAGGCACGGTGGCGGCGCGCTGCCTCGTGTTCCCGCTCATCGTGAAGGGGCAGCGGGAGGCGGCCAAGCTGAACAACCACATGCCCGAGATCAGCCGGCTGACCGAGCGCATGCAGGACGCCCGGCGCTCCAGCAACAAGTTCGAGTGTGAGGGGCGGGGCCAGCAGGAGGGGGATGGGCTAAGGGGCGGGGCCAGCAGTAGCGGGAGGAGCTTGTGGCTTGGAGGGTGGAGTCCCGAGAGGGGCGACCGGGAGGGGGGTGCTGGCACAGGCGCTCTAGAGAAGGTGGAGACATGGGGGAGGGGCCTGGGACTGGCTGGGCGGGGCCAGAGGCCTTAGCCCCACCCCTAACTCCTCCTCCTCATCTCCCATCAGTCGCCAAGGCACATTCGGACCTCATTCTCTACCAGAAGGCCAATGACATCAACCCGTTGCGGGGCTTCCTGGTGCCACTCATCCAGGTGAGGCCCCGCCCCCTGCCTCAGGCCCCGCCCACGTCCTTGACAGTGCCCCTCACGCCCGCCCCGCAGCCCCTGCCCCCCAGCCCCGCTGGTGTCCCCAACCCTGTCGCTGCCCCTCACGCCCGCCCCGCAGCCCCTGCCAGTGCCCCCACTCCCACCCCACAGCCCCTGCCCCCAGCCCTGTCACTGCCCCATAGCCCCTGCCCCCAGCCCTGCCCCTCAGACTCGCCCGCAGCCCCTGCCCCCAGCCCTGCCGGTGCCCCTTCCTCCCACCCCGCAGCCCTTACCCCCAGCCCTGCCCCTCACTCCCGCCCCACAGCCCCTGCCCCCAACCCTGTCGCTGTCCCTCACTTCCCTGCAGCCCCTGCCCCAGCGCTGCCGGTGCCCCACTCCCACCACACAGCCCCTGCCCCAACCCTGTCGCTGCACCTCACTCCTGCCCTGCAGCCCCTGCCCCCAGCGCTGCCGGTGCCCCCACTCCCACCCACAGCCCCTCCCCAACCCTGTCGCTGCCCCTCACTCCTGCCCCGCAGCCCCCCCGGTATGCACACGGCTCTGACACCCGTCTGTGCCCCTGCTCCAGGCCCCCATCTTCATCTCGTTCTTCATCGCCCTGCGGGAGATGGCCTCCCTGCCCGTGCCCAGCATGCAGAGCGGGGGCCTCTGGTGGTTCGTGGATCTGACGGCGGCCGACCCCTTCTACGTCCTGCCCCTCGTCACCACGGCCAGCATGTGGGTGATCCTGGAGGTGGGTAGGGCCTGAAAACCCGCAGCACAGACTCCGGGGAGGGATGCAAATACTCTAGGGCCTACAATAAACAAAGAGCGGTGGGGCTGCTGTAAGCTCACTGCCTGGGGGCTAGCGAACGGCGTGCGCTCGCCGGAGAATGACAGTAGCGTAGGACCTACAATAATATGGTAGACGGGACAATGAACAAAGGGCTGTTTGGCTCCTCTGTGCAGCTGGCTGGGGCGCTACAATAATAGTGTAGGACCTACAATAACATGGTAGACGGGACAATGAACAAAGGGTTGTTTGGCTCCTCTGTGCAGCTGGCTGGGGCGCTACAATAATAGTGTAGGACCTACAATAACATGGTAGACAGGACAATGAACAAAGGGTTGTTTGGCTCCTGTGTGCAGCTGGCTGGGGCACTACAATAATAGTGTAGGACCTACAATAATATGGTAGATGGGACAGTGAAGAAAGGGCCGTTTGGCTCCTGTGTGCAGCTGGCTGGGGCGCTACAATAATAGTGTAGGACCTACAATAATATGGTAGACTGGACAGTGAAGAAAGGGCTGTTTGGCTCCTGTGTGCAGCTGGCTGGGGCGCTACAATAATACTGTAGGACCTACAATAATATGGTAGACGGGACAGTGAAGAAAGGGCCGTTTGGCTCCTGTGTGCAGCTGGCTGGGGCGCTACAATAATAGTGTAGGGCCTGCAGTAAACAAAGGGCCATTTGGGTGCTGCAGTAGTTCTGTAGGCCCTACAGTAAACAAAGAGCCGTTTGGTGGCTGAACCCCGCTGGCGAGGGCATTTCTGTAGGGCCTACAATAAATAAAGCCCCGTGGCTGCCCCGGGCAAATACTCCAGTGGGCCGTACCGCACGCAAGTCTCGGCTGGGTGGTGCGGATGCGTGGGGGGGGCAGTGTCTGGGGGCCGGATGTCTCTCTAACCCCCCCCCCCCATTCCCGCAGTTGGGGGTGGAGTCCGGGGTGCACAACCCCAACCTGAAGGGGGTGAAGACGGTTTTCCGGGTGATGCCGCTGGTGATTCTGCCGCTGACCATCAGCTTCCCCACGGTGAGAGCCGGGCGCGGCGGGTGGGGGGGGGGACACACGCACTGGGGGGCAGCCCCCCCTGCTCCACCGTGACACTCCCGTCTGCCCCCAGGCCATCTTCACCTACTGGCTCACCTCCAACCTCTTCTCGCTGGTGCAAGTCGGGCTCCTGCGTATCCCGGCCGTCCGCACCCGGCTCCGCATCCCCGAGCGCGTCCCGCCCCCCCCGGCCGCGCTGGCCCCCAAGCAGGGCTTCCTGGAGGGCCTGCGCACCGGTGAGTGACCCGGCGGGTGGGGACGGGGGGGGGGACCTGGCGCACGCGGACGGGGCTCACGCCGGCCTCCCCCCGCAGGCTGGAAGGACATGCAGCTCGCCCGGCAGCTGGAGGAGCGCGAGCACCGCATCAAACACCACCTGGCCCTGGCCAAGAGAGGTCTGTACCCCCCCATTTCCCCCCCCGGGCGCCCGGCTCCCCTGGGGTCCCCCTGTCTAACCCCTCCCCCGGGCGCCCGGCTCCTGGGGTCCCCGTCTAACCCTTCCCCGCGGGCATCTGGCTCCTGGGGTCCCCGTCCTAACCCCTCCCCCGGGTGCCCGGCTCCTGGGGTCCCCCTCTAACTCCTCCCCGCAGGCGCCCGGCTCCCCTGGGGTCCCCGTCTAACCCCTCCCGGGTGCCCGGCTCCCCTGGGGCTGGACCGCGGGTCCCCCTCTAACCCCTCCACCCATCTCCCCCACAGGCCCCCTGCGTCAGACATTCTCCCACAACCCCTTGCAGCAGAAGGAGGGCGGGGCCAGCACCCCCAGCACCCCCGAAGAGGCCCTGGCAGGACACGCTCGGCTGATGCCCCGGGAGGCGCTAACCCCCCCCACCAGACTCTGTGAGCCAATAAAGGACCTGTTGCCCCCCCCCGCCTGTTGTTGGATTGACAGAGGGGGGCCCGTGGCAGACTTTACCACTGGGGCGCAAGGGTGGGGGGCACTTGGGGCCCGTGCCGGGGTTCGGGGGCAACGAATTCCAGGGGGTGAGTCCCAGGTGGGGGGATGGGAGGCACAGGGGGCTCTGGGGCACAGCGCAGGGGGGCTGCCTTCTGCTGGGGGGCCAGGGGAGAAGGGAGGTTCCGGGGGGCAGACACACGACGCCCAGAGCCGGCCATGGCTGGAGTGACGCTGGTTTATTCGTAGCAGCTGCCGCCAGGGCCCACGGGGCCAATAAGTTACAGGGGGGGAGTTGGTCCGGGGGCGTCGGGGAGGGCGGCGCCGCCCCTCCCCCGCTGGCTCCATCACTGGGACTTGGGGCGAACGTCGTCGGGGTCCAGCTCCGTCACCACGGAGCGGCAGAGCAGCTGGATGTAGCGCGAGGCCCCGGCTGCGGAGAGAGTGGGAGGGTGAACAGGGCTGGGGGGCGGGAGTGAGGGGCACCGGCAGGGCTGGGGTGGGAGCAAGAGGTGTCACCAGGGCGGGGGCAGGGGTTGGGGTGGGAGCGAGGGGTGGGGCGGAGCTGGGGATGGGAGCAAGGGGCACCGCCACGCCTGGGGGCAGGGTCTGCAGGGTGGGAGCGAGGTGCCGCCAGGTCGGGCGGGGCAGAGGCGGGGGGGGAGCGAGGGGCGCCGGCAGGTGCTGGGGGGGGGCGAGGGGCGCCGGCAGGCCCTCACTTACCGGCGGCCCCCCGCAGCCAGCGGGGGCGGCGGGAGCCGGGCCCCCGCACCAGCAGGAAGTAGACGGGCAGGCCGGAGAGCGCGATGCCGATGCCGATGAGCGAGCTGAGCGTGTCGGTGTACAGCGGCACGGCCACCAGGAACACGGTGCAGAGGCAGAAGAACACCGGGAAGATGATGCTGAGCTGGGGAGACAGCTGGGCGTGAGCCCCCGGGCCTCGCAGGGCAGGCGGGGGCAGCTGCTGCCCCAGGGGGTGGTGGGGAGGCGGGGCCTTACCTTGAGGGGGCGGGGCCTGTCGGGCTCCTTCCAGCGCAGGTAGAGCTGCCCGGCGATGGACAGGCCCACGAAGAACCAGTAGCTGAAGCTGTAGTAGTTGATGAGCTGGAAGATGTCCTCCACGCAGAGGTAGATCAGAGCCATGGCCCCCTGCGAGACGGGGACACCCCCATCAGGACGATGGGCTGCCCCGTGGGCAACCCCCCCTCCCCAGACAGGGGAATGGACTGACCCGTGGGACAATTTCCCCCCCAACCCCAAGACACAGGGATGGACTGACCTGTGGGACAGTTCCCCTCTCCTGAGATAGGGGAATGGACTGACCCATGAGGCAACACCCCCGCCAGACAGGGGAATGGACTGACCCGTGGGACAACAGCACACATCCCCCAAGACAGGGGAATGGACTGACCCCTGGGACCGTTCCCCTCTCCTGAGATAGGGGAATGGACTGACCTGTGAGGCAACACCCCCCTTCCCCAGACAGGGGAATGGACCGACCCGTGGGACAAGCACCGTCCCCGACAGAGGAATGGACTGACCCGTGGGACAAGCACCCTCCCCCCCCTCCCCGACAGAATGGACTGACCCGTGGGACAGTTCCCCTCTCCCGAGATAGAGGAATGGACTGACCCATGAGGCAACACCCTCCCCCCAGACGGGGGAATGGACTGACCCATGGGACAATTTCCCCCCCACCCCCAAGACACAGGGATGGACTGACCTGTGGGGCAATTCCCCTCTCCTGACATAGGGGAATGGACTGACCTGTGAGGCAACACCCCCGCCAGACAGGGGACTGGACTGACCCGTGGGACAAGCACCCTCTCCCCCCCCCCCGACAGGGGAATGGACTGACCCGTGGGACATTCCTCCCTCCCCTCCCCCATGGGCATAGAGATGGACTGTTCCATGGGACGCCCTCAAGAGAGGGGGGAATGGACCCACACCAGACCCTGCCCAAGTACTTCAAGCAAATAGTTGAGCCTATTGCATGGATCCACCAATGGGGCACCAGGAAAAATGGACTCTCCCGGGTTCTGGAGTGGTTCCTTCCACAGCCCCATTCCTCCCCAGCTACATCCAGTGCCTGCCCCCATGCTGGATGGTATTTCCGGTAGCCCACTGCTGTGGGACCGCCCCCCATGTGGGGCAACAGTGCAGCCATGGCCCTCTCCCATAGCTCTGGCATGCCCCCCCCCACGGGGAATGGTGCGGCCCGTGGCCCTCCCCCTATAGCTGTGGTGTGCCCCCCCACGGGGAATGGTGCGGCCCGTGGCACGAGGACTCACGTTGAAGAGCAGGGCCGGCACGGGCGTGAATCGCTCCACGTGGATCATGCAGAGGGCGTCGGGCAGGTGCCCCTCCCGCGAGCCCACGAAGAACAGCCTGGGGCAGAGTAGCGGGTGAGGGAGGGGCTGCGGGGGGGTTGGGGGCGGCTGTGGGGCTGGGGCGCGTACCTGGAGGCGGCCAGGATGGAGGCGTTGAGGCCCCCGAGGCAGGACAAGGCCACGGCCAGCGGGATGGTCCAGTTGAAGACGCCGAAGACGCGGTCGGCGAAGCTCTGGGGGGAGAGGGGGGGTGAGCAGCCGGGAGGGGGGCAGCCCCCCATGCCCCCCCCGGCCGGGCACTCACCACGGCGACGGCGTCGCTGGCCAGCAGCTCGTGGGGCGCCAGGACGGTGTAATAGGCCACGTTGGTCAGCAGGTAAATGGTCGTCACCACCGGCATGGACACCCCGATGGCCAGCGGCAGGTTCCTGCACGGGGGGTCAGGGCCCAGCCGCTGGGTCCCGCCAGCCCCCCACCTTCATCCTGCCCCCCACGGCCCCCTGCCCCTCCCGCTCCTTCCCACCCACTGACCCTGGCCCCCCACCTTCATCCTGCCCCACGGCCCCCTGCCCTCCCGCTCCTTCCCACCCACTGACCCTGGCCCCACCTTCATCCTGCCCCACGGCCCCCTGCCCCTCCCGCTCCTTCCCACCCACTGACCCTGGCCCCCACCTTCATCCTGCCCCACGGCCCCCTGCCCCTCCCGGTCCTTCCCACCCACTGACCCTGGCCCCCACCTTCATCCTGCCCCCACGGCCCCCTGCCCCTCCCGCTCCTTCCCACCCACTGACCCTGGCCCCCACCTTCATCCTGCCCCCACCGCCCCTGCCCCTCCCGCTCCTTCCCACCCACTGACCCTGGCCCCACCTTCATCCTGCCCCCACCGCCCCTGCCCCTCCCGCTCCTTCCCACCCACTGACCCTGGCCCCACCTTCATCCTGCCCCACGGCCCCTGCCCCTCCCGGTCCTTCCCACCCACTGACCCTGGCCCCCACCTTCATCCTGCCCCCACCGCCCCTGCCCCTCCCGGTCCTTCCCACCCACTGACCCTGGCCCCCACCTTCATCCTGCCCCCACCGCCCCTGCCCCTCCCGCTCCTTCCCACCCACTGACCCTGGCCCCACCTTCATCCTGCCCCCACAGCCCCCTGCCCCTCCCGCTCCTTCCCACCCACTGACCCTGGCCCCCACCTTCATCCTGCCCCCACCGCCCCTGCCCCTCCGCTCCTTCCCACCCACTGACCCTGGCCCCCACCTTCATCCTGCCCCCACCGCCCCTGCCCCTCCCGCTCCTTCCCACCCACTGACCCTGGCCCCACCTTCATCCTGCCCCCCCGCCCCTGCCCCTCCCGGTCCTTCCCACCCACTGACCCTGGCCCCCACCTTCATCCTGCCCCCACAGCCCCTGCCCCTCCCGCTCCTTCCCACCCACTGACCCTGGCCCCCACCTTCATCCTGCCCCACGGCCCCCTGCCCCTCCCGCTCCTTCCCACCCACTGACCCTGGGCCCCACCTTCATCCTGCCCCACCGCCCCTGCCCCTCCCGCTCCTTCCCACCCACTGACCCTGGCCCCACCTTCATCCTGCCCCCACCGCCCCTGCCCTCCCGCTCCTTCCCACCCACTGACCCTGGCCCCACCTTCATCCTGCCCCACAGCCCCTGCCCCTCCCGCTCCTTCCCACCCACTGACCCTGGCCCCACCTTCATCCTGCCCCCACCGCCCCTGCCCCTCCCGCTCCTTCCCACCCACTGGACTGGCCTCTACCTTCATCCTGCCTCACCGCCCCTGCCCTCCCGCCTCCTTCCCACCCACTGACCCTGGCCCCACCTTCATCCTGCCCCCACAGCCCCTGCCCCTCCCGCTCCTTCCCACCCACTGACCCTGGCCCCACCTTCATCCTGCCCCACCGCCCCTGCCCCTCCCGCTCCTTCCCACCCACTGACCCTGGCCCCACCTTCATCCTGCCCCCACAGCCCCTGCCCCTCCCGCTCCTTCCCACCCACTGACCCTGGCCCCCACCTTCATCCTGCCCCCACCGCCCCTGCCCCTCCCGCTCCTTCCCACCCACTGACCCTGGCCCCACCTTCATCCTGCCCCCACCGCCCCTGCCCTCGCTCCTTCCCACCCACTGACCCTGGCCCCCACCTTCATCCTGCCCCACCGCCCCTGCCCCTCCCGCTCCTTCCCACCCACTGACCCTGGCCCCACCTTCATCCTGCCCCACAGCCCCTGCCCCTCCGCTCCTTCCCACCCACTGACCCTGGCCCCCACCTTCATCCTGCCCCCACCGCCCCTGCCCCTCCCGCTCCTTCCCACCCACTGACCCTGGCCCCCACCTTCATCCTGCCCCACAGCCCCTGCCCCTCCGCTCCTTCCCACCCACTGACCCTGGCCCCACCTTCATCCTGCCCCCACCGCCCCTGCCCCTCCCGCTCCTTCCCACCCACTGACCCTGGCCCCACCTTCATCCTGCCCCACCGCCCCTGCCCCTCCCGCTCCTTCCCACCCACTGACCCTGGCCCCACCTTCATCCTGCCCCACGGCCCCTGCCCCTCCCGCTCCTTCCCACCCACTGACCCTGGCCCCCACGGCCCCTGCCCCTCCCGCTCCTTCCCACCCACTGACCCTGGCCCCCACCTTCATCCTGCCCCCACGCCCCCCTGCCCTCCCGGTCCTTCCCACCCACTGACCCTGGCCCCCACCTTCATCCTGCCCCCACGGCCCCTGCCCTCCCGCTCCTTCCCACCCACTGACCCTGGCCCCCACCTTCATCCTGCCCCACAGCCCCCTGCCCTCCCGCTCCTTCCCACCCACTGACCCTGGCCCCCACCTTCATCCTGCCCCACCGCCCCCTGCCCCTCCCGGTCCTTCCCACCCACTGACCCTGGCCCCACCTTCATCCTGCCCCCACGGCCCCTGCCCTCCCGCTCCTTCCCACCCACTGACCCTGGCCCCCACCTTCATCCTGCCCCCCACGGCCCCTGCCCCTCCCGGTCCTTCCCACCCACTGACCCTGGCCCCACCTTCATCCTGCCCCACAGCCCCCTGCCCCTCCCGCTCCTTCCCACCCACTGACCCTGGCCCCCACCTTCATCCTGCCCCCACAGCCCTCCTGCCCTCCCGCTCCTTCCCACCCACTGACCCTGGCCCCCACCTTCATCCTGCCCCACAGCCCTCCTGCCCCTCCCGCTCCTTCCCACCCACTGACCCTGGCCCCCCACCTTCATCCTGCCCCCACCGCCCCCTGCCCCTCCCGCTCCTTCCCACCCACTGACCCTGGCCCCCACCTTCATCCTGCCCCCGGCCCCTGCCCTCCCGCTCCTTCCCACCCACTGACCCTGGCCCCACCTTCATCCTGCCCCCACGGCCCCCTGCCCTCCCGCTCCTTCCCACCCACTGACCCTGGCCCCACCTTCATCCTGCCCCCACCGCCCCCTGCCCTCCCGCTCCTTCCCACCCACTGACCCTGGCCCCCACCTTCATCCTGCCCCCACCGCCCTCCTGCCCCTCCCGCTCCTTCCCACCCACTGACCCTGGCCCCCACCTTCATCCTGCCCCCCACCGCCCCCTGCCCCTCCCGCTCCTTCCCACCCACTGACCCTGGCCCCCACCTTCATCCTGCCCCCACGGTCCCCTGCCCCTCCCGGTCCTTCCCACCCACTGACCCTGGCCCCCACCTTCATCCTGCCCACGGCCCCTGCCCCTCCCGGTCCTTCCCACCCACTGACCCTGGCCCCCACCTTCATCCTGCCCCCACGGCCCCTCTGCCCTCCCGGTCCTTCCCACCCACTGACCCTGGCCCCCACCGCCCCCTGCCCCTCCCGGTCCTTCCCACCCACTGACCCTGGCCCCCACCTTCATCCTGCCCCCACGGCCCCTGCCCCTCCCGCTCCTTCCCACCCACTGACCCTGGCCCCCACCTTCATCCTGCCCCCACGGCCCCCTGCCCCTCCCGCTCCTTCCCACCCACTGACCCTGGGGGCCCCCCCACCTCCCTCCTGCCCCCCAGACGGGCTTGCAGCACACGCGCCTGTGGGGTTAACCCCCCTGAGGATGTGGGGCACCCAAGGGCTAGCAAAGCCCCGGGCACTGGGGGGCCCTCGGCTCCGGGGGGGCCCCGGGTCAGCACCCACCGCTCGGGATCCTTGATCTCCTCGGTGACGAAGTTGAGGGTGTCCCAGCCGGAGTAGGAGAAGAGGGCGGAGTACAAGGCCAGCGCCATGTCGCCCACGTCCAGCGAGGAGCCCGCAAAGGGCTCGGCAAAGTGCTCGGAGTGTCCTGGGGGGCAGGGAGGCGGGGAGTCACCGGGCTGCGGGATGGGAGTACGGGATGCGGCAGCGGGACAGGGGCTGTGGGGCAGCAGTGGGGTGGGGTGAGGAGCTGGGATGCGGCCGTGGGGCGTGGTGGAGCAGGGGGGGGGCAAGGGCTGTAGGGCAGAGTGAGGGGCCGTGGGGTGGCCGTGGGGCGCAGTGGAGCAGGGGCCGTGGGGCGGGGCAGGGTCGTGGGGTGGGGTGCGAGGTGGCCATGGGCGCAGTAGAGCAGGGGCCATGGGGCGGGGTGAGAGGTGGCCGTGGGGCGCCGTGGGGCAGGGGCCGTGGGCGGGGTGAGGAGCTGGGATGCGGCCATGGGGGCTCGGGGGCAAGGGGCTGTAGGGCAGAGTGAGGGGCCGTGGGGCGCAGTGGAGCAGGGGCCGTGGGGCGAGGCAAGGGTCGTGGGGTGGGGTGCTTGAGGTGGCCGTGGGGCGAGTAGAGCAGGGGCCATGGGGCGGGGTGAGAGGTGGCCGTGGGGCGCCGTGGGGCAGGGGCCGTGGAGGCGGGTGAGGAGCTGGGATGCGGCCGTGGGGGGCTCGGGGGCAAGGGCTGTAGGGCAGAGTGAGGGGCCGTGGGCGCAGTGGAGCAGGGGCCGTGGGGCGAGGCAGGGTCGTGGGGTGGGGTGCGGGGTGGCCGTGGGGCGCAGTAGAGCAGGGGCCATGGGGCGGGGGGAGAGGTGGCCGTGGGGGGCGCGGTGGAGCAGGGGCCATGGGGTGGCCGTGGGGCGCGGCCCTCACCCTGCGCCAGGCGCACGATGCCGGCGATGATGAGGGCCAGCAGGGCCAGCAGCTTGGCGTAGGTGGAGACGTCCTGCACCCGCGTCCCCCATTTCACGTAGGCGCAGTTGACGAAGGTCAGGAGGCCTGGGGGGCGCGGGGAGAGCGTGAGGCCCGGAACCGCTGCCCCCCAGAGCCGCCCTCTGCCCCTCGACTCCCCCCAGCCCCCTACCGCCCCCCCCTTCGCTGCTGGGCACCGCAGGCTCCATCCCCAGCTCCCTGCACACCTGGGCTCTCCCTGGGGTCTAGTGGTTAGAGCCGGGAGGGCAGGGGGACCTAGGGGTTAGAGCCGGGAGCCGTGGGTTCTCCCTGGCTCTGGGAGGGCAGCGGGGCCTAGGGGTTAGAGCCGGGAGCCGTGGGTTCTCCCTGGCTCTGGGAGGGCAGCGGGGCCTAGGGGTTAGAGCCGGGAGCCGTGGGTTCTCCCTGGCTCTGGGAGGGCAGCGGGGCCTAGGGGTTAGAGCCGGGAGCCATGGACTCTCCCCTGGCTCCGGCCCCAGGCTCGCTCCTTGTTGTTTTCCTCTCGCTCCCGTTCACCTTGAGCTTTCGCGCCTGTTGTGACTGGGCAGGGGGTAAACAGGCGGCTCGGCTCCGGGCCAGCGCGGGGGGGGTGCAGGGCATGTCCTGCCGGCGGGATCCCCGAGCCGAGCCCGGACTCTGGATGGGAAACCTGCCCCCCTCCCAGCTGGGCCCACACACAACTGGGCCTCGCAGGGCTGTGCCCCCGGTGCCCCCACTCCAGCCCCCCCAACCCCCCACCCCGTGCCAGGCTGCGGGAAGCGATGGTGCAATCGGGGGGCCTGACTCGGCGTTTTCCGGCAGCTGGATCCGGCTGAGAACCGCCGACTCAGCCCCGGCACCGTCAGCTGAGCCCAGCCACCCCCTGCGCTGCCCTGCGGCCTGGCCGCACCCGGCCTCCCGCCGGCCCCACGCCCAGGGGGTCAGCGCGGGGGGAGAGCCCGGGTCCCTTCCCTGGCCGGGGGGCTCCCGCAGCCTTGGGGAGCCCAGGACAGCGGATGGGAGAGAGACAGGCAGGGAATACGGTGCCCCTCCCACCCCGCAGCCCCTGCCCCCCAGCCGTGCCAGTGCCCCCCGCAGCCCCTGCCCCCCAGCCCTGCCGGCGCCCCTCGATCCGCCCCGCGGCCCCTCACAGATGCAGGCGGCGGCCAGCAGGCGGTGGGCGGCGTAGGGCCCCAGGCAGGTGGGGAAGACCGGCTGCACCATGTAGCTGGCGAAGGTCAGGGCGATGACGGCCTGGCTGGTGGGCTCGATGATGAGCAGGGAGGCCCAGAGGCGGACGAAGGCCGCCAGCCCCCCGAAGGCCTCCAGGATGTAGGCGTAGCTGGCCCCCGACTTGCCCACGGTGGTGCCCAGCTCGGCGTAGCACAGGGCCCCGAAGACGGAGAAGAGGCCGCCCACGGCCCAGACGGCCAGGGCCAGCCCGTAGGAGGCGCTGTGCAGCAGCACCCCCTTGGGCGAGACGAAGATGCCCGAGCCGATCATGTTGCCCACGATGAGGCAGATGCCGCTCAGCAGCGAGATCTCCCGCTGCAGCTTCACCGGGGCCTCCGCCGCCGGGGCCGGGGCATAGGGCGTGGCGGGCGCCATGGCTGGGGGGGCAGAGATGGTGTTAGGGTGGCGCACGGGGCCTTCTCCCCCTCCCACCGGGGGCCGCCGCATCCTCCGACCGCGGGGGGGACGGGGGAGCGGCCTGGCGGGACGCCGCGTTCCTTCCCTGGCACTGAGACGGGAGCGGGGGCTAGTGGTTAGAGCAGGACTCCTGGCCTTTCACCCCAGCATAGAGAGGGGAGCGGGTTAGAGCAGGGGGAGTGGCAGCCAGGTCTCCTGGCTTGTCACCTCAGCTTATAGAGGGGAGCAAGGGCTAGTGGTTAGAGCAGGGGGAGTGGCAGCCAGGTCTCCTGGCCTGTCACCTCAGCTTAGAGAGGGGAGCGGGGAGTAGTGGTTAGAGCAGGGGGAGTGGCAGCCAGGTCTCCTGGCTTGTCACCTCAGCTTATAGAGGGGAGCAAGGGCTAGTGGTTAGAGCAGGGGAGCGTGGCAGCCAGGTCTCCTGGCCTGTCACCCCACCTTAGAGAGGGGAGCGGGGGCTAGTGGTTAGAGCAGGGGGGCTGGCAGCTGGCCTGTCACCCCAGCTTAGAGAGGGGAGCCGGGGCTAGTGGTTAGAGTGGGGGGGACTGGCAGCCCGGGCTCGTGGGTTCCTTCACCCTGCTCGGGGAGGGGAGCAGGGGCTAGTGGTTACAGCCGGGGGGGCTGGCAGCCAGGGCTCCTGGGCTCTTTTTCCAGCTCCGGGAGGGGCGTGGGGGCTGGAGGGTAGAGCAGGGGGCGGCCGGGCCCGAGGTCGGCACAGACACTCACCGCTCCGGCACGGCTCCAGTCCGTCCCCTCCCCGTGCAGAAAGAGGAAGAGCCGGGAAGGACTGATACTTTAACTTGAGGAAGGCGGGGGGGCTGGGCCCTGGGCTGGGTCCAAGGTCCCTGGCAGGGAGCCAGCACCGCGATAAGGGAGCTGAGGACTGTGAGCTTCGCACCCCCCGAAGCTGACCCCCCTCACCCCTGCTGCGAACTTCCCCCGCAGTGCCCTGCACCCTGCAGGCCTCCTCCACCCGCAGTGCCCTCCCACCGGCAGCGTCCCCAGGCGGCGAGCGTCCTGCTGACAGTGCCCTCTCCCGCAGCAGGGCCTGCCGTGCTGCAGACTTGCCCCTGACAGTGTCCATGCACCATGGGGCTGTTCCCCTCCTCCCGACTCCGAGAGCCAGGGACCAAACCCAGAGGTCTGGGCCTGGTGTTCCCCTAGGAGGCTCATTAGCGTCCTCATTAATAATTACCCAGAGGTGAATAACCAAATGAGCGGAGCCATTGTTATGTGACCTCTGACCCTGACTTTGCCCTCCCCCTTCCCCACTGACGAGGGCTGGGCTGGGGGGCAGTAAAGGGACCCAGGGAGCCCTGGCAGGGAAGGACCGGCCAGCTCAGAGCAAAGGCCTGTCCAGGCCCCAGAGCTGTGAGCAGCCAGGGATGGACACGGGGCCATGATCCGGGGCTCCAGCGCCGGGGTCTGGGGCCCGGACCCACCTACTCAGTAGCCAGCATGGGACCCGGCCTCCGGGAACGCGGCTCCTTGTGTGTCCAACCCTCCCAGGCTTTTTCCTGGCACTGTCCCCTGGCAGGGAGTTCCACAGGTTAACGCCAGACCACGGCCTGCTGCCCGTACCTGGGCCCCGCTGCAGCTCGGAGGCCCCGTCTGCGTCCCCGGCCCAGCCAGGCAGGACCTCACGGCCCCCATCCCGCCCCCGGGCAGGGCAGGCCCCGGGCTCCCAGCCTAGGCTGAGACTGGGCACAACTCAGTGCATCCGGGCAGCGGGGAGGAGATTCCGCCAATTGACCCTTCTAGGCTGCCGTGCGCAGGTGCTTTCAAGATGGCGTCTCCCACAGCTCCCGGGCCAATATGGCCGCGGCCGCACGGAGCCTGCCGTACATCCGCTTCCAAGATGGCGGCGCCCTTCAATCTCCGTTAGCAATATGGCGGCGCCCATTCGGGTAGGTACGAATAATGGCGGCCCCATCTGAAATCAAGATGGCGGCGCCCATTAGTTTCCGTACGAAAAATGGCGGCCCCCATCTGAAATCAAGATGGGGGCTCTCAGGGCACCAAGGAGACCCGCCCTCCATGCGGGCGCCCTGAAATCCGGTTCCTCCGAGAGCGACCTCATGGGGATCCTTCACCAAGATGGCGCCGCCCACCGCCTCCTCAGTAACATGGCGGCCCCCTGCCCGCCTCGCGCCAAGATGGCGGCCCCCACGGATGCCAAGCCCACCGCCGCGGCTACGGAACCTCTGGCCGCCAGGTGGCGCCCTCCTGCGACTGCGGGCCAAGGCCCGCCCCCTCCTTCCGTACAAGATGGCGGCGCCCGCCCTGGCTGCAGCCAAGATGGCGGCCCCCGCGCGTACGGCGCGTGCCACGTCCGCACCCGGGCCCCATGGCGCCGCCCGCGGGGCGCTCCCATGTCCGACATGGCGGCGCCCACCCGCCGCACTGCGCATGCGCGGCCCCCGCGTGCTGCCGCCGCGCCCGTCCCGAATGGCCGCGCCGCTCGCGCTCCGGCTGGGTAGGGAGCGGGGGGGGGCGGGGCCGGCGGGGGGGCCGGGGGGGCCCTTGTCTCACTGACCCCCCCTCTCCCCCTTTCCCGCAGCGCCGCGCCTGGGCCCCGCCCCGCCGGATGCACCTGGGCCCCCGCCCCGCCCTGGGGCGCTGGAGAGAGGGTGAGCGGGGAGAGGGGAGCGGGGGGCTGGGAGAGAGGGCGGGGCTGCGGGGGCCGGCAGTGAGGGCTGGGGTGGCGGGGCTGGGGTGGGAGTGGGGATGCGGCAGTGAGGGCTGGGGCGGGGCTGGGGTGGGAGTGGGGATGCGGGAGCAGGGGCTGCGGGGGCGGCAGTGAGGGCTGGGGCGGGGCTGGGGGTGGGAGTGGGGATGGGGGGCAGGAGGGGGGCTGGGGGGCCGGCAGTGAGGGCTGGGGGCGGGGCTGGGGTGGGAGTGGGGTGCAGGGCTGTGGGGGGCCGGCAGTGAGGGCTGGGGCAGGGCTGGGGTGGGAGTGGGGATGCGGAGCGGGGGCTGCGGGGGGCCGGCAGTGAGGGCTGGGGGGCGGGGCTGGGGCTCTGGGCTCCCTGTGACCCCCTGTCTCTCTGCCCCAGGCAGGGCCTGGCCCCCGGGTCCCAGGGCTACGGGCCCCTGCGGGATCTGCCTGACTGGTCCTTCGTCGGTGAGTCGCCCCGTCCCCCTCGCGCCCGGCCCTCTCCCTGCCTCTGCGCGGGCAGTGGGGGCCAGTGATTAGAGCGGGGGGCTGAGAGCCTGGGCCCCCCCGCGGCGCAGTGGGGTGAGGTTTCGGGTCACTAACTTCTCGGCTCCCCCCAGACGGGCGCCCCACCCCGCCCTGGAAGGGGCAGATCCGCCGGCAGCAGGAAGACGAAGCCTTTGCGGTGAGTGGGGGGCCGGGCTTCCCTCCTGGCTGGGGGTAGCGGGGGCGAGTGGTTAGAGCAGGGGCTGGGAGCCAGGACGCCTGGTTTCTCCCTGGCTCGGGGAGGGGAGCGGGGGCCAGTGGTTAGAGCAGGGGGCTGGGGCCGGGACTCCTGAGTTCTCCCTCGCTCAGGGAGGGCAGTGCGGGCCAGTGGTTAGGGCCGGGGCCGGGACTCCTGGGCTCTCTCTGTCTCGGGGGGTAGCGGGGGCCAGTGGTTAGGGCCGGGGCCAGGACTCCGGGGCTCTCCTGGCTCGGGGAGCAGCGGGGGCCAGTGGGCGGAGCCGGGGCCGGGACTCCGGGGCTCTCCTGGCTCGGGGGGCAGCGGGGGCCAGTGGGCGGAGCCGGGGCCGGCCCCCCTGACCGTGTCTCCCCCCCAGCGGCGCGTGGCCATGCTGAGCCGGGAGCTGGACCGGGGCCTGCAGCGGTGGCAGGACCAGCAGCGCCAGCAGCAGGAGGCCACGGAGAGCAAGAGGCAGAACCAGCTGCAGCCCAAGGGGGGGGCCCCACGGCGCCCGCCCCCCCAATAAACCTCCTGCCCCCGCCCGCTGCCTCCGAGAGCTGCACTCGCGCCGGGGGGGGCTGGGAACCTGGGGGCAGCACGAGCCTCATGTCGCCCTGCCCCCCATCTCGGCAGGACGTGACCCCCTGCCCCTGCCGCAGGAAACAGCGGTGACCGGGAAAAGGAGTTACCTTCCTTCCTGCCTGCCCCTCGCGCCGCCCCACAGCCCCTGCCCCCCACCCTGCCTGCCCCCCATCCTGCCTGCCCCTCGCACCATCCCACAGCCCCTGCCCCTCGATCTGCCCCACCCACCCTGCCCCTTGTGCCGCCCCACAGCCCCTGCCCCCACCCTGCCTGCCCCTCGATCTGCCCCTACCCTGCCTGCCCCTCACACTGCCCCACAGCCCCTTCCCCCACCCTGCCGTGCCCCTCGATCTGCCCCCACCCTGCCTGCCCTCGATCTGCCCCTTAATCTGCCCCCACCCTACTGTACCTTGATCTGCCCTCCATCCTGCTGTGCCCCTCGTGCCGCCCCACAGCCCCTGCCCCTACCCTGCCTGCCCCTCCCACAGCCCCTGCCCCTCGATCTACCCCTCAATCTGCCTCCCACCCTACTGTGCCCCTTGATCTGCCCTCCATCCTGCTGTGCCCCTCGCGCCGCCCCACAGCCCCTGCCCCCTACCCTGCCTGCCCCTCCCACAGCCCCTGCCCCTCGATCTGCCCGTTAATCTGCCCCCACCCTACTGTGCCCCTTGATCTGCCCTCCATCCTGCTGTGCCCCTCACGCTGCCCCACAGCCCCTGCCCCCACCCTGCCTTCCCCTCGATCTGCCCCCACCCTGCCGTGCCTCGCGTCACCTCACAGCCCCTGCCCCCACCCTGCCTGCCCCTCGATCTGCCCCACAGCCCCACCCTGCCTGCCCTTCGATCTGCCCCCACCTTGCCTGCCACTCCGCCCCACAGCCCCTGCCCCGCACCCCTGCCATGCCCCTCGATCTGTCCCCCACCCTGCCTGTCCCTTGCTATGACCCACTGCCCCATAGCCCCTGCTGTTGCTGTTTTCCAAGTGGTTCCTGGCGGAGGAGCAGGCGGAATTGGGGAAGCTGAACCCCCCCTTCCCCCCCCCCCACCGCCTGCCCTGCCCCCTCTCGAGGGTTTGGTCCGCAGACTTGGGCAGTGGGAGTTTCGGGCTGGGGGAGGGGTGGGGTGTGGATCCATCCCCTCCCCTCATCCCCCCCAAAGGCTCCAGCTGTTTTGCAATCCCCCCCCCCCCCCCCGCTGTAATTGCTTCCAGATGTGCGGCCACCGCTGCGGGTGACTTCATCGCCTGGGCGCCGCGCCCGGCTCACGGGACTGGGGGAAGGCAGCCAGGCCTGGGGGAAGGGCAGACTGAGCGAGCCGCCAGCCCCCCCTGCCCAGCCTGCCCCCCCCAACCCCCAGGCTCCGGCGCAGGGGCAGGAGTCCGGCCGGAATTTCTGCCTCCTTGCATCCGGCCGGAGATTGGAAAAGGGGAAACCGCGGCTAGAGCCACGTCACGGTGTCTGCGCCGCAGCCCTGAGCCGGGTGACTCACCCCTCACCCCCGACCCGCAGCCCCTGCCCCCCGGCCCTGCCGGGCCCTCACCCCACGGCCCTGCCAGTCCCCACCCCTGACCTGCAGCCCCTGCCCCAGCCCTGCCGGGCCCCCACCCCGACCCACAGTCTCTGCCCCACGGCACTGCAGGCCCCCATCCTGACCCGCAGCTGCTGCCCCCACCCCTGCTGGTGCCCCTCACTCCACACCTGCAGCCCCTGCCAGCCCGACCTTGTCCCCCCCCAGCCTTGCTGGTGCCCCTCACTTTCGACATGCAGCCCGCTCTTAGCCCAGCCCGGGGCACCCCCCAATCTCTGCTCCTTCCCCTCTGCCCTCACCCTTTAGAAAACTCACTCATTAGTTTGCAAAAACAAATTTCAGTTTTTATTCGTTTTGATTTTTCTTTAAAAAACAAAAAACCCCAAAGCGTCCTCATTTTCCCCCGATTTGGCTCCATTTCTTCTCCAAAGCTGCCTGCTTGCATCACGAAACCCAACCTCCCCCAAACAGCTTGCACGCACGAGACCCTTGAACCGTTTCCAGCGGGCCCGGAGCCGGGTTTGTGCCACGGCGCGAGCGCTGGAAGGACGCACGGAGCCTCCCTCCGTGTCTCGAGGTCTCCCCGAAACGGGGGCTTGTTTATTCCCAACAGTGGAAGGAGAAGAAAAGCTGGAATGTCGCAATTCAGTCCCCAGGGGAACGCGGCTCGAAGTCGCACAAGATCATCACGCGAAACCACAACGTTGTGTAAAAACGCCGGCTGCTTACGAAACTCCTACTGGGTTTTCGCTGCCGGTCAGGACAGAGCCGTTAGGAAATCTCTAGACAATCCAAACTTCAGCTCCTTTGTTTGCACCCTGCAGAGGGCTGGCTACACCCCATGAGGGTGGATTTCGGGATGGTTTGACTTACAAGGTGTTCATTTTCCCCCCCAAAATGGGAACTGCTCAAGAAGGAACGTGGCCATTTTTCCTCCCATGTTTTTAGTCCGGGAAATGGCTTCTTACGACTGTTTCACAATTCATAGTAAAACTTAGCCGAGGAAATTCAGCACCTTCTCCAAAAGAGCAGAAAAGCCCCAATCGTCCTCGCCCAAATGGATGTTTCTCTTCAAGAGGGAAAATGCCGGGTTATTGAGCAATGAAAACACGGCTTGCTGCTTAAATGCGCCTGGCACCGGTTTTCCTTAGGGCCAGCCAAACGGCTATTTGGAAATATTAGCGGGACGGAAGGCAGATCGCTCCTTAGGAGCCGATAAAAATGCTAAACAATACTTGGGGTGTGTTTAACTCCCAAACCAGAGTTTTGAAGGGAGAATTTAGGGGTTAATTAGTTAATTACAGTTCCCTGCTGAAGAGAGTTGGAAAATGGAGTGAATTTTAATGACAATCAGTAATGAATAGCCAAATAATTGCTAATAAAGGCCTTGACAAGCTGCAGGGCGAGTTTGTTAACTTTCCCCACACACTAAAGGTTTGAAAATAGGGAGAGTTGCTAACAAACACACACACACACACACCCAAAGTTTGCAGAAACGCAATTACGGGCATGCTGCTCCATTTTGCCCGGGGGGAAGGGACTGGAGTAATTCCTTCCCCCCGCAGGCTGACACATTCCCCTGCCTGGTTGATACCACGTCCGTGAAAAGCGGTGTTGACTATGAAGAGCGAAGGAATAAGAAATCCTCGGAACCGGGCGTTTCTGGAAAGAGCGAAATCTCAGGACTAAAAGCGTGGGAGTTTTAACGGCCCCTGGTTCCCCAAGCGGTGCCTAAAGCCCTCGTCTCCATTACCCATCCCCAGAAAGGAGCGCAGACTCAGGAGCGAACTATTAATTAACAGCGATACACTGGAAAATCCCGAGAGCGGCCGAACGCCCCACCCCACAAAGAGCCTTTGACTCCAACGGTTTCCAAACATCCGGGTGAAAATGGCTCCGGGGCGGGGGCGGCACCGGGCCCTGGCCCCGCCAGCGGGATTACAGGGGCAGGCATCCACCCGCGCCCCAATACGGCCCATCCCCCCGCGCATACGCTGGTCTCGCTTCATTGCCTTTTGTTCTATAGAATAATTAAGTTTTTTATTAAAAAAAATTATACATAAAAAACAAATAACCCCCCCACAAGACCCCCTGAAACTGGAAAGAGGGGGAGACCCCCAAAATTTGACCCTTGTTCCACCAAACCAGCCCCTTCACCTGGGCCCACACTTCACCCGTGGCCAGCCCCCCAAGTGGGGGCCAGCCACGCCCCCGGCCCCAGCGCTACGCCCCTAGATTCTCTCCTAGGCAGAGTGTATGGGGTAGCCTCCGTTTGGCTCTGCCCCCCAACTACCTCATGCTGCGTCCTGCCCATTTTCCCATCATCCCCTGCTCCTCGATCCATCGCTCTCCCCCTCATCTACATAGCCCCGCCCATTGGTATGACGTAGCTACCCACTGGACTGCGCGGCGACCGTCATCTGCATAGCCCGGCCCACTGGAATGCAAAAGCCCTTTTATTTGCATAGCCCCGCCTACTGGAATGCAAAGCCCCCTCCTCTGCAGAGAGCCAGCCATTTTAGTGCTAAAGCCCCGGCCCCCTCCAAAGCTCCACCCCCATCGGTCCTGTGGCTCCTCCCCCTCTCTGTGGCTTCACCCACCCCTGGGTTCCCAAGGCCCTGCCTAAAGTACCTGAGGGCCAACCAGGGGCCTCCGTTCCACAGATGGCCCCGCCCCCCTTTGGACACAGACCAATGGGAGACTCGGCCCAATTCAACCCGCCAAAGAGGGAAAATAGAACCAAGCTGATTGGCTGCCCAGGATGGGGGGGGGGGGGAGGAGCCTGCTTGACCAGTGTGTGGAGTCACACTGGCCTCTCCCATTGGCTTTCCCCTGGTGAGGTGAAAGTTGAGAGGGCATAGGGGAAGCAGAAAGGCCTGAACTTTGACCTTTCCCCAGAGGTCAAAGGACACATGGTCACAGGAGGGAAGGGGTCAGGGGTCACTGAGCGTGCTCAGCACGCTCGGGGAGGGGGAGCAGGAGGGAAGGTTCCCAAGGGGGAGGGGCCAAAGGGAAGCCCTGACCCTTCACATCTTGTCCTGCAGGGAAGGGGAGGAGCTTCAGGGAAGGAACCAGAGAGAAGCCCCGCCTCTCCCACCTGGTCCAGCAGGGGCACTGGCTGTGCAGCAGGGGGCCGCGCCGGGGGGAGGAGCCAGGGGAGCCCCGCCCCTCGTGCTTTGTCCGGGAGGGGGCGGGACGGGGGCGGGGCCAGGGAGCCCCGCCCCTCACACCTTGTCCAGCAGGGAGCGCTGGCAGTGCAGCAGCCGCTTGGGGGTGCCGCGGAGCTTGAAGACCAGGACGGCGGCGCCCAGCGCCAGGGCACAGAGCAGCAGCAGGACGGGCACCACCACGGCGGCCACGCCCCCCGCCCCGCCCCCGGCCTCGTCCACCTCGATGACGATGACCTCGGTCTCCTCCCGCTCCTCGTCCTCGCGCCGGCCGCCCCCGCAGCCCAGCCAGTCCCGCAGCACCGACTTGGGGTACCCCGGCTCCACCCGCAGCTGCTGGTTGTTGAATTTCCAGTACCGGCTGCCCTTGTAGAAATAGGTGAAGGCTGCGGGGACAGACGGACGGACACGGGGAGAGCCGGAGAGAGAGATGGGGAGAGACAGACAGCCAGATGGACACCGGGCCAGACGGGAAGTGACCGGTGCACGGCCAGACGGCGGGGACGGACCCAGAGACAGACAGACGGGAGGAGACGGATGGACGCAGGGCCAGACGGACCCAGAGACAGACAGACGGGAGGAGACGGATGGATGCAGGGCCAGACGGACCCAGAGACAGACGACCGGGGGGAGACGGACGGACACAGGGCCAAACGGACCCAGAGACGGACAGACAGGAGGGGACGGACGGACCCAGGGCCAGATGGACCCAGAGACAGACGAAAGGAGACAGATGGACACAGGGCCAGAGGGACCCAGAGACAGACAGACGGGAGGGGACGGACGGACGCAAGGCCAGACGGACCCAGAGACAGACGGACGGAAGGAGAAGGACGGACGCAGGGCCAGATGGACCCAGAGACAGACGACCGGGGGGAGACGGATGGACGCAGGGCCAGATGGACCCAGAGACAGACGGACGGGAGGAGACGGACGGACGCAGGGCCAGACGGACCCAGAGACAGACGGACGGACACGAGCACAGGAGGACGGCGAGCGAGATGGAGCGAGACAGACGGGCAGACAGAGGGGGAAGAGCCGGCCACAGAGCCAGTCAGACGGAAGGAGACGGACAGACAGAGGACCCGACAGGAACAGACGGACAGGGGGGAGGGACAGACGGAGAGTGGCAGGGAGAGGGGGACAAAGCAGAGACTGGTTAGTGGGGCCCTTCGAAGCCACCTGACCCCACCCTGCTCCCCGTAATGTCAGAACCCCCACGCCCCAGCTGCCCCCCACAACCCTCCGCCCCACGGACGCCCTGCCCCCTGTGTCCCCGCCGTACCTTCATCGCTGCCCATGAAGGCCCCACGGGGCGACTCGGGGACCCCCTCCCACACGGCGACGTTCTTGGGGTACTCGTCGTCCACCTTGCGGCTCTCCTCATTGAACCGGTAATACCTGTGGGGGGGAAGCGGGGCTCAGAACGGGGGGGGGCCCGGCGGGGGGGCCCGAGGGGGAAGGGGGCCCGGCGGGGGCCTGGCACTGACTTGCTGCCCCGGAAGAAGTAGGTTTTCCCGTTGGGCATCCAGAAGAGGGCGGCGTCGATGCGGTCGGTGGGGAGCCCCCGGCCCAGCTCCCGCAGGGGTTTGGGGTACCCCGGCTGCAGGATGGCCTCGTCGAACACCCAGTGCTTGTCGCCTGCAGGGAGCGGGGCCGGGTCAGTCCCCTGTCCGGTCGTCCCCCGGCGTCCTGTCCCCCCCTGCCGGTGTCCCTTCCCCGCCCGGCGTCCCTTCCCCGCCCGGCGTCCCTTCCCCGCCCGGTGTCCCGTCCCCCCTGCCGGCGTCCCTTCCCCGCCCGGCGTCCGTCCCCCCCCTGCCGGCGTCCCTTCCCCGCCCGGCGTCCCTTCCCGCCAGCGTCCGTCCCCCTGCGGCGTCCCTTCCCGCCAGCGTCCGTCCCCCTGCGGCGTCCCTTCCCGCCGGCGTCCCTTCCCGCCAGCGTCCGTCCCCTGCCGGCGTCCCTTCCCGCCCGGCGTCCGTCCCCTGCGGTGTCCCTTCCCGCCAGCGTCCGTCCCCCTGCCGGCGTCCCTTCCCGCCGGCGTCCCTTCCGCCCGGTGTCCGTCCCCTGCGGCGTCCCTTCCCGCCAGCGTCCGTCCCCGCCAGTGTCCCTTCCCGCCCGGTGTCCCGTCCTCCCTGCGGTGTCCCTTCCCGCCAGCGTCCCTTCCCGCCCGGCGTCCGTCCCCCTGCGGTGTCCCTTCCCGCCCGGCGTCCCTTCCCGCCAGCGTCCGTCCCCGCGGTGTCCCTTCCCGCCGGCGTCCCTTCCCGCCGGCGTCCGTCCCCTGCGGTGTCCCTTCCCGCCCGGCGTCCTTCCCCTGCGGTGTCCCTTCCCGCCGGCGTCCTTCCCGCCCAGTGTCCGTCCCCGCCAGCATCCCATCCCCCTGCCGGCGTCCCTTCCCCGGTGTCCCATCCCCTCTGGCGTCCCTTCCCCGGCGGCATCCCCCGGTGTCCCGTCCCCCGGCGGCGTCGACCCCCGCCAACATCCTATCCCCCGCGGGCATCCTGTCCCCCGGCATCTCTTCCCCCGCCAGCATCCCTTCCCCGCCGGTGTCCCGTCCGCCCAGCTGGTCTCCAACATGCCCTACCCCCGTCCCCTTGCCCCGCCCAGCGCCCCAGAGGGCGAAGGCTCCCCGTCCCGGTACCTTTGAAGAAGACGAATTTCCCGTCCTTCCGCTCATAGGCCGTGTTGATGGAGGCCGGGAGGCCGACCCAGAACTGGCCGATGGGCAGTGGGTACCCGTCCATCACCCGGCCGCTCCGCACCCGCCAGAACCAGCGCTCCTGAGCCAGAGAGAGTCGCAGTGCTCGGCCGACGCCCCTCGGCCTGCCCCCCGGCCCTGCCCCACGGCCCTGCCGGCACCTCTCACCCTGACCCACAGGCCCAGCCCCCCCAGCCCTGCCGGTGCCCCTCACCCCCACCCCTAGCCCTGCCGGTGCCCCTCACTCCAGCCCCTAGCCCTGCCGGTGCCCCTCACTCCCGCCCCACAGCTTCCCCCACCTTGAAGACGAACATCTCCCCGCGCAGGACAGCGATGGTGTCGAAGTTCCCGTCACAGATGTTGGGGCCGTAGGGGGGGTTGTCGGGCCGGTCGGGCCGGTCGGGCACGTGGGGCCGGACCGTGGTGCGGGGCACCGGGGGCAGCTTGGTTGGGGCCCCTGCCTGGCTCCCTGGGCAAAGGGAAGAAGCGGGTTAATGGCTGGCAGGGAGGGCGGGGGGGGCGGGCAGGGGGCCCGGGTGTGGGGGTCCCACCGTAGAGCTGCTGGATGCCACGCCGGTCGTCGTCCGGCAGCACGAAGTTCTCAGTGTCCATCCACTGGTAGAAGGGGGCCATGATGGCCGAGGGGTCGTTCGAATGCTCCAGCCCCAGCGCGTGGCCCAGCTCGTGCACGGCCACCAGGAAGATGTCGTTCCCTGGGAGAGTGGCAGGGTCAGCGGGTGGCCACGGCCACCGGGGATCGGGGACGTCACCATCACCACGGCCACCGGGGAACGGGGATGTCACCAGCGCCACGGCCACCGGGGAACGGGGACGTCACCATCGCCACGGCCACCGGGAATGGGCACGTCACCATCGCCACGGCCACCGGGGAACGGGGACGTCACCATCGCCACGGCCACCGGGGAACGGGGACGTCACCAGCTCCACGGCCACCGGGGAATGGGGATTTCGCCACGGCCACCAGGAATGGGGACGTCGTCATCCCCACGGCCACCGGAAAATGGAGACGTCACCAGCGCCACGGCCACCGGGGAATGGGGATATTGCCACGGCCACCGGGAATGGGGATTTCACCACGGCCACCAGGAATGGGGATGTTGCCACGGCCAGCAGGGAACGGAGACATCACCATCGCCACGGCCACCGGGGAATGGGGATTTCGCCATAGCCAGCGGGGAACGGGGACATCACCATCGCCATGGCCACCGGGAACGGGGATTTCGCCACGGCCAGCAGGGAACGGAGACGTCACCATTGCCACGGCCACCGGGAATGGGGACGTCACCATTGCCACGGCCACCGGGAATGGGGACGTCACCATCGCCACGGCCACCGGGGAACGGGGATTTCGCCATGGCCACCGGGAATGGGGATGTTGCCACGGCCAGCAGGGAACGGAGACGTCACCATCGCCACAGCCACCGGGGAAGGGGGATGTTTCCACTGCCACCGGGAAACAGGGACATCACCAGGAGGAGGGCACCCCGCCTCTGCCTGGGAATGGGTCCCCATGTTCGAGCCCCAAGTCTCTTGGAAATGGGACCCGCGGAGGGCTGGCGGGGGGCCGGGAACGGGGCTCAGGGCTTGTCCCCGGGAGGGGGCGCTGCTCTGGGCCCCGGGCCGGCTGGCTAAGGTAGGTGGGGAGTGAGACACGGGGGGCCTGTCCCACGGGGCAGAAAGGGGAAGCGGCTCCGTGACCGGGGCTGAGTCAGTGAGTCAGGGGGAGGGGAGTTTCCCAGCGTCTCCTGCCCTGCCCCCTCACTCCCCCACTCCCCCAGCCCCCATCTCACCGTTGAGGTCGTCGTTGCGGACGGTCCAGGGCTCGGCCAGGTCGAAGTGGGTGTCGCCGCCGATGTGGGGGCCGGGGAAGTAGGCGTGGGCCAGGAAGCCGCCCTCGCCGTCGAAGGGGGTGCTGTCGCCGTGGAAGCCCTCGGCGAAGAAGATCATGATGTCGGCCTGGGGGGCCCGGCCCTGGTGCACGTGGGCGTAGGGCACCTCGCGGAAGCGCAGCGGCGTGGCCGCCGCCCACACCTCGAAGGCCCGGCGGATGGCCTGGAGCGTGGCCGCCTCGCCCACCTTGGGGGTGTAGTTCTGGATGCTGGGGGCGGGGGGGAGGGGGCAGCCTGGGTCAGACCCACGTGCCCCTTCCCCGCCCCACGTTGCTGCCCCACGGCCCCCACAGGCCTGTCACTCCCCCCCAGACCCCCGCCCAGCAAGGCCCACCCAATGCCATGGCCTCCCAGTATCCACTCAATGCCCCACAAAGCCCCAGCACATGCCCAATGCCCCCAGACCCACATGCCCCACAGGCCAGTCACTACCCCACAGATCCCTCAGCATGGTCTCCCAGCACCCTCTCAATTCCCCATGTCTCCCCCCAGTCCCTCTCAGCACCCACCCAATGCTCCATGCCCCCCCATTGCCCCATGCCCCCCCCAGCTCCATGCCCCGCCCCCAGGCCTGGACGCTCACCAGAAGGTGATCTCGTTGTGCTGCCATTTGAGGCCCTGGATAGCGTAGCGCCGGCGCCGCACATTGGCCTTGATCTCAGCCCCGAACTTGTCCGGGACGCCGCAGCGGGGCCGCTTCATGGCCCTGGCGGGGGGGAGGGGAAGGGTGAGCAGGGGAGGGGCCAGGTTGTTGCCCCTGGGACTAGAACCCAGGCGTCCGCCCCCTGCCCTCCGTGAGCCTGCCAGTGCGCGGCCGTGGGGCAACCCCCTGCTCCCCGAATGGCGCCAAGCTCCTCCCCCGTCCTGCCTCTGCTCCGTGGCTAAAATGACACGCACCAGTTTGGGAAAATCCTCATGGGGAATGTCCATCGGTGCCCAACTCCCATTGACCCCTCATGGGGCTAGAACCAATGTCCATCAGTGCCCATCCCCCATTGACCCCTCATGGGGCTACAACCAACATCCATCGGTGCCCAACTCCCATTGACCTCCCATGGGGCTAGAACCAACATCCATCGGTGCCGAACCCCCATTGACGTCCCATGGGGCTAGAACCCAAAGTCCATCGGTGCCCAACCCCCATTGACCCCTTATGGGGCTAGAACCAACGTCCATCGGTGCCCATCCCCCATTGACCTCCCATGGGGCTAGAACCCAATGTCCATCGGTGCCCAACTCCCATTGACCTCCCATGGGGCTAGAACCCAACATCCATCGGTGCCCAACTCCCATTGACCTCCCATGGGGCTAGAACCCAACGTCCATCGGTGCACAACCCCCATTGACCTCCCATGGGGCTAGAACCCAACGTCCATCGGTGCCCAACCCCCATTGACCTCCTATGGGGCTAGAACCCAACATCCATCGGTGCCCAACCCCCATTGACCCCTCATGGGGCTAGAACCCAACGTTCTTGGGGCCCGCTGATCCCCGAGGACACGCCCACTGGCAGGCGGGCTCCCTTGGGGCGGCTCTCCGGGGCGCGTGGGGGGACCCACCTGATGGTATCAGCGTCGGCGGTGCCCGTGACCTGCAGGCCGTAGAAGCGCTGCATAGCGGCGATGGCGGCCGACAGGGACTGGGGCGAGCGCTGCGTGTGGGTCCGCAGGTCACCGGGGGGGAGGTAGCCATAGTGCTGCAGCCAGGCCTGGGGAGGGGGAGAGTCAGGGGGCCCCAGAGACCCCCAGGACACCCATCCCCATCCCCCCAACCCCAGCGCAGACCCCCGCCCAATGCCCACACTCCTGCCCTCCATCCCCATAGACACCCCCATGCACTCCGTGCCCCTCGGCCCCCGCCCCATGCCCCACCCCACACAGTGCCCCGCCCCCATCTGCCCCACACTGACCCATCCCCACCCCATGCAGTGCCCCGGCCACATCTGCCCCACACTGACCCATCCCCACCCCACACAGTCCCCGCCCGCATCTGCCTCACACCAACTCCATCCCCACCCCCGCACAGTCCCCACCCACATCTGCCCCACCAACCCATCTCCACCCACACATACAGTCACCCCCATCACCCACACAGGCCCATTGAGACCTACACTGCACCCCCACTCTGACCCCCGGCCGCCCAGCTCAAAAATTATCACCTTATACCCCACCCCAGCAAAAGCCCTGAACCCATGCCACGACCCAACCCCCCGCCCCACCATGTGCTCTGTGCCCCAAGGCTGGGGGGGTAGGGGCTGTGGGATGGGAGTGAGGGGCACCGGCAGGGCTTCGGGGGCAGGGGCTGCAGGGCAGGATGAGGGGCACCAGCAGGGCTGGGGGGGCAGGGGCTGCATTGTGCGCATTGTGTGGATTCCCCACCTGGCCAGTCCCTCCAGCTGACCTATCCTCCGGCTTCCTCCCCCCTCTTCTAAAAACAGCCCCTCCGCCCCCGCCGCTTCCGCTCCCCCACCCCCGGGGGCTAAATTTTCACTTCCCAGCCAGACACAAACAAGTGTCACCCACTCGCCGGCTCCCTGCGCCCTCCCAGGCCCCGCTTCCGGGCTGCCCGGCTCCCAGCGGCCCCAGGCCCCGGCCGCCGTCTCGGGGCCTGGGGCTGGGAGTTCCCGGCACTCCACTCGGCCGCCCGTCGCTCCCCCGCCAGGACACAAGCGGCCCTTTGTCGCTGGGCGTCCTGCGGCCAGCGCCTCCCGCCGGGGAACCCGGCCAGCGCCTGCCTCGCCCCCCGGCCAGGGGAACGGGGGGGACTCGGCGCGGGTGAGCGACAGGGCGGACCGGGGAAGGAGCCCGGTGGAAGCCAAGACGGCGCTGGCCACGAGGCCCGGGGGGAGGCCAGGCCTCCGCAAGGCCCTGCAAGGAACAAGCGTGTCAAGAGACCGAGTGGGGGGGCAGGGCTCCCCCGACGCTGGGCCCTTGTGCGGCCACTCGTGATGCGAATGCCGCCCAGCGGATTAGCCGAATGCCCGCAGCTCCTCAGTTCTGTGTTCCTGGGGGGGCGTGCACGCCACACACCCGCAGTGCACAGAGAAAAAATATTCCGCACGCGCATGGGAAAAGAGATAGATAGATAGATAGATAGATAGAGGGGGGGTGTGGG